>OX376698.1:18388674-18988674 GCA_947389925.1 Coelopa pilipes | reverse complement strand
TATTGACATTTTTGACAATTACTTATTACATGTTGAATGTGATATTTTAATTTTGGATAAATTATTTTATCTTTAAGTGAATTGTATTTGTCACTTATACCACTATGCATCGACACATTATTATGATATTGTACAATTTGTTTATGTAGCTCTTCTTCGCCTAGTATGTCTGCTGCTCTTTTCGTACATTTTATAAATTGTAGTTTACTATTACCAGAAAACATTGATATGAGTAGGAGTTGAATTTTATGATAATAAGATTCACTGGTTTCCGAAAAATTATATTTCACCTCCATGGATGTGCCTTTATTTTCCTTTTCCATTGGATTGATTTGTATTATTTTTCCATTATATATCTTCTGAATTTCAGTTTGTGAACTATATGTAATTATTATTTGTGTGTTGTATTTATTAACAATTTCGTCTTTTATTGAAAAATGTTCCAATAGTTCCTCATCTGCGGAATGAATTGTATCTGTCATATCGAAATTTGATTCATTTCATTTGAGTCATTTCCTGCAGTTATTTTTGGAGATTTTTCGATTCTACTCAAGAAGTCTGGAACTACATTATCTTTGCCATTTACATATTCTATTTCATAATTATGCTCTTGTAGTTTCAGAACCCGCCTTTGATGTGTAGGAGAGAATTATGTTTCTTTGTATGTATTGTTTAAATATTTAATAGGATAATGATCAGTTATTATTTTAAATTTTGTTCCAAAATATATGGTCTGAAGTATGTTACTGCATAAATAATTGCAAGAAATTCTTTGTCTGTTGTTATTTTTGCTCACGGTTATTTTGTGTTCTGGGAATATAACATACTGGTTGTCCTTATTGTGAAAGTACAGCTCCAATGGCATAATCGCTTGCATCTGTATTAATTGTGAATTGTTTATCATATTCTGGGTATTTTAAAATTGGATGCGAAGATATGAGTGCTTTTAGGTTTTCAAATCTTGGGATATATTGAGGATAATTTGGGTTTATTTTATAATATTTTTTTAAGTATTTACTCATGGGGTATGCTATTTTTGAATAGTCCTTAATGAATTTTCTATAATATCCCGTTGCTCCAAAACTTTATATTAAAAATTTCGTACTCTGTGATAATATATATAGGGTAAATAAATATAAATTGAAAAAATTGACTGCACCATTACCTAACTTTTTCTATGGTTTCTGTTCATGTTGATGGTCAGCTGATCCAATCCGATAATGAACACAAAAGAAAGAGAAAAGAAAAGGATAGTAAAGAGAATTAGTGACGCCCGATTGAATCATTGGACGGCAGAACCACTAGCTTTACAACTGCTAAAGTGATTGTGCGCATAGCATTTTCGACTATGTCAGAAGTGGAAACTCCACGTATTCCTAAATCTGCATTATTTTCGAAAGAATCTACGTGAGAAAAATTATCGTTCGCTACGAATGTTGTACAAGTACATGGATGTTTCTTTAGGTGAGTGAGTACAATGATCGAAGCAGTTCAGAAATGGACAGAGAAGATTCCGACATTGAACTGTTATAATTGCGCGAATTATGATTTTTGGGGTGTAAACGTTTGCGCAATTATATTTTTGGTGATTGCTGTCTGTGCTAAATATATTATTGGGTGATAATTCAGTGTACTTTCTCAAAAATACTTTTATTGTTAACGACCTGGTCCCTTAAGTTGTTTTGAGATTCACTGCAAGCCGAAGTTGAATCAAAGAATTTTAGTTTTCTCATTAAAGCACTTTATTTAAATACATTTCAGGAAGCAGGAACTTAAATGTAAGTTTACACTAAGAGTTCAACTGAAACACGACTTTATCTCAAATAGAACCTTAACTCAACTAGATCCTTAGCGTTGAGCGTTGAGTCAAGGTGATAGTTGACTATCACCTTGACTCAACTAGAGTCTTGATTCAACTGTCCGGGGTTCGTTAACTTAGGATTCTCCTGAATTCTTTTATTCTGAATCTTAATTCTTACATTTCTTTGTATTACAATTATAACTATTGCTATTAACAATATTATCAATAATGTAGTACATTAATTCTTTGATCTCCTTAATATTTTCAAAATTATTTAATACAATATACAATAGCAAGATTTACTTTTGCTTTATATGTTTGATTCAACATTTTTACATATTTTAGATATTTTTCATTTTTTTTTTAATTTGGATTTTGCAAATTTTATAATATAATAATTTTGCATAATATAAATTTTCTTCCATCACAATTCTGTATTAAGGTTTCATTATACATTTTTTTCAATATTAATATATCATCTATTTCTTGAATTATCGTTTTCTTGTTATGTGAAAACTCACTCACTTAGAAAAGATACAATTTTTACTTAATTTTATCCAAATTTTTATTTATTGTTACAATAAATTTGTCTTCTTGATCTATTTATAGTCTATCTTTATTTGGCAAAGTCGTTCTTAATTTTAAATGATCTTTAAAGAAATTCTTTGGAATTTGTATTGCAAATATAATTAATTCATTTTTGAATGAGACAATTTTATTTTATAAAAGTCTATTTCAAAACTATCTATTTCTTCTTTGTAAGCATCTTTGGATGCATTATATTATTTATAGTTGCTGCTATATTATCTTGAATTTCTGGTACTTACCCCGTATAACCATTTGTATACTGAACCGCCTAAATTTATCAAACCTCTTTTATTTCTTTTCCCTTCTCTAGGTGTAATTGACCTAATTTTTGCTTTAATTACTTGAATATCATTAAGTAATAATCCTTTATTAGATATTTCTGCCTGCCTGAAGTACTTTTCATTTTCTCCTACTAAGGACAGTAATTCTTTTGATATGTAAAATAGTATTAACTTCGTTGACAATTTCAACTTCAATTAGTTGTATCATGGTATACCATGCTTCTTCTGTTATCGGTGATATTTGTAGAAATGCTGTGACCAATTTTATTGTGGTCACTAAAATTAGTATTTTCCACATGTTCTGAAATGTATTGACGGAATCAAAACAAAAAAATATTTGTTATATATCTCCATTTTGTGCTATCATTTTCCTGTTCATTGTTTTCCTGCTCTACTCTAGCTAGTTTTGCTGGTCTCTTTATATTAGCTATATGGTCGTTTTTCAATGTCGTTTTCTTTAAGTCCTACTCGTTTAAAATTTTTTATTGGCCCTGTCTGTCAATTTTCCATATATTCTTGTCTATTTCGGTTTTGTTTCTAAATTGTTTTCTGTTTTGCTGTTTTGATTCTTTCGTATAGTATATCCGGAGAAATGTTTTCTTTAGCTACTCTTAGAGAACATTTTATGGATGGGTGGTATCGATCATTATAATTTCCTATTACGATTTGCATTCTCATTTCTGTTGAGAGATTTGGATCCTGGATTCCTGGATTCTGGATTGGATTCCTGGTAGTTTTTCCAATAATGTTGAGTGTAGCCGTTCAATATCTGCGTTGCCTGTGTGACTATTTGGTTTAGTATGATGGACCTCAATATCTTCACTATTTAAATAATGAATTAATTGTTCTGCTCTAAATTCATTGTCCATTATAATCTCTTTTAGGTTTCCCGAATTTTGCAAAGTGTTCTATAATTATGGCTTTTTTTGCTATCCAATTTCTGAGAGTT
Organism: Coelopa pilipes; assembly: GCA_947389925.1. Taxonomy (NCBI): domain Eukaryota; kingdom Metazoa; phylum Arthropoda; class Insecta; order Diptera; family Coelopidae; genus Coelopa; species Coelopa pilipes. The sequence goes on along the minus strand of OX376698.1, from coordinate 18,985,055 downwards.
ATTACTTAAGCTGCTACGAATTCTGTCAATTTGCCTATTATTGTAACAAACGAATGTTTATTGAAATGAAATATGTCAAGATGAACCACTTAATTTTTACTAGTGGCTGTTTCAGGTAAATTAAATTAGGGTTTGATGGGTTTCCTATCATATTTAATTTATTGACATTTTTGACAATTACTTATTACATGTTGAATGTGATATTTTAATTTTGGATAAATTATTTTATCTTTAAGTTAATTGTATTTTTCACTTATACCACAATGCATCAACTCATTATTATGATATTGTGCAATTTGTTTATGTAGCTCTTCTTCGCCTAGTATGTCTGCTGCTCTTTTCGTACATTTTATAAATTGTAGTTTACTATTACCAGAAAACATTGATATGAGTAGGAGTTGAATTTTATGATAATATGATTCACTGGTTTCCGAAAAATTATATTTCACCTCCATGGATGTGCCTTTATTTTCCTTTTCCATTGGATTGATTTGTATTATTTTTCCATTATATATCTTCTGAATTTCAGTTTGTGAACTATATGTAATTATTATTTGTGTGTTGTATTTATTAACAATTTCGTCTTTTATTGAAAAATGTTCCAATAGTTCCTCATCTGCGGAATGAATTGTATCTGTCATATCGAAATTTGATTCATTTCATTTGAGTAATTTCCTGCAGTTATTTTTGGAGATTTTTCGATTCTACTCAAGAAGTCTGGAACTACATTATCTTTGCCATTTACATATTCTATTTCATAATTATGCTCTTGTAGTTTCAGAACCCGCCTTTGATGTGTAGGAGAGAATTATGTTCCTTTGTATGTATTGTTTAAATATTTAATAGGATAACGATCAGTTATTATTTTAAATTTTGTTCCAAAATATATGGTCTGAAGAATGTTACTGCATAAATAATTGCAAGAAATTCTTTGTCTGTTGTTGCATATTTTTGCTCACGGTTATTTAGTGTTCTGGGAATATAACATACTGGTTGTCCTTATTGTGAAAGTACAGCTCCAATGGCATAATCGCTTGCATCTGTATTAATTGTGAATTGTTTATCATATTCTGGGTATTTTAAAATTGGATGCGAAGATATGAGTGCTTTTAGGTTTTCATATCTTGGGATCTATTGAAGATAATTTAATTTTAATTTAATTTTTGGGTTTATTTTATAATATTTTTTTAAGTATTTAATCATGGGGTATGCTATTTTTGAATAGTCCTTAATGAATTTTCTATAATATCCCGTTGCTCCAAAACTTTATATTAAAAATTTCGTATTCTGTGATATATAGGGTAAATAAATATAAATTGAAAAAATTGACTGCACCATTACCTAACTTTTTCTATGGTTTCTGTTCATATTGATGGTCAGCTGATCCAATCCGATAATGAACACAAAAGAAAGAGAAAAGAAAAGGATAGTAAAGAGAATTAGTGACGCCCGATTGAATCATTGGACGGCAGAACCACTTGCTTTACAACTGCTAAAGTGATTGTGCGCATAGCATTTTCGACTATGTCAGAAGTGGAAACTCCACGTATTCCTAAATCTGCATTATTTTCGAAAGAATCTACGTGAGAAAAATTATCGTTCGCTACGAATGTTGTACAAGTACATGGAGGTTTCTTTAGGTGAGTTAGTACAATGATTGAAGCAGTTCAGAAATGGACAGAGAAGATTCCGACATTGAACGGTTATAATTGCGCGAATTATGATTTTTGGGGTGTAACCGTTTGCGCAATTATATTTTTGGTGATTTCTGTCTTTGCTAAATATATTATTGGGTTATAATTCAGTGTACTTTCTCAAAAATACTTTTATTGTTAACGACCTGGTGTCTTAAGTTGTTTTGAGATTCACTGCAAGCCGAAGTTGAATCAAAGAATTTTAGTTTTCTCATTAAAGCACTTTATTTAAATACATTTCAGGAAGCAGGAACTTAAATGTAAGTTTACACTAAGAGTTCAACTGAAACACGACTTTATCACAACTAGAACCTTAACTCAACTAGATCCTTAGCGTTGAGCGTTGAGTCAAGGTGATAGTCAACTAGAGTCTTGATTCAACTGTCCGGGGTTCGTTAACTTAGGATTCTCCTGAATTCTTTTATTCTGAATCTTAATTCTTACATTTCTTTGTATTACAATTATAACTATTGCTATTAACAATATTATCAATAATGTAGTACATTAATTCTTTGATCTCCTTAATATTTTCAAAATTATTTAATACAATATACAATAGCAAGATTTACTTTTGCTTTATATGTTTGATTCAACATTTTTACATATTTTAGATATTTTTCATTTTTTTTTTAATTTGGATTTTGCAAATTTTATAATATAATAATTTTGCATAATATAAATTTTCTTCCATCACAATTCTGTATTAAGGTTTCATTATACATTTTTTTCAATATTAATATATCATCTATTTCTTGAATTATCGTTTTCTTGTTATGTGAAAACTCACTCACTTAGAAAAGATACAATTTTTACTTAATTTTATCCAAATTTTTATTTATTGTTACAATAAATTTGTCTTCTTGATTTATTTATAGTCTATCTTTATTTGGCAAAGTCGTTCTTAATTTTAAATGATCTTTAAAGAAATTCTTTGGAATTTGTATTGCAAATATAATTAATTCATTTTTGAATGAGACAATTTTATTTTATAAAAGTCTATTTCAAAACTATCTATTTCTTCTTTGTAAGCATCTTTGGATGCATTATATTATTTTTAGTTGCTGCTATATTATCTTGAATTTCTGGTACTTACCCCGTATAACCATTTGTTTACTGAACCGCCTAAATTTATCAAACCTCTTTTATTTCTTTTCCCTTCTCTAGGTGTAATTGACCTAATTATTGCTTTAATTACTTGAATATCATTAAGTAATAATCCTTTATTAGATATTTCTGCCTGCCTGAAGTACTTTTCAATTTCTCCTACTAAGGACAGTAATTTTTTTGATATGTAAAATAGTATTAACTTCGTTGACAATTTCAACTTCATTTAGATGTATCATGGTATACCATGCTTCTTCTGTTATCGGTGATATTTGTAGAAATGCTGTGACCAATTTTATTGTGGTCACTAAAATTAGTATTTTCCACATGTTCTGAAATGTATTGACGGAATCAAAAGAAAAAAATATTTGTTATATATCTCCATTTTGTGCTATCATTTTCCTGTTCATTGTTTTCCTGCTCTACTCTAGCTAATTTTGCTGGTCTCTTTATATTAGCTATATGGTCGTTTTTCAATGTCGTTTTCTTTAAGTCCTACTCGTTTAAAATTTTTTATTGGCCCTGTCTGTCAATTTTCCATATATTCTTGTCTATTTCGGTTTTGTTTCTCAATTGTTTTCTGTTTTGCTGTTTTGATTCTTTCGTATAGTATATCCAGAGAAATGTTTTCTTTAGCTACTCTTAGAGAACATTTTATGGATGAGTGATATCGATCATTATAATTTCCTATTACGATTTGCATTCTCATTTCTGTTGAGAGATTTGGATCCTGGATTCCTAGATTCTGGATTGGATTCCTGGTAGTTTTTCTAATAATGTTGAGTGTAGCCCTTCAATATCTGCGTTGCCTGTGTGACTATTTGGTTTAGTATGATGGACCTCAATATCTTAACTATTTAAATAATGAATTAATTGTTCTGCTCTAAATTCATTGTCCATTATAATCTCTTTTAGGTTTCCCGAATTTTGCAAAGTGTTCTATAATTATGGCTTTTTTTGCTATCCAATTTCTGTCAGTTATTACTTAAGCTGCTACGAATTCTGTCAATTTGCCTATTATTGTAACAAACGAATGTTTATTGAAATGAAATATGTCAAGATGAACCACTTAATTTTTACTAGTGGCTGTTTCAGATAAATTAAATTAGGGTTTGATGGGTTTCCTATCATATTTAATTTATTGACATTTTTGACAATTACTTATTACATGTTGAATGTGATATTTTAATTTTGGATAAATTATTTTATCTTTAAGTGAATTGTATTTGTCACTTATACCACTATGCATCGACTCATTATTATGATATTGTGCAATTTGTTTATGTAGCTCTTCTTCGCCTAGTATGTCTGCTGCTCTTTTCGTACATTTTATAAATTGTAGTTTACTATTACCAGAAAACATTGATATGAGTAGGAGTTGAATTTTATGATAATAAGATTCACTGGTTTCCGAAAATTATATATCACCTCCATGGATGTGCCTTTATTTTCCTTTTCCATTGGATTGATTTGTATTATTTTTCCATTATATATCTTCTGAATTTCAGTTTGTGAACTATATGTAATTATTATTTGTGTGTTGTATTTATTAACAATTTCGTCTTTTATTGAAAAATGTTCCAATAGTTCCTCATCTGCGGAATGAATTGTATCTGTCATATCGAAATTTGATTCATTTCATTTGAGTCATTTCCTGCAGTTATTTTTGGAGATTTTTCGATTCTACTCAAGAAGTCTGGAACTACATTATCTTTGCCATTTACATATTCTATTTCATAATTATGCTCTTGTAGTTTCAGAACCCGCCTTTGATGTGTAGGAGAGAATTATGTTCCTTTGTATGTATTGTTTAAATATTTAATAGGATAATGATCAGTTATTATTTTAAATTTTGTTCCAAAATATATGGTCTGAAGTATGTTACTGCATAAATAATTGCAAGAAATTCTTTGTCTGTTGTTATTTTTGCTCACGGTTATTTTGTGTTCTGGGAATATAACATACTGGTTGTCCTTATTGTGAAAGTACAGCTCCAATGGCATAATCGCTTGCATCTGTATTAATTGTGAATTGTTTATCATATTCTGGGTATTTTAAAATTGGATGCGAAGATATGAGTGCTTTTAGGTTTTCATATCTTGGGATCTATTGAAGATAATTTAATTTTAATTTAATTTTTGGGTTTATTTTATAATATTTGTTTAAGTATTTAATCATGGGGTATGCTATTTTTGAATAGTCCTTAATGAATTTTCTATAATATCCCGTTGCTCCAAAACTTTATATTAAAAATTTCGTATTCTGTGATATATAGGGTAAATAAATATAAATTGAAAAAATTGACTGCACCATTACCTAACTTTTTCTATGGTTTCTGTTCATATTGATGGTCAGCTGATCCAATCCGATAATGAACACAAAAGAAAGAGAAAAGAAAAGGATAGTAAAGAGAATTAGTGACGCCCGATTGAATCATTGGACGGCAGAACCACTTGCTTTACAACTGCTAAAGTGATTGTGCGCATAGCATTTTCGACTATGTCAGAAGTGGAAACTCCACGTATTCCTAAATCTGCATTATTTTCGAAAGAATCTACGTGAGAAAAATTATCGTTCGCTACGAATGTTGTACAAGTACATGGAGGTTTCTTTAGGTGAGTGAGTACAATGATTGAAGCAGTTCAGAAATGGACAGAGAAGATTCCGACATTGAACTGTTATAATTGCGCGAATTATGATTTTTGGGGTGTAACCGTTTGCGCAATTATATTTTTGGTGATTTCTGTCTTTGCTAAATATATTATTGGGTTATAATTCTGTGTACTTTCTCAAAAATACTTTTATTGTTAACGACCTGGTCCCTTAAGTTGTTTTGAGATTCACTGCAAGCCGAAGTTGAATCAAAGAATTTTAGTTTTCTCATTAAAGCACTTTATTTAAATACATTTCAGGAAGCAGGAACTTAAATGTAAGTTTACACTAAGAGTTTAACTGAAACACGACTTTATCTCAAATAGAACCTTAACTCAACTAGATCCTTAGCGTTGAGCGTTGAGTCAAGGTGATAGTTGACTATCACCTTGACTCAACTAGAGTCTTGATTCAACTGTCCGGGGTTCGTTAACTTAGGATTCTCCTGAATTCTTTTATTCTGAATCTTAATTCTTACATTTCTTTGTATTACAATTATAACTATTGCTATTAACAATATTATCAATAATGTAGTACATTAATTCTTTGATCACCTTAATATTTTCAAAATTATTTAATACAATATACAATAGCAAGATTTACTTTTGCTTTATATGTTTGATTCAACATTTTTACATATTTTAGATATTTTTCATTTTTTTTTTTTAATTTGGATTTTGCAAATTTTATAATATAATAATTTTGCATAATATAAATTTTCTTCCATCACAATTCTGTATTAAGGTTTCATTATACATTTTTTTCAATATTAATATATCATCTATTTCTTGAATTATCGTTTTCTTGTTATGTGAAAACTCACTCACTTAGAAAAGATACAATTTTTACTTAATTTTATCCAAATTTTTATTTATTGTTACAATAAATTTGTCTTCTTGATCTATTTATAGTCTATCTTTATTTGGCAAAGTCGTTCTTAATTTTAAATGATCTTTAAAGAAATTCTTTGGAATTTGTATTGCAAATATAATTAATTCATTTTTGAATGAGACAATTTTATTTTATAAAAGTCTATTTCAAAACTATCTATTTCTTCTTTGTAAGCATCTTTGGATGCATTATATTATTTTTAGTTGCTGCTATATTATCTTGAATTTCTGGTACTTACCCCGTATAACCATTTGTTTACTGAACCGCCTAAATTTATCAAACCTCTTTTATTTCTTTTCCCTTCTCTAGGTGTAATTGACCTAATTATTGCTTTAATTACTTGAATATTATTAAGTAATAATCCTTTATTAGATATTTCTGCCTGCCTGAAGTACTTTTCAATTTCTCCTACTAAGGACAGTAATTTTTTTGATATGTAAAATAGTATTAACTTCGTTGACAATTTCAACTTCATTTAGATGTATCATGGTATACCATGCTTCTTCTGTTATCGGTGATATTTGTAGAAATGTTGTGACCAATTTTATTGTGGTCACTAAAATTAGTATTTTCCACATGTTCTGAAATGTATTGACGGAATCAAAAGAAAAAAATATTTGTTATATATCTCCATTTTGTGCTATCATTTTCCTGTTCATTGTTTTCCTGCTCTACTCTAGCTAATTTTGCTGGTCTCTTTATATTAGCTATATGGTCGTTTTTCAATGTCGTTTTCTTTAAGTCCTACTCGTTTAAAATTTTTTATTGGCCCTGTCTGTCAATTTTCCATATATTCTTGTCTATTTCGGTTTTGTTTCTCAATTGTTTTCTGTTTTGCTGTTTTGATTCTTTCGTATAGTATATCCGAAGAAATGTTTTCTTTAGCTACTCTTAGAGAACATTTTATGGATGAGTGATATCGATCATTATAATTTCCTATTACGATTTGCATTCTCATTTCTGTTGAGAGATTTGGATCCTGGATTCCTAGATTCTGGATTGGATTCCTGGTAGTTTTTCTAATAATGTTGAGTGTAGCCCTTCAATATCTGCGTTGCCTGTGTGACTATTTGGTTTAGTATGATGGACCTCAATATCTTCACTATTTAAATAATGAATTAATTGTTCTGCTCTAAATTCATTGTCCATTATAATCTCTTTTAGGTTTCCCGAATTTTGCAAAGTGTTCTATAATTATGGCTTTTTTTGCTATCCAATTTCTGAGAGTTATTACTTAAGCTGCTACGAATTTCTGTCAATTTGCCTGTCAATTTGCCTATTATTGTAACAAACGAATGTTTATTGAAATGAAATATGTCAAGATGAACCACTTCATTTTTACTAGTGGCTGTTTCAGCTAAATTAAATTAGGGTTTGATGGGTTTCCTATCATATTTAATTTATTGACATTTTTGACAATTACTTATTACAAGTTAAATGTGATATTTTAATTTTGGATAAATTATATTATCTTTAAGTGAATTGTATTTTTCACTTATACCACTATGCATCGACTCATTATTATGATATTGTGCAATTTGTTTATGTAGCTCTTCTTCGCCTAGTATGTCTGCTGCTCTTTTCGTACATTTTATAAATTGTAGTTTACTATTACCAGAAAACATTGATATGAGTAGGAGTTGAATTTTATGATAATAAGATTCACTGGTTTCCGAAAAATTATATTTCACCTCCATGGATGTGCCTTTATTTTCCTTTTCCATTGGATTGATTTGTATTATTTTTCCATTATATATCTTCTGAATTTCAGTTTGTGAACTATATGTAATTATTATTTGTGTGTTGTATTTATTAACAATTTCGTCTTTTATTGAAAAATGTTCCAATAGTTCCTCATCTGCGGAATGAATTGTATCTGTCATATCGAAATTTGATTCATTTCATTTGAGTCATTTCCTGCAGTTATTTTTGGAGATTTTTCGATTCTACTCAAGAAGTCTGGAACTACATTATCTTTGCCATTTACATATTCTATTTCATAATTATGCTCTTGTAGTTTCAGAACCCGCCTTTGATGTGTAGGAGAGAATTATGTTCCTTTGTATGTATTGTTTAAATATTTAATAGGATAATGATCAGTTATTATTTTAAATTTTGTTCCAAAATATATGGTCTGAAGTATGTTACTGCATAAATAATTGCAAGAAATTCTTTGTCTGTTGTTGCATATTTTTGCTCACGGTTATTTAGTGTTCTGGGAATATAACATACTGGTTGTCCTTATTGTGAAAGTACAGCTCCAATGGCATAATCGCTTGCATCTGTATTAATTGTGAATTGTTTATCATATTCTGGGTATTTTAAAATTGGATGCGAAGATATGAGTGCTTTTAGGTTTTCAAATCGTGGGATATATTGAGGATAATTTGGGTTTATTTTATAATATTTTTTTAAGTATTTACTCATGGGGTATGCTATTTTTGAATAGTCCTTAATGAATTTTCTATAATATCCCGTTGCTCCAAAACTTTATATTAAAAATTTCGTACTCTGTGATAATATATATAGGGTAAATAAATATAAATTGAAAAAATTGACTGCACCATTACCTAACTTTTTCTATGGTTTCTGTTCATATTGATGGTCAGCTGATCCAATCCGATAATGAACACAAAAGAAAGAGAAAAGAAAAGGATAGTAAAGAGAATTCGTGACGCCCGATTGAATCATTGGACGGCAGAACCACTAGCTTTACAACTGCTAAAGTGATTGTGCGCATAGCATTTTCGACTATGTCAGAAGTGGAAACTCCACGTATTCCTAAATCTGCATTATTTTCGAAAGAATCTACGTGAGAAAAATTATCGTTCGCTACGAATGTTGTACAAGTACATGGAGGTTTCTTTAGGTGAGTGAGTACAATGATCGAAGCAGTTCAGAAATGGACAGAGAAGATTCCGACATTGAACTGTTATAATTGCGCGAATTATGATTTTTGGGGTGTAAACGTTTGCGCAATTATATTTTTGGTGATTGCTGTCTGTGCTAAATATATTATTGGGTGATAATTCAGTGTACTTTCTCAAAAATACTTTTATTGTTAACGACCTGGTTCCTTAAGTTGTTTTGAGATTCACTGCAAGCCGAAGTTGAATCAAAGAATTTTAGTTTTCTCATTAAAGCACTTTATTTAAATACATTTCAGGAAGCAGGAACTTAAATGTAAGTTTACACTAAGAGTTCAACTGAAACACGACTTTATCTCAAATAGAACCTTAACTCAACTAGATCCTTAGCGTTGAGCGTTGAGTCAAGGTGATAGTTGACTATCACCTTGACTCAACTAGAGTCTTGATTCAACTGTCCGGGGTTCGTTAACTTAGGATTCTCCTGAATTCTTTTATTCTGAATCTCAATTCTTACATTTCTTTGTATTACAATTATAACTATTGCTATTAACAATATTATCAATCATGTAGTACATTAATTCTTTGATCTCCTTAATATTTTCAAAATTATTTAATACAATATACAATAGCAAGATTTACTTTTGCTTTATATGTTTGATTCAACATTTTTACATATTTTAGATATTTTTCATTTTTTTTTTAATTTGGATTTTGCAAATTTTATAATATAATAATTTTGCATAATATAAATTTTCTTCCATCACAATTCTGTATTAAGGTTTCATTATACATTTTTTTCAATATTAATATATCATCTATTTCTTGAATTATCGTTTTCTTGTTATGTGAAAACTCACTCACTTAGAAAAGATACAATTTTTACTTAATTTTATCCAAATTTTTATTTATTGTTACAATAAATTTGTCTTCTTGATCTATTTATAGTCTATCTTTATTTGGCAAAGTCGTTCTTAATTTTAAATGATCTTTAAAGAAATTCTTTGGAATTTGTATTGCAAATATAATTAATTCATTTTTGAATGAGACAATTTTATTTTATAAAAGTCTATTTCAAAACTATCTATTTCTTCTTTGTAAGCATCTTTGGATGCATTATATTATTTTTAGTTGCTGCTATATTATCTTGAATTTCTGGTACTTACCCCGTATAACCATTTGTATACTGAACCGCCTAAATTTATCAAACCTCTTTTATTTCTTTTCCCTTCTCTAGGTGTAATTGACCTAATTTTTGCTTTAATTACTTGAATATCATTAAGTAATAATCCTTTATTAGATATTTCTGCCTGCCTGAAGTACTTTTCAATTTCTCCTACTAAGGACAGTAATTCTTTTGATATGTAAAATAGTATTAACTTCGTTGACAATTTCAACTTCAATTAGTTGTATCATGGTATACCATGCTTCTTCTGTTATCGGTGATATTTGTAGAAATGCTGTGACCAATTTTATTGTGGTCACTAAAATTAGTATTTTCCACATGTTCTGAAATGTATTGACGGAATCAAAACAAAAAAATATTTGTTATATATCTCCATTTTGTGCTATCATTTTCCTGTTCATTGTTTTCCTGCTCTACTCTAGCTAGTTTTGCTGGTCTCTTTATATTAGCTATATGGTCGTTTTTCAATGTCGTTTTCTTTAAGTCCTACTCGTTTAAAATTTTTTATTGGCCCTGTCTGTCAATTTTCCATATATTCTTGTCTATTTCGGTTTTGTTTCTAAATTGTTTTCTGTTTTGCTGTTTTGATTCTTTCGTATAGTATATCCGGAGAAATGTTTTCTTTAGCTACTCTTAGAGAACATTTTATGGATGGGTGGTATCGATCATTATAATTTCCTATTACGATTTGCATTCTCATTTCTGTTTAGAGATTTGGATCCTGGATTCCTGGATTCTGGATTGGATTCCTGGTAGTTTTTCCAATAATGTTGAGTGTAGCCGTTCAATATCTGCGTTGCCTGTGTGACTATTTGGTTTAGTATGATGGACCTCAATATCTTCACTATTTAAATAATGAATTAATTGTTCTGCTCTAAATTCATTGTCCATTATAATCTCTTTTAGGTTTCCCGAATTTTGCAAAGTGTTCTATAATTATGGCTTTTTTTGCTATCCAATTTCTGAGAGTTATTACTTAAGCTGCTACGAATTTCTGTCAATTTGCCTGTCAATTTGCCTATTATTGTAACAAACGAATGTTTATTGAAATGAAATATGTCAAGATGAACCACTTCATTTTTACTAGTGGCTGTTTCAGCTAAATTAAATTAGGGTTTGATGGGTTTCCTATCATATTTAATTTATTGACATTTTTGACAATTACTTATTACAAGTTAAATGTGATATTTTAATTTTGGATAAATTATATTATCTTTAAGTGAATTGTATTTTTCACTTATACCACTATGCATCGACTCATTATTATGATATTGTGCAATTTGTTTATGTAGCTCTTCTTCGCCTAGTATGTCTGCTGCTCTTTTCGTACATTTTATAAATTGTAGTTTACTATTACCAGAAAACATTGATATGAGTAGGAGTTGAATTTTATGATAATAAGATTCACTGGTTTCCGAAAAATTATATTTCACCTCCATGGATGTGCCTTTATTTTCCTTTTCCATTGGATTGATTTGTATTATTTTTCCATTATATATCTTCTGAATTTCAGTTTGTGAACTATATGTAATTATTATTTGTGTGTTGTATTTATTAACAATTTCGTCTTTTATTGAAAAATGTTCCAATAGTTCCTCATCTGCGGAATGAATTGTATCTGTCATATCGAAATTTGATTCATTTCATTTGAGTCATTTCCTGCAGTTATTTTTGGAGATTTTTCGATTCTACTCAAGAAGTCTGGAACTACATTATCTTTGCCATTTACATATTCTATTTCATAATTATGCTCTTGTAGTTTCAGAACCCGCCTTTGATGTGTAGGAGAGAATTATGTTCCTTTGTATGTATTGTTTAAATATTTAATAGGATAATGATCAGTTATTATTTTAAATTTTGTTCCAAAATATATGGTCTGAAGTATGTTACTGCATAAATAATTGCAAGAAATTCTTTGTCTGTTGTTATTTTTGCTCACGGTTATTTTGTGTTCTGGGAATATAACATACTGGTTGTCCTTATTGTGAAAGTACAGCTCCAATGGCATAATCGCTTGCATCTGTATTAATTGTGAATTGTTTATCATATTCTGGGTATTTTAAAATTGGATGCGAAGATATGAGTGCTTTTAGGTTTTCAAATCTTGGGATATATTGAGGATAATTTGGGTTTATTTTATAATATTTTTTTAAGTATTTACTCATGGGGTATGCTATTTTTGAATAGTCCTTAATGAATTTTCTATAATATCCCGTTGCTCCAAAACTTTATATTAAAAATTTCGTACTCTGTGATAATATATATAGGGTAAATAAATATAAATTGAAAAAATTGACTGCACCATTACCTAACTTTTTCTATGGTTTCTGTTCATGTTGATGGTCAGCTGATCCAATCCGATAATGAACACAAAAGAAAGAGAAAAGAAAAGGATAGTAAAGAGAATTAGTGACGCCCGATTGAATCATTGGACGGCAGAACCACTAGCTTTACAACTGCTAAAGTGATTGTGCGCATAGCATTTTCGACTATGTCAGAAGTGGAAACTCCACGTATTCCTAAATCTGCATTATTTTCGAAAGAATCTACGTGAGAAAAATTATCGTTCGCTACGAATGTTGTACAAGTACATGGATGTTTCTTTAGGTGAGTGAGTACAATGATCGAAGCAGTTCAGAAATGGACAGAGAAGATTCCGACATTGAACTGTTATAATTGCGCGAATTATGATTTTTGGGGTGTAAACATTTGCGCAATTATATTTTTGGTGATTGCTGTCTGTGCTAAATATATTATTGGGTGATAATTCAGTGTACTTTCTCAAAAATACTTTTATTGTTAACGACCTGGTCCCTTAAGTTGATTTGAGATTCACTGCAAGCCGAAGTTGAATCAAAGAATTTTAGTTTTCTCATTAAAGCACTTTATTTAAATACATTTCAGGAAGCAGGAACTTAAATGTAAGTTTACACTAAGAGTTCAACTGAAACACGACTTTATCTCAAATAGAACCTTAACTCAACTAGATCCTTAGCGTTGAGCGTTGAGTCAAGGTGATAGTTGACTATCACCTTGACTCAACTAGAGTCTTGATTCAACTGTCCGGGGTTCGTTAACTTAGGATTCTCCTGAATTCTTTTATTCTGAATCTTAATTCTTGCATTTCTTTGTATTACAATTATAACTATTGCTATTAACAATATTATCAATAATGTAGTACATTAATTCTTTGATCTCCTTAATATTTTCAAAATTATTTAATACAATATACAATAGCAAGATTTACTTTTGCTTTATATGTTTGATTCAACATTTTTACATATTTTAGATATTTTTCATTTTTTTTTTTAATTTGGATTTTGCAAATTTTATAATATAATAATTTTGCATAATATAAATTTTCTTCCATCACAATTCTGTATTAAGGTTTCATTATACATTTTTTTCAATATTAATATATCATCTATTTCTTGAATTATCGTTTTCTTGTTATGTGAAAACTCACTCACTTAGAAAAGATACAATTTTTACTTAATTTTATCCAAATTTTTATTTATTGTTACAATAAATTTGTCTTCTTGATCTATTTATAGTCTATCTTTATTTGGCAAAGTCGTTCTTAATTTTAAATGATCTTTAAAGAAATTCTTTGGAATTTGTATTGCAAATATAATTAATTCATTTTTGAATGAGACAATTTTATTTTATAAAAGTCTATTTCAAAACTATCTATTTCTTCTTTGTAAGCATCTTTGGATGCATTATATTATTTTTAGTTGCTGCTATATTATCTTGAATTTCTGGTACTTACCCCGTATAACCATTTGTATACTGAACCGCCTAAATTTATCAAACCTCTTTTATTTCTTTTCCCTTCTCTAGGTGTAATTGACCTAATTTTTGCTTTAATTACTTGAATATCATTAAGTAATAATCCTTTATTAGATATTTCTGCCTGCCTGAAGTACTTTTCAATTTCTCCTACTAAGGACAGTAATTCTTTTGATATGTAAAATAGTATTAACTTCGTTGACAATTTCAACTTCAATTAGTTGTATCATGGTATACCATGCTTCTTCTGTTATCGGTGATATTTGTAGAAATGCTGTGACCAATTTTATTGTGGTCACTAAAATTAGTATTTTCCACATGTTCTGAAATGTATTGACGGAATCAAAACAAAAAAATATTTGTTATATATCTCCATTTTGTGCTATCATTTTCCTGTTCATTGTTTTCCTGCTCTACTCTAGCTAGTTTTGCTGGTCTCTTTATATTAGCTATATGGTCGTTTTTCAATGTCGTTTTCTTTAAGTCCTACTCGTTTAAAATTTTTTATTGGCCCTGTCTGTCAATTTTCCATATATTCTTGTCTATTTCGGTTTTGTTTCTAAATTGTTTTCTGTTTTGCTGTTTTGATTCTTTCGTATAGTATATCCGGAGAAATGTTTTCTTTAGCTACTCTTAGAGAAAATTTTATGGATGGGTGGTATCGATCATTATAATTTCCTATTACGATTTGCATTCTCATTTCTGTTGAGAGATTTGGATCCTGGATTCCTGGATTCTGGATTGGATTCCTGGTAGTTTTTCCAATAATGTTGAGTGTAGCCGTTCAATATCTGCGTTGCCTGTGTGACTATTTGGTTTAGTATGATGGACCTCAATATCTTCACTATTTAAATAATGAATTAATTGTTCTGCTCTAAATTCATTGTCCATTATAATCTCTTTTAGGTTTCCCGAATTTTGCAAAGTGTTCTATAATTATGGCTTTTTTTGCTATCCAATTTCTGAGAGTTATTACTTAAGCTGCTACGAATTCTGTCAATTTGCCTATTATTGTAACAAACGAATGTTTATTGAAATGAAATATGTCAAGATGAACCACTTAATTTTTACTAGTGGCTGTTTCAGGTAAATTAAATTAGGGTTTGATGGGTTTCCTATCATATTTAATTTATTGACATTTTTGACAATTACTTATTACATGTTGAATGTGATATTTTAATTTTGGATAAATTATTTTATCTTTAAGTGAATTGTATTTTTCACTTATACCACAATGCATCAACTCATTATTATGATATTGTGCAATTTGTTTATGTAGCTCTTCTTCGCCTAGTATGTCTGCTGCTCTTTTCGTACATTTTATAAATTGTAGTTTACTATTACCAGAAAACATTGATATGAGTAGGAGTTGAATTTTATGATAATAAGATTCACTGGTTTCCGAAAAATTATATTTCACCTCCATGGATGTGCCTTTATTTTCCTTTTCCATTGGATTGATTTGTATTATTTTTCCATTATATATCTTCTGAATTTCAGTTTGTGAACTATATGTAATTATTATTTGTGTGTTGTATTTATTAACAATTTCGTCTTTTATTGAAAAATGTTCCAATAGTTCCTCATCTGCGGAATGAATTGTATCTGTCATATCGAAATTTGATTCATTTCATTTGAGTAATTTCCTGCAGTTATTTTTGGAGATTTTTCGATTCTACTCAAGAAGTCTGGAACTACATTATCTTTGCCATTTACATATTCTATTTCATAATTATGCTCTTGTAGTTTCAGAACCCGCCTTTGATGTGTAGGAGAGAATTATGTTCCTTTGTATGTATTGTTTAAATATTTAATAGGATAACGATCAGTTATTATTTTAAATTTTGTTCCAAAATATATGGTCTGAAGAATGTTACTGCATAAATAATTGCAAGAAATTCTTTGTCTGTTGTTGCATATTTTTGCTCACGGTTATTTAGTGTTCTGGGAATATAACATACTGGTTGTCCTTATTGTGAAAGTACAGCTCCAATGGCATAATCGCTTGCATCTGTATTAATTGTGAATTGTTTATCATATTCTGGGTATTTTAAAATTGGATGCGAAGATATGAGTGCTTTTAGGTTTTCATATCTTGGGATCTATTGAAGATAATTTAATTTTAATTTAATTTTTGGGTTTATTTTATAATATTTTTTTAAGTATTTAATCATGGGGTATGCTATTTTTGAATAGTCCTTAATGAATTTTCTATAATATCCCGTTGCTCCAAAACTTTATATTAAAAATTTCGTATTCTGTGATATATAGGGTAAATAAATATAAATTGAAAAAATTGACTGCACCATTACCTAACTTTTTCTATGGTTTCTGTTCATATTGATGGTCAGCTGATCCAATCCGATAATGAACACAAAAGAAAGAGAAAAGAAAAGGATAGTAAAGAGAATTAGTGACGCCCGATTGAATCATTGGACGGCAGAACCACTTGCTTTACAACTGCTAAAGTGATTGTGCGCATAGCATTTTCGACTATGTCAGAAGTGGAAACTCCACGTATTCCTAAATCTGCATTATTTTCGAAAGAATCTACGTGAGAAAAATTATCGTTCGCTACGAATGTTGTACAAGTACATGGAGGTTTCTTTAGGTGAGTTAGTACAATGATTGAAGCAGTTCAGAAATGGACAGAGAAGATTCCGACATTGAACGGTTATAATTGCGCGAATTATGATTTTTGGGGTGTAACCGTTTGCGCAATTATATTTTTGGTGATTTCTGTCTTTGCTAAATATATTATTGGGTTATAATTCAGTGTACTTTCTCAAAAATACTTTTATTGTTAACGACCTGGTGTCTTAAGTTGTTTTGAGATTCACTGCAAGCCGAAGTTGAATCAAAGAATTTTAGTTTTCTCATTAAAGCACTTTATTTAAATACATTTCAGGAAGCAGGAACTTAAATGTAAGTTTACACTAAGAGTTCAACTGAAACACGACTTTATCTCAACTAGAACCTTAACTCAACTAGATCCTTAGCGTTGAGCTCAACTAGAGTCTTGATTCAACTGTCCGGGGTTCGTTAACTTCTCCTGAATTCTTTTATTCTGAATCTTAATTCTTACATTTCCTTGTATTACAATTATAACTATTGCTATTAACAATATTATCAATAATGTAGTACATTAATTCTTTGATCTCCTTAATATTTTAAAAATTATTTAATACAATATTCAATAATACAATATACAATAGCAAGATTTACTTTTGCTTTATATGTTTGATTCAACATTTTTACAGGATGTTCTAATTTATCAATAAATTCTGTTTTATTGTTACAGAAAAGTTCTTTTTTGATTTGGATTTTGCAAATTTTATAATAAAATAATTTTGCAATATAAATTTTCTTCCATCACAATTCTGTATTAAGATTTCATTATACATATTTTTTAATATTAATGTATCATCATTTATTTCTTGAATTATCGTTTTGTTGTTATGTGAAAATTCACAATTATTAGAAAAGAGAAATTAGAAATTAATTCATTTTTGAATGAGACAATTTTATTTTATAAAAGTATATTTCAAAACTATCTACTTCTTCTTTTGAAAGCATCTTTGGATGCATTATATTATTTTTAGCTGCTGCTATATTATCTTGAATTTCTTGTACTTTCCTTTCAACAAACTTTAATTTATTCATTTGATCATTGTATAATACTAACTTAGTTAATTCCCGATCTTCTTTCTATATCTTATTTAGTCCTTTTAAAATTTGATGCCTATCCTTTTCTATTGCTGTTTTTAATGAATGTATCGAGTTATTGAAATGCTCATTTATTATAACCTGCTTATTTACGTCTGTTATTGCATTAGGATTACTTTCTTCTATTATTTTTAAATGGTTTATAATATCCATTACCCCGTATAACCATTTGTATACTGAACCGCCTAAATTTATCAAACCTCTTTTATTTCTTTTCCCTTCTCTAGTTGTAATTGACCTAATTTTTGCTTTAATTACTTGAATATCATTAAGTAATAATCCTTTATTAGATATTTCTGCCTGCCTGAAGTACTTTTCAATTTCTCCTACTAAGGACAGTAATTCTTTTGATATGTAAAATAGTATTAACTTCGTTGACAATTTCAACTTCATTTAGTTGTATCATGGTATACCATGCTTCTTCTGTTATCGGTGATATTTGTAGAAATGCTGTGACCAATTTTATTGTGGTCACTAAAATTAGTATTTTCCACATGTTCTGAAATGTATTGACGGAATCAAAAGAAAAAAATATTTGTTATATATCTCCATTTTGTGCTATCATTTTCCTGTTCATTGTTTTCCTGCTCTACTCTAGCTAATTTTGCTGGTCTCTTTATATTAACTATATGGTCGTTTTTCAATGTCGTTTTCTTTAAGTCCTACTCGTTTAAAATTTTTTATTGGCCCTGTCTGTCAATTTTCCATATATTCTTGTCTATTTCGGTTTTGTTTCTCAATTGTTTTCTGTTTCGATTCTTTCGTATAGTATATCCGGAGAAATGTTTTCTTTAGCTACTCTTAGAGAACATTTTATGGATGATTTTATCGATCACTATAATTTCCTATTACGATTTGCATTCTCATTTCTGTTGAGAGATTTGGATCCTGGATTCCTGGATTCTGGATTGGATTCCTGGTAGTTTTTCCAATAATGTTGAGTGTAGCCGTTCAATATCTGCGTTGCCTGTGTGACTATTTGGTTTAGTATGATGGACCTCAATATCTTCACTATTTAAATAATGAATTAATTGTTCTGCTCTAAATTCATTGTCCATTATAATCTCTTTTAGGTTTCCCGAATTTTGCAAAGTATTCTATAATTATGGCTTTTTTTGCTATCCAATTTCTGTCAGTTATTACTTAAGCTGCTACGAATTCTGTCAATTTGCCTATTATTGTAACAAACGAATGTTTATTGAAATGAAATATGTCAAGATGAACCACTTAATTTTTACTAGTGGCTGTTTCAGATAAATTAAATTAGGGTTTGATGGGTTTCCTATCATATTTAATTTATTGACATTTTTGACAATTACTTATTACAAGTTAAATGTGATATTTTAATTTTGGATAAATTATTTTATCTTTAAGTGAATTGTATTTTTCACTTATACCACTATGCATTGACTCATTATTATGATATTGTGCAATTTGTTTATGTAGCTCTTCTTCGCCTAGTATGTCTGCTGCTCTTTTCGTACATTTTATAAATTGTAGTTTACTATTACCAGAAAACATTGATATGAGTAGGAGTTGAATTTTATGATAACAAGATTCACTGGTTTTCGAAAAATTATATTTTACCTCCATGGATGTGCCTTTATTTTCCTTTTCCATTGGATTAATTTGTATTATTTTTCCATTATATATCTTCTGAATTTAAGTTTGTGAACTATATGTAATTATTATTTGTGTGTTGTATTTATTAACAATTTCGTCTTTTATTGAACAATGTTCCAATAGTTCCTCATCTGCGGAATGAATTTTATCTGTCATATCGAAATTTGATTCATTTCATTTGAGTCATTTCCTACAGTTATTTTTGGAGATTTTTCGGTTCTACTCAAGAAGTCTGGAACTACATTATCTTTGCCATTTACATATTCTATTTCATAATTATGCTCTTGTAGTTTCAGAACCCGCCTTTGATGTGTAGGAGAGAATTATGTTCCTTTGTATGTATTGTTTAAATATTTAATAGGATAATGATCAGTTATTATTTTAAATTTTGTTCCAAAATATATGGTCTGAAGTATGTTACTGCATAAATAATTGCAAGAAATTCTTTGTCTGTTGTTGCATATTTTTGCTCACGGTTATTTAGTGTTCTGGGAATATAACATACTGGTTGTCCTTATTGTGAAAGTACAGCTCCAATGGCATAATCGCTTGCATCTGTATTAATTGTGAATTGTTTATCATATTCTGGGTATTTTAAAATTGGATGCGAAGATATGAGTGCTTTTAGGTTTTCATATCTTGGGATCTATTGAAGATAATTTAATTTTAATTTAATTTTTGGGTTTATTTTATAATATTTTTTTTAAGTATTTAATCATGGGGTATGCTATTTTTGAATAGTCCTTAATGAATTTTCTATAATATCCCGTTGCTCCAAAACTTTATATTAAAAATTTCGTATTCTGTGATATATAGGGTAAATAAATATAAATTGAAAAAATTGACTGCACCATTACCTAACTTTTTCTATGGTTTCTGTTCATGTTGATGGTCAGCTGATCCAATCCGATAATGAACACAAAAGAAAGAGAAAAGAAAAGGATAGTAAAGAGAATTAGTGACGCCCGATTGAATCATTGGACGGCAGAACCACTTGCTTTACAACTGCTAAAGTGATTGTGCGCATAGCATTTTCGACTATGTCAGAAGTGGAAACTCCACGTATTCCTAAATCTGCATTATTTTCGAAAGAATCTACATGAGAAAAATTATCGTTCGCTACGAATGTTGTACAAGTACATGGAGGTTTCTTTAGGTGAGTGAGTACAATGATCGAAGCAGTTCAGAAATGGACAGAGAAGATTCCGACATTGAACTGTTATAATTGCGCGAATTATGATTTTTGGGGTGTAACCGTTTGCGCAATTATATTTTTGGTGATTTCTGTCTGTGCTAAATATATTATTGGGTTATAATTCAGTGTACTTTCTCAAAAATACTTTTATTGTTAACGACCTGGTGTCTTAAGTTGTTTTGAGATTCACTGCAAGCCGAAGTTGAATCAAAGAATTTTAGTTTTCTCATTAAAGCACTTTATTTATATACATTTCAGGAAGCAGGAACTTAAATGTAAGTTTACACTAAGAGTTCAACTGAAACACGACTTTACTTCAACTAGAACCTTAACTCAACTAGATCCTTAGCGTTGAGCTGTTATAATAGCGCGAATTATGATTTTTGGGGTGTAACCGTTTGCGCAATTATATTTTTGGTGATTGCTGTCTGTGCTAAATATATTATTGGGTGATAATTCAGTGTACTTTCTCAAAAATACTTTTATTGTTAACGACCTGGTGTCTTAAGTTGTTTTGAGATTCACTGCAAGCCGAAGTTGAATCAAAGAATTTTAGTTTTCTCATTAAAGCACTTTATTTAAATACATTTCAGGAAGCAGGAACTTAAATGTAAGTTTACACTAAGAGTTCAACTGAAACACGACTTTATCTCAAATAGAACCTTAACTCAACTAGATCCTTAGCGTTGAGCGTTGAGTCAAGGTGATAGTTGACTATCACCTTGACTTAACTAGAGTCTTGATTCAACTGTCCGGGGTTCGTTAACTTAGGATTCTCCTGAATTCTTTTATTCTGAATCTTAATTCTTACATTTCTTTGTATTACAATTATAACTATTGCTATTAACAATATTATCAATAATGTAGTACATTAATTCTTTGATCTCCTTAATATTTTCAAAATTATTTAATACAATATTCAATAATACAATATACAATAGTAAGATTTACTTTTGCTTTATATGTTTGATTCAACATTTTTACAGGATGTACTAATTTATCAATAAATTCTGTTTTATTGTTACAGAAAAGTTCTTTTTTGATTTGGATTTTGCAAATTTTATAATAAAATAATTTTGCAATATAAATTTTCTTCCATCACAATTCTGTATTAAGGTTTCATTATACATATTTTTTAATATTAATGTATCATCATTTATTTCTTGAATTATCGTTTTGTTGTTATGTGAAAATTCACAATTATTAGAAAAGAGAAATTAGAAATTAATTCATTTTTGAATGAGACAATTTTATTTTATAAAAGTCTATTTCAAAACTATCTATTTCTTCTTTTGTAAGCATCTTTGGATGCATTATATTATTTTTAGCTGCTGCTATATTATCTTGAATTTCTTGTACTTTCCTTTCAACAAACTTTAATTTATTCATTTGATCATTGTATAATACTAACTTAGTTAATTCCCGATCTTCTTTCTGTATCTTATTTAGTCCTTTTAAAATTTTATGCCTATCCTTTTCTATTGCTGTTTTTAACGAATGTATCGAGTTATTGAAATGCTCATTTATTATAACCTGCTTATTTACGTCTGTTATTGCATTAGTATTATTTTCTTCTATTATTTTTAAATGGTTTATAATATCCATTACCCCGTATAACCATTTGTATACTGAACCGCCTAAATTTATCAAACCTCTTTTATTTCTTTTCCCTTCTCTAGGTGTAATTGACCTAATTTTTGCTTTAATTACTTGAATATCATTAAGTAATAATCCTTTATTAGATATTTCTGCCTGCCTGAAGTACTTTTCAATTTCTCCTACTAAGGACAGCAATTCTTTTGATATGTAAAATAGTATTAACTTCGTTGACAATTTCAACTTCATTTAGATGTATCATGGTATACCATGCTTCTTCTGTTATCGGTGATATTTGTAGAAATGCTGTGACCAATTTTATTGTGGTCACTAAAATTAGTATTTTCCACATGTTCTGAAATGTATTGACGGAATCAAAAGAAAAAAATATTTCTTATATATCTCCATTTTGTGCTATCATTTTCCTGTTCATTGTTTTCCTGCTCTACCCTAGCTAATTTTGCTGGTCTCTTTATATTAGCTATATGGTCGTTTTTCAATGTCGTTTTCTTTATGTCCTACTCGTTTATAATTTTTTATTGGCCCTGTCTGTCAATTTTCCATATATTCTTGTCTATTTCGGTTTTGTTTCTCAATTGTTTTTTGTTTTGCTGTTTTGATTCTTTCGTATAGTATATCCGGAGAAATGTTTTCTTTAGCTACTCTTAGAGAACATTTTATGGATGAGTGATATCGATCATTATAATTTCCTATTACGATTTGCATTCTCATTTCTGTTGAGAGATTTGGATCCTGGATTCCTAGATTCTGGATTGGATTCCTGGTAGTTTTTCTAATAATGTTGAGTGTAGCCCTTCAATATCTGCGTTGCCTGTGTGACTATTTGGTTTAGTATGATGGACCTCAATATCTTCACTATTTAAACAATGAATTAATTGTTCTGCTCTAAATTCATTGTCCATTATAATCTCTTTTAGGTTTCCCGAATTTTGCAAAGTATTCTATAATTATGGCTTTTTTCGCTATCAAATTTCTGTCAGTTATTACTTAAGCTGCTACGAATTCTGTCAATTTGCCTATTATTGTAACAAACGAATGTTTATTGAAATGAAATATGTCAAGATGAACCACTTAATTTTTACTAGTGGCTGTTTCCGCTAAATTAAATTAGGGATTGATGGGTTTCCTATCATATTTAATTTATTGACATTTTTGACAATTACTTATTACATGTTGAATGTGATATTTTAATTTTGGATAAATTATTTTATCTTTAAGTGAATTGTATTTGTCACTTATACCACTATGCATCGACTCATTATTATGATATTGTGCAATTTGTTTATGTAGCTCTTCTTCGCCTAGTATGTCTGCTGCTCTTTTCGTACATTTTATAAATTGTAGTTTACTATTACCAGAAAACATTGATATGAGTAGGAGTTGAATTTTATGATAATCAGATTCACTGGATTCCGAAAAATTATATTTTACCTCCATGGATGAGGCTTTATTTTCCTTTTCCATTGGATTGATTTGTATTATTTTTCCATTATATTATTATTTGTGTACTGTATTTATTAGCAATTTCGTCTTTTATTGGAAAATGTTCCAATGTTCCTTATCTGCGGAGTGAATTGTATCTGTCATATCGAAATTTGATCCATTGTCATTTCCTGCATTTATTTTTGGAGATTTTTCGATTCTACTCAAGAAGTCTGGAACTACATATCTTTGCCATTTACATATTCTATTTCATAATTATGCTCTTGTAGTTTCAGAACCCGCCTTTTATATTCTTATTTTCCATTGTATATATTGTTTAAATATTTAATAGGGTAATGATCACTTAATATTTTAAATTTTGTTCCAAAAATATCTGAAGTATGTTACTGCATAAATAATTGCAAGAAATTCTTTGTCTGTTGTTGCAGATTTCGGGGAATATAACATACTGGTTGTCCTTGTTGTGAAAGTACAGCTCCAATGGCATAATCGCTTGCATCTGTATTAATTGTGAATTGTTTATCATATTCTTGGTATTTTAAAATTGTATGCGAAGATATGAGTGCTTTTAGGTTTTCAAATCTTGGGATATATTGAGGATAATTTGGGTTTATTTTATAATATTTTTTTAAGTATTTAATCATGGGGTATGCTATTTTTGAATAGTCCTTAATGCATTTTCTATAATATCCCGTTGCTCCAAAACTTTATATTAAAAATTTCGTATTTTGTGATATATAGGGTAAATAAATATAAATTGAAAAAATTGACTGCACCATTACCTAACTTTTTCTATGGTTTCTGTTCATGTTGATGGTCAGCTGATCCAATCCGATAATGAACACAAAAGAAAGAGAAAAGAAAAGGATAGTAAAGAGAATTAGTGACGCCCGATTGAATCATTGGACGGCAGAACCACTAGCTTTACAACTGCTAAAGTGATTGTGCGCAGAGCATTTTCGACTATGTCAGAAGTGGAATCTCCACGTATTCCTAAATCTGCATTATTTTCGAAAGAATCTATGTGAGAAAAATTATCGTTGCCAACTTTATCGAGAATTTTTGCAACTCGATTCGCAACGCATGTTGTACAAGTACATGGAGGTTTCTTTAGGCGAGTGAGTACAATGATCGAAGCAGTTCAGAAATGGACAGAGAAGATTCCGACATTGAACTGTTATAATTGCGCGAATTATGATTTTTGGGGTGTAACCGTTTGCGCAATTATATTTTTGGTGATTGCTGTCTATGCTAAATATATTATTGGGTGATAATTCGGTGTACTTTCTCAAAAATACTTTTATTGTTAACGACCTGGTGTCTTAAGTTGTTTTGAGATTCACTGCATGCCGAAGTTGAATCAAAGAATTTTAGTTTTCTCATTAAAGCACTTTATTTAAATACATTTCAGGAAGCAGGAACTTAAATGTAAGTTTACACTAAGAGTTCAACTGAAACACGACTTTATCACAACTAGAACCTTAACTCAACTAGATCCTTAGCGTTGAGCGTTGAGTCAAGGTGATAGTCAACTAGAGTCTTGATTCAACTGTCCGGGGTTCGTTAACTTAGGATTCTCCTGAATTCTTTTATTCTGAATCTTAATTCTTACATTTCTTTGTATTACAATTATAACTGTTGCTATTAACAATATTATCAATAATGTAGTACATTAATTCTTTGATCTCCTTAATATTTTAAAAATTATTTAATACAATATTCAATAATACAATATACAATAGCAAGATTTACTTTTGCTTTATATGTTTGATTCAACATTTTTACATATTTTAGATATTTTTCCTTTCTTTTTTAATTTGTATTTTGTAAATTTTATAATAAAATAATTTTGCAATATAAATTTTCTTCCATCACAATTCTGTATTAAGGTTTCATTATACATATTTTTTAATATTAATATATCATCTATTTCTTGAATTATCCTTTTGTTGTTATGTGAAAACTCACAATTATTAGAAAAGATACAATTTTTACTTAATTTTAGTTTTTTGAATACAGTATTTGGGTTGAATCCAAATTTTTTCTTATTTATTGTTACAATAAATTTGTCTTCTTGATCTATTTGTAGTCTATCTTTATTTGGCAAAGGCGTTCTTAATTTTAAATGATCTTTAAAGAAATTCTTTGGAATTTGTATTGCAAATATAATTAATTCATTTTTGAATGAGACAATTTTATTTTATAAAAGTCTATTTCAAAACTATCTATTTCTTCTTTGTAAGCATCTTTGGATGCATTATATTAATTTTAGTTGCTGCTATATTATCTTGAATTTCTGGTACTTTCCTTTCAACAAACTTTAATTTATTAATTTGATAATTGTGAAATACTAACTTAGTTAATTCCCTATCTTCTTTCTGTATCTTATTTAGTCCTTTTAAAATTTTATGCCTATCCTTTTCTATTGCTGTTTTTAATGAATGTATCGAGTTATTGAAATGCTCATTTATTATATTCTGCTTATTTACGTCTGTTATTGCATTATGATTATTTTCTTCTATTACTTTTAAATGGTTTATAATATCTTGCCTGTCCTCATCATCCATTACCCCGTATAACCATTTGTATAATGAACCGCCTAAATTTATCAAACCTCTTTTATTTCTTTTCCCTTCTCTAGGTGTAATTGACCTAATTTTTGCTTTAATTACTTGGATATCATTAAGTAATAATCCTTTATTAGATATTTTTGCCTGCCTGAAGTACTTTTCAATTTCTCCTACTAAGGACAGTATTTTTTTGATATGTAAAATAGTATTAACTTCGTTGACAATTTCAACTTCATTTAGTTGTATCATGGTATACCATGCTTCTTCTGTTATCGGTGATATTTGTAGAAATGCTGTGACCAATTTTATTGTGGTCACTAAAATTAGTATTTTCCACATGTTCTGAAATGTATTGACGGAATCAAAAGAAAAAAATATTTCTTATATATCTCCATTTTGTGCTATCATTTTCCTGTTCATTGTTTTCCTGCTCTACCCTAGCTAATTTTGCTGGTCTCTTTATATTAGCTATATGGTCGTTTTTCAATGTCGTTTTCTTTATGTCCTACTCGTTTATAATTTTTTATTGGCCCTGTCCGTCAATTTTCCATATATTCTTGTCTATTTCGGTTTTGTTTCTCAATTGTTTTTTGTTTTGCTGTTTTGATTCTTTCGTATAGTATATCCGGAGAAATGTTTTCTTTAGCTACTCTTAGAGAACATTTTATGGATGAGTGATATCGATCATTATAATTTCCTATTACGATTTGCATTCTCATTTCTGTTGAGAGATTTGGATCCTGGATTCCTAGATTCTGGATTGGAGCCGTAGCCGTTCAATATCTGCGTTGCCTGTATGACTATTTGGTTTAGTATGATGGACCTCAATATCTTCACTATTTAAATAATGAATTAATTGTTCTGCTCTAAATTCATTGTCCATTATAATCTCTTTTAGGTTTCCCGAATTTTGCAAAGTATTCTATAATTATGGCTTTTTTCGCTATCAAATTTCTGTCAGTTATTACTTAAGCTGCTACGAATTCTGTCAATTTGCCTATTATTGTAACAAACGAATGTTTATTGAAATGAAATATGTCAAGATGAACCACTTAATTTTTACTAGTGGCTGTTTCCGCTAAATTAAATTAGGGATTGATGGGTTTCCTATCATATTTAATTTATTGACATTTTTGACAATTACTTATTACATGTTGAATGTGATATTTTAATTTTGGATAAATTTTTTTATCTTTATGTGAATTGTATTTGTCACTTATACCGCTATGCATCGACTCATTATTATGATATTGTGCAATTTGTTTATGTAGCTCTTCTTCGCCTAGTATGTCTGCTGCTCTTTTTGTACATTTTATAAATTGTAGTTTACTATTACCAGAAAACATTGATATGAGTAGGAGTTGAATTTTATGATAATAAGATTCACTGGTTTTCGAAAAATTATATTTTACCTCCATGGATGTGCCTTTATTTTCCTTTTCCATTGGATTGATTTGTATTATTTTTCCATTATATATCTTCTGAATTTCGGTTTTTGAACTATATGTAATTATTATTTGTGTATTGTATTTATTAACAATTTCGTCTTTTATTGGAAAATGTTACAATGTTCCTCATCTGCGGAATGAATTGTATCTGTCATATCGAAATTTGATTCATTTCATTTGAGTCATTTCCTGCAGTTATTTTTGGAGATTTTTCGATTCTACTCAAGAAGTCTGGAACTACATTATCTTTGCAATTTACATATTCTATTTCATAATTATGCTCTTGTAGTTTCAGAACCCGCATTTGATGTGTAGGAGAGAATTATGTTCCTTTGTATGTATTGTTTAAATATTTAATAGAATAATGATCAGTTATTATTTTAAATTTTGTTCCAAAATATATGGTCTGAAGTATGTTACTGCATAAATAATTGCAAGAAATTCTTTGTCTGTTGTTGCATATTTTGCTATTTTTGCTTATTTAGTGTTCTGGAAATATATATATGGTTGTCCTTGTTGTGAAAGCACAGCTCCAATGGCATAATCGCTTGCATCTGTATTTTAAAATTGGATGCGAAGATATGAGTGCTTTTAGGTTTTCAAATTTTGGGATATATTGAGGATAATTTTGGTTTATTTTATAATATTTTTTTAAGTATTTAATCATGGGGTATGCTATTTTTGAATAGTCCTTAATGAATTTTCTATAATATCCCGTTGCTTCAAAACTTTATATTAAAAATTTCGTATTCTGTGATATATAGGGTAAATAAATATAAATTGAAAAAATTGACTGCACCATTACCTAACTTTTTCTATGATTTCTGTTCATGTTGATGGTCAGCTGTTCCAATCCGATAATGAACACAAAAGAAAGAGAAAAGAAAAGGATAGTAAAGAGAATGAGTAACGCCCGATTGAATCATTGGACGGCAGAACCACTAGCTTTACAACTGCTAAAGTGATTGTGCGCAGAGCATTTTCGACTATGTCAGAAGTGGAAACTCCACGTATTCCTAAATCTGCATTATTTTCGAAAGAATCTACGTGAGAAAAATTATCGTTGCCAACTTTATCGAGAATTTTTGCAACTCGATTCGCAACGAATGTTGTACAAGTACATGGAGGTTTCTTTAGGCGAGTGAGTACAATGATCGAAGCAGTTCAGAAATGGATAGAGAAGATTCCGACATTGAACTGTTATAATTGCGCGAATTATGATTTTTGGGGTGTAACCGTTTGCGCAATTATATTTTTGGTGATTTCTGTCTGTGCTAAATATATTATTTCGTGATAATTCGGTGTACTTTCTCAAAAATACTTTTATTTTTAACGACCTGGTGTCTTAAATTGTTTTGAGATTCATTGCAAGCCGAAGTTGAATCAAAGAATTTTATTTTTCTTATTAAAGCACTTTATTAAATACATTTCAGGAAGCAGGAACTTAAATGTAAGTTTACACTAAGAGTTCAACTGAAACACGACTTTATCTCAACTAGAACCTTAACTCAATTAGATCCTTAGCGTTGAGCTCAACTAGAGTCTTGATTCAACTGTCCGGGGTTCGTTAACTTCTCCTGAATTCTTTTATTCTGAATCTTAATTCTTACATTTCCTTGTATTACAATTATAACTATTGCTATTAACAATATTATCAATAATGTAGTACATTAATTCTTTGATCTCCTTAATATTTTCAAAATTATTTAATACAATATTCAATAATACAATATACAATAGTAAGATTTACTTTTGCTTTATATGTTTGATTCAACATTTTTACATATTTTAGATATTTTTCATTTCTTTTTTAATTTGGATTTTGCAAATTTTATAATAAAATAGTTTTGCAATATAAATTTTCTTCCATCACAATTCTGTGTTAAGGTTTCATTATACATATTTTTTAATATTAATATATCATCTATTTCTTGAATTATCGTTTTGTTGTTATGTGAAAACTCACAATTATTAGAAAAGATACAATTTTTACTTAATTTTAGTTTTTTGAATACAGTATTTGGGTTGAATCCAAATTTTTTCTTATTTATTGTTACAATAAACTTGTCTTCTTGATCTATTTGTAGTCTAGCTTTATTTGGCAAAGGCGTTCTTAATTTTAAATGATCTTTAAAGAAATTCTTTGGAATTTGTATTGCAAATATAATTAATTCATTTTTGAATGAGACAATTTTATTTTATAAAAGTCTATTTCAAAACTATCTATTTCTTCTTTTGTAAGCATCTTTGGATGCATTATATTATTTTTAGCTGCTGCTATATTATCTTGAATTTCTGGTACTTTCCTTTCAACAAACTTTAATTTATTCATTTGATCATTGTGTAATACTAACTTAGTTAATTCCCTATCTTCTTTCTGTATCTTATTTAGTCCTTTTAAAATTTTATGCCTATCCTTTTCTATTGCTGTTTTTAATTAATGTATCGAGTTATTGAAATGCTCATTTATTATAACCTGCTTATTTACGTCTGTTATTGCATTATGATTATTTTCTTCTATTACTTTTATGTGGTTTATAATATCTTGCCTGTCCTCATCATCCATTACCCCGTATAACCATTTGTATACTGAACCGCCTAAATTTATCAAACCTCTTTTATTTCTTTTCCCTTCTCTAGGTGTAATTGACCTAATTTTTGCTTTAATTACTTGAATATCATTAAGTAATAATCCTTTATTAGATATTTCTGCCTGCCTGAAGTACTTTTCAATTTCTCCTACTAAGGACAGTAATTCTTTTGATATGTAAAATAGTATTAACTTCGTTGACAATTTCAACTTCATTTAGTTGTATCATGGTATACCATGCTTCTTCTGTTATCGGTGATATTTGTAGAAATGCTGTGACCAATTTTATTGTGGTCACTAAAATTAGTATTTTCCACATGTTCTGAAATGTATTGACGGAATCAAAAGAAAAAAATATTTGTTATATATCTCCATTTTGTGCTATCATTTTCCTGTTCATTGTTTTCCTGCTCTACCCTAGCTAATTTTGCTGGTCTCTTTATATTAGCTATATGGTCGTTTTTCAATGTCGTTTTCTTTATGTCCTACTCGTTTATAATTTTTTATTGGCCCTGTCTGTCAATTTTCCATATATTCTTGTCTATTTCGGTTTTGTTTCTTAATTGTTTTCTGTTTTGCTGTTTTGATTCTTTCGTATAGTATATCCGGAGAAATGTTTTCTTTAGCTACTCTTAGAGAACATTTTATGGATGAGTGATATCGATCATTATAATTTCTGTGTGACTATTTGGTTTAGTATGATGGACCTCAATATCTTCACTATTTAAATAATGAATTAATTGTTCTGCTCTAAATTCATTGTCCATTATAATCTTTTTTAGGTTTCCCGAATTTTGCAAAGTATTCTATAATTATGGCTTTTTTCGTTATCCAATTTCTGTCAGTTATTACTTAAGCTGCTAAGAATTCTGTCAATTTGCCTATTATTGTAACAAACGAATGTTTATTGAAATGAAATATGTCAAGATGAACCACTTAATTTTTACTAGTGGCTGTTTCAGCTAAATTAAATTAGGGTTTGATGGGTTTCCTATCATATTTAATATATTGACATTTTTGACAATTACTTATTACAAGTTAAATGTGATATTTTAATTTTGGATAAATTATTTTATCTTTAAGTGAATTGCATTTTTCACTTATACCACTATGCATCGACTCATTATTATGATATTGTGCAATTTGTTTATGTAGCTCTTCTTCGCCTAGTATGTCTGCTGCTCTTTTTGTACATTTTATAAATTGTAGTTTACTATTACCAGAAAACATTGATATGAGTAGGAGTTGAATTTTATGATAATCAGATTCACTGGATTCCGAAAAATTATATTTTACCTCCATGGATGAGGCTTTATTTTCCTTTTCCATTGGATTGATTTGTATTCTTTTTCCATTATATTATTATTTGTGTACTGTATTTATTAGCAATTTCGTCTTTTATTGGAAAATGTTCCAATGTTCCTTATCTGCGGAGTGAATTGTATCTGTCATATCGAAATTTGATCCATTGTCATTTCCTGATTTATTTTTGGAGATTTTTCGATTCAAGAAGTCTGGAACTGCATATCTTTGCCATTTACATATTCTATTTCATAATTATGCTCTTGTAGTTTCAGAACCCGCCTTTTATATTCTTATTTTCCATTGTATATATTGTTTAAATATTTAATAGGGTAATGATCACTTAATATTTTAAATTTTGTTCCAAAAATATCTGAAGTATGTTACTGCATAAATAATTGCAAGAAATTCTTTGTCTGTTGTTGCATATTTTTGCTCACGGTTATTTAGTGATCTGGGAATATAACATACTGGTTGTCCTTGTTGTGAAAGTACAGCTCCAATGGCATAATCGCTTGCATCTGTATTAATTGTGAATTGTTTATCATATTCTGGGTATTTTAAAATTGTATGCGAAGATATGAGTGCTTTTAGGTTTTCAAATCTTGGGATATATTGAGGATAATTTGGGTTTATTTTATAATATTTTTTTAAGTATTTAATCATGGGGTATGCTATTTTTGAATAGTCCTTAATGAATTTTCTATAATATCCCGTTGCTCCAAAACTTTATATTAAAAATTTCGTATTCTGTGATATATAGGGTAAATAAATATAAATTGAAAAAATTGACTGCACCATTACCTAACTTTTTCTATGGTTTCTGTTCATGTTGATGGTCAGCTGATCCAATCCGATAATGAACACAAAAGAAAGAGAAAAGAAAAGGATAGTAAAGAGAATTAGTGACGCCCGATTGAATCATTGGACGGCAGAACCACTAGCTTTACAACTGCTAAAGTGATTGTGCGCATAGCATTTTCGACTATGTCAGAAGTGGAAACTCCACGTATTCCTAAATCTGCATTATTTTCGAAAGAATCTATGTGAGAAAAATTATCGTTGCCAACTTTATCGAGAATTTTTGCAACTCGATTCGCAACGAATGTTGTACAAGTACATGGAGGTTTCTTTAGGCGAGTGAGTATAATGATCGAAGCAGTTCAGAAATGGACAGAGAAGATTCCGACATTGAACTGTTATAATTGCGCGAATTATGATTTTTGGGGTGTAACCGTTTGCGCAATTATATTTTTGGTGATTGCTAAATATATTATTGGGTGATAATTAGGTGTACTTTCTCAAAAATACTTTTATTGTTAACGACCTGGTGTCTTAAATTGTTTTGAGATTCACTGCAAGCCGAAGTTGAATCAAAGAATTTTAGTTTTCTTATTAAAGCACTTTATTTAAATACATTTCAGGAAGCAGGAACTTAAATGTAAGTTTACACTAAGAGTTCAACTGAAACACGACTTTATCTCAACTAGAACCTTAACTCAACTAGATCCTTAGCGTTGAGCGTTGAGTCAAGGTGATAGTTGACTATCACCTTGACTCAACTAGAGTCTTGATTCAACTGTCCGGAGTTCGTTAACTTCTCCTGAATTCTTTTATTCTGAATCTTAATTCTTACATTTCTTTGTATTACAATTATAACTGTTGCTATTAACAATATTATCAATAATGTAGTACATTAATTCTTTGATCTCCTTAATATTTTAAAAATTATTTAATACAATATTCAATAATACAATATACAATAGCAAGATTTACTTTTGCTTTATATGTTTGATTCAACATTTTTACATATTTTAGATATTTTTCATTTTTTTTTTAATTTGGATTTTGCAAATTTTATAATAAAATAATTTTGCAATATAAATTTTCTTCCATCACAATTCTGTGTTAAGGTTTCATTATACATATTTTTTAATATTAATATATCATCTATTTCTTGAATTATCGTTTTGTTGTTATGTGAAAACTCACAATTATTAGAAAAGATAAAATTTTTACTTAATTTTAGTTTTTTGAATACAGTATTTGGGTTGAATCCAAATTTTTTCTTATTTATTGTTACAATAAATTTGTCTTCTTGATCTATTTGTAGTCTATCTTTATTTGGCAAAGGCGTTCTTAATTTTAAATGATCTTTAAAGAAATTCTTTGGAATTTGTATTGCAAATATAATTAATTCATTTTTGAATGAGACAATATTATTTTATAAAAGTCTATTTCAAAACTATCTATTTCTTCTTTTGTAAGCATCTTTGGATGCATTATATTATTTTTAGCTGCTGCTATATTATCTTGAATTTCTGGTACTTTCCTTTCAACAAACTTTAATTTATTCATTTGATCATTGTGTAATACTAACTTAGTTAATTCCCTATCTTCTTTCTGTATCTTATTTAGTCCTTTTAAAATTTTATGCCTATCCTTTTCTATTGCTGTTTTTAATGAATGTATCGAGTTATTGAAATGCTCATTTATTATAACCTGCTTATTTACGTCTGTTATTGCATTATGATTATTTTCTTCTATTACTTTTAAATGGTTTATAATATCTTGCCTGTCCTCATCATCCATTACCCCGTATAACCATTTGTATACTGAACCGCCTAAATTTATCAAACCTCTTTTATTTCTTTTCCCTTCTCTAGGTGTAATTGACCTAATTTTTGCTTTAATTACTTGAATATCATTAAGTAATAATCCTTTATTAGATATTTCTGCCTGCCTGAAGTACTTTTCAATTTCTCATACTAAGGACAGTAATTCTTTTGATATGTAAAATAGTATTAACTTCGTTGACAATTTCAACTTCATTTAGTTGTATCATGGTATACCATGCTTCTTCTGTTATCGGTGATATTTGTAGAAATGCTGTGACCAATTTTATTGTGGTCACTAAAATTAGTATTTTCCACATGTTCTGAAATGTATTGACGGAATCAAAAGAAAAAAATATTTGTTATATATCTCCATTTTGTGCTATCATTTTCCTGTTCATTGTTTTCCTGCTCTACCCTAGCTAATTTTGCTGGTCTCTTTATATTAGCTATATGGTCGTTTTTCAATGTCGTTTTCTTTATGTCCTACTCGTTTATAATTTTTTATTGGCCCTGTCTGTCAATTATCCATATATTCTTGTCTATTTCGGTTTTGTTTCTCAATTGTTTTCTGTTTTGATTCTTTCGTATAGTATATCCGGAGAAATGTTTTCTTTAGCTACTCTTAGAGAACATTTTATGGATGATTTTATCGATCACTATAATTTCCTATTACGATTTGCATTCTCATTTCTGTTGAGAGATTTGGATCCTGGATTCCTGGATTCTGGATTGGATTCCTGGTAGTTTTTCTAATAATGTTGAGTGTAGCCCTTCAATATCTGCGTTGCCTGTGTGACTATTTGGTTTAGTATGATGGACCTCAATATCTTCACTATTTAAATAATGAATTAATTGTTCTGCTCTAAATTCATTGTCCATTATAATCTCTTTTAGGTTTCCCGAATTTTGCAAAGTATTCTATAATTATGGCTTTTTTGCTATCCAATTTCTGTCAGTTATTACTTAAGCTGCTACGAATTCTGTCAATTTGCCTATTATTGTAACAAACGAATGTTTATTGAAATGAAATATGTCAAGATGAACCACTTAATTTTTACTAGTGGCTGTTTCAGCTAAATTAAATTAGGGTTTGATGGGTTTCCTATCATATTTAATTTATTGACATTTTTGACAATTACTTATTACATGTTGAATGTGATATTTTAATTTTGGATAAATTTTTTTATCTTTATGTGAATTGTATTTGTCACTTGTACCACTATGCATCGACTCATTATTATGATATTGTGCAATTTGTTTATGTAGCTCTTCTTCGCCTAGTATGTCTGCTGCTCTTTTCGTACATTTTATAAATTGTAGTTTACTATTACCAGAAAACATTGATATGAGTAGGAGTTGAATTTTATGATAATAAGATTCACTGGTTTTCGAAAAATTATATTTTACCTCCATGGATGTGCCTTTATTTTCCTTTTCCATTGGATTGATTTGTATTATTTTTCCATTATATATCTTCTGAATTTCGGTTTTTGAACTATATGTAATTATTATTTGTGTATTGTATTTATTAACAATTTCGTCTTTTATTGGAAAATGTTACAATGTTCCTCACCTGCGGAATAAATTGTATCTGTCATATCGAAATTTGATTCATTTCATTTGAGTCATTTCCTGCAGTTATTTTTGGAGATTTTTCGATTCTACTCAAGAAGTCTGTAACTACATTATCTTTGCAATTTACATATTCTATTTCATAATTATGCTCTTGTAGTTTCAGAACCCGCATTTGATGTGTAGGAGAGAATTATGTTCCTTTGTATGTATTGTTTAAATATTTAATAGAATAATGATCAGTTATTATTTTAAATTTTGTTCCAAAATATATGGTCTGAAGTATGTTACTGCATAAATAATTGCAAGAAATTCTTTGTCTGTTGTTGCATATTTTGCTATTTTTGCATATTTAGTGTTCTGGAAATATATATATGGTTGTCCTTGTTGTGAAAGCACAGCTCCAATGGCATAATCGCTTGCATCTGTATTAATTGTGAATTGTTTATCATATTCTGGGTATTTTAAAATTGGATGCGAAGATATGAGTGCTTTTAGGTTTTCAAATTTTGGGATATATTGAGGATAATTTTGGTTTATTTTATAATATTTTTTTAAGTATTTAATCATGGGGTATGCTATTTTTGAATAGTCCTTAATGAATTTTCTATAATATCCCGTTGCTTCAAAACTTTATATTAATAATTTCGTATTCTGTGATATATAGGGTAAATAAATATAAATTGAAAAAATTGACTGCACCATTACCTAACTTTTTCTATAGTTTCTGTTCATGTTGATGGTCAGCTGTTCCAATCCGATAATGAACACAAAAGAAAGAGAAAAGAAAAGGATAGTAAAGAGAATGAGTGACGCCCGATTGAATCATTGGACGGCAGAACCACTAGCTTTACAACTGCTAAAGTGATTGTGCGCAGAGCATTTTCGACTATGTCAGAAGTGGAAACTCCACGTATTCCTAAATCTGCATTATTTTCGAAAGAATCTATGTGAGA
Source organism: Coelopa pilipes (assembly GCA_947389925.1). Taxonomy (NCBI): domain Eukaryota; kingdom Metazoa; phylum Arthropoda; class Insecta; order Diptera; family Coelopidae; genus Coelopa; species Coelopa pilipes. The sequence goes on along the minus strand of OX376698.1, from coordinate 18,948,209 downwards.
AAAATTATCGTTGCCAACTTTATCGAGAATTTTTGCAACTCGATTCGCAACGAATGTTGTACAAGTACATGGAGGTTTCTTTAGGCGAGTGAGTACAATGATCGAAGCAGTTCAGAAATGGATAGAGAAGATTCCGACATTGAACTGTTATAATTGCGCGAATTATGATTTTTGGGGTGTAACCGTTTGCGCAATTATATTTTTGGTGATTGCTGTCTATGCTAAATATATTATTGGGTGATAATTCGGTGTACTTTCTCAAAAATACTTTTATTGTTAACGACCTGGTGTCTTAAATTGTTTTGAGATTCACTGCAAGCCGAAGTTGAATCAAAGAATTTTATTTTTCTTATTAAAGCACTTTATTAAATACATTTCAGGAAGCAGGAACTTAAATGTAAGTTTACACTAAGAGTTCAACTGAAACACGACTTTATCTCAACTAGAACCTTAACTCAACTAGATCCTTAGCGTTGAGCTCAACTAGAGTCTTGATTCAACTGTCCGGGGTTCGTTAACTTGTCCTGAATTCTTTTATTCTGAATCTTAATTCTTACATTTCTTTGTATTACAATTATAACTATTGCTATTAACAATATTATCAATAATGTAGTACATTAATTCTTTGATCTCCTTAATATTTTAAAAATTATTTAATACAATATTCAATAATACAATATACAATAGCAAGATTTACTTTTGCTTTATATGTTTGATTCAACATTTTTACATATTTTAGATATTTTTCATTTCTTTTTTAATTTGGATTTTGCAAATTTTATAATATAATAATTTTGCAAAATATAAATTTTCTTCCATCACAATTCTGTATTAAGGTTTCATTATACATATCTTTTAATATTAATATATCATCTATTTCTTGAATTATCGTTTTGTTGTTATGTGAAAACTCACAATTATTAGAAAAGATAAAATTTTTACTTAATTTTAGTTTTTTAAATACAGTATTTGGGTTGAATCCAAATTTTTATTTATTGTTACAATAAATTTGTCTTCTTGATCTATTTGTACTCTATCTTTATTTGGCAAAGGCGTTCTTAATTTTAAATGATGGAATTTGTATTGCAAATATAATTAATTCATTTTTGAATGAGACAATTTTATTTTATAAAAGTCTATTTCAAAACTATCTATTTCTTCTTTTGTAAGCATCTTTGGATGCATTATATTATTTTTAGCTGCTGCTATATTATCTTGAATTTCTGGTACTTTCCTTTCAACAAACTTTAATTTATTCATTTGATCATTGTGTAATACTAACTTAGTTAATTCCCTATCTTCTTTCTGTATCTTATTTAGTCCTTTTAAAATTTTATGCCTATCCTTTTCTATTGCTGTTTTTAATGAATGTATCGAGTTATTGAAATGCTCATTTATTATAACCTGCTTATTTACGTCTGCTATTGCATTATGATTATTTTCTTCTATTACTTTTAAATGGTTTATAATATCTTGCCTGTCCTCATCATCCATTACCCCGTATAACCATTTGTATACTGAACCGCCTAAATTTATCAAACCTCTTTTATTTCTTTTCCCTTCTCTAGGTGTAATTGACCTAATTTTTGCTTTAATTACTTGAATATCATTAAGCAATAATCCTTTATTAGATATTTCTGCCTGCCTGAAGTACTTTTCAATTTCTCCTACTAAGGACAGTAATTCTTTTGATATGTTAAATAGTATTAACTTCGTTGACAATTTCAACTTAATTTAGTTGTATCATGGTATACCATGCTTCTTCTGTTATCGGTGATATTTGTAGAAATGCTGTGACCAATTTTATTGTGGTCACTAAAATTAGTATTTTCCACATGTTCTGAAATGTATTGACGGAATCAAAAGAAAAAAATATTTGTTATATATCTCCATTTTGTGCTATCATTTTCCTGTTCATTGTTTTCCTGCTCTACTCTAGCTAATTTTGCTGGTCTCTTTATATTAGCTATATGGTCGTTTTTCAATGTCGTTTTCTTTAAGTCCTACTCGTTTAAAATTTTTTATTGGCCCTGTCTGTCAATTTTCCATATATTCTTGTCTATTTCGGTTTTGTTTCTCAATTGTTTTCTGTTTTGCTGTTTTGATTCTTTCGTATAGTATATCCAGAGAAATGTTTTCTTTAGCTACTCTTAGAGAACATTTTATGGATGAGTGATATCGATCATTATAATTTCCTATTACGATTTGCATTCTCATTTCTGTTGAGAGATTTGGATCCTGGATTCCTAGATTCTGGATTGGATTCCTGGTAGTTTTTCTAATAATGTTGAGTGTAGCCCTTCAATATCTGCGTTGCCTGTGTGACTATTTGGTTTAGTATGATGGACCTCAATATCTTCACTATTTAAATAATGAATTAATTGTTCTGCTCTAAATTCATTGTCCATTATAATCTCTTTTAGGTTTCCCGAATTTTGCAAAGTGTTCTATAATTATGGCTTTTTTTGCTATCCAATTTCTGTCAGTTATTACTTAAGCTGCTACGAATTCTGTCAATTTGCCTATTATTGTAACAAACGAATGTTTATTGAAATGAAATATGTCAAGATGAACCACTTAATTTTTACTAGTGGCTGTTTCAGATAAATTAAATTAGGGTTTGATGGGTTTCCTATCATATTTAATTTATTGACATTTTTGACAATTACTTATTACATGTTGAATGTGATATTTTAATTTTGGATAAATTATATTATCTTTAAGTGAATTGTATTTTTCACTTATACCACTATGCATCGACTCATTATTATGATATTGTGCAATTTGTTTATGTAGCTCTTCTTCGCCTAGTATGTCTGCTGCTCTTTTTGTACATTTTATAAATTGTAGTTTACTATTACCAGAAAACATTGATATGAGTTGGAGTTGAATTTTATGATAATCAGACTGGTTTCCGAAAAATTATATTTTACCTCCATGGATGAGGCTTTATTTTCCTTTTCCATTGGATTGATTTATATTATTTTTCCATTATATATCTTCTGAATTTCGGTTTTTGAACTATATGTAATTATTATTTGTGTATTATATTTATTAGCAATTTCGTCTTTTATTGGAAAATGTTACAATGTTCCTCATCTGCGGAGTGAATTGTATCTGTCATATCGAAATTTGATCCATTGTCATTTCCTGCAGTTTTTTTGGTGATTTTTCGATTCTACTCAAGAAGTCTGGAACTACATAATCTTTGCCATTTACATATTCTATTTCATAATTATGCTCTTGTAGTTTCAGAAGCCGCCTTTTATATTCTTATTTTCCATTGTATATACTGTTTAAATATTTAATAAGATAATGATCAGTTATTATTTTAAATTTTGTTCAAAAATTTCTGAAGTATGTTACTGCATAAATAATTGCAAGAAATTCTTTGTCTGTTGTTGCATATATTACTGGTTGTCCTTGTTGTGAAAGTACAGCTCCAATGGCATAATCGCTTGCTATTTTTGAATAGTCTTTAATGAATTTTCTATAATATCCCGTTGCTCCTAAGCTTTATATTAAAAATTTCGTATTCTGTGATATATAAGGTAAATAAATATAATTTGAAAAAATTGACTGCACCATTACCTAACTTTTTCTATGGTTTCTGTTCATGTTGATGGTCAGCTGTTCCAATCCGATAATGAACACAAAAGAAAGAGAAAAGAAAAGGATAGTAAAGAGAATGAGTGACGCCCGATTGAATCATTGGACGGCAGAACCACTAGCTTTACAACTGCTAAAGTGATTGTGCGCATAGCATTTTCGACTATGCCAGAAGTGGAAACTCCACGTATTCCTAAATCTGCATTATTTTCGAAAGAATCTACGTGAGAAAAATTATCGTTGCCAACTTTATCGAGAATTTTTGCAACCCGATTCGCAACGAATGTTGTACAAGTACATGGAGGTTTCTTTAGGTGAGTGAGTACAATGACCGAAGCTGTTCAGAAATGGACAGAGAAGATTTCGACATTGAACTGTTATAATAGCGCGAATTATGATTTTTGGGGTATAACCGTTAGCGCTAATTATATTTTTGGTGATTGCTGTCTGTGCTAAATATATTATTGAGTAATAATTCGGTGTACTTTCTCAAAAATACTTTTATTGTTAACAACCTGGTGTCTTAAGTTGTTTTGAGTTTTTTATCAGAAATAAGAACATAATTTGGTTTTCTCACTGTTTCGTTCCACAGGAGTAGGTCTTTACGTCTTTTTTTTTTCATTATATAAAAATGGGAGTATAGATTTTTTAATAATGTACTAGTAGATTCCAATCTCCTTCTACTTGTGAACAAATTAAACATAAGCCCTAACCGGCATGGGGGAGTGGAAGTTTCAAACATTTCTTTATTTGTATTTAGATTCCATACTGTTCCTACAAGAAAGGTGCCAAAACGAACACCACTAGTTGAATTCTACTACTAAGTTTACAGCGCTGTACTCATTCCTGTTTAAAAATCGAGAACCAAAATCGAATGAAATTAGCGAGTACCATGGTCGAATCAGCCGCACAACGAACCGAGAAATTTTCAGTATTGACCGATATTGATGTCAACGCTTCGACGAGCTGAGCGTAATCAGCTAAAGATGTGAAAATGATATCGTTTTAAGAGGAGTTGCGGTTTTTCAGAATCCTTCTAAATTTTGAATAAAAACTTTCCACATATGATTCGTCTCATTGGACAACTGTTCATCCCAATCAGTTTTTTCTACCGATTTCTACCTGCATTCGAAATTTGGCAGTCACTAGAATTGGACTTAGCCAATCAGATGGGTCAAAAGGTATTGCTAAGGTTGACAATGCCACGCCCGTTATGTTGAAACTTGTGGCGCCTAATTGCTTTGCCACCAAATGGAAGAAATCCGCTTTTGTATTCTATTGAATGCCAAGTATTTTTGCTTGACTAACATCATCGAACACAAGAAAAATGTTGCGCAGCATCGCAGACAATGCTTGGATATGTAGAATCGACATGCACCATTATCTAACATTTTCATGTTGATGGCCAGTTCTTCCAATCCGATAATGAACACAAAAGAATGAGAAGAGAAAAGTAAATAGTAAAGAAAGTAATAGAAAAGAATAGTAAAGACAATGAGTGACGCCCGATTGTTTAATTGGACGGCAGGACCACTAGCGTTACAACTACTGAAGTAATTGTTCGCATTGCACGAACTTCTGCACCTTCTCTTCTCAATTTTGTGAAGGCTCAGTGTGTGATTAAGTGTGACTTAACCGCCATTTGTTAGGTGATAGGGTCAGGTCACGAGTTTTCTTTAGGCAAACGAGTACAATGATGAAATCAGTTCAAAAGTGCACAGAGAACTGTGTTAATAGCGCGTCGAAGAGATCAGTGAAAAGTGCTGCCTCGCAAAGCTCGAGACGTTGGACTGATAGCGTTGTTAGAGGAGCTATTCTTATTTTTGTAGAAACTAGGTGAGAACACACTTGATTCTTTGACTCCACTACACTAGTATGAAGCGTCGCAGCATATGCCTTTTCAGATGCATCGCAAAATCCATGAAACTGAATCTTTTTCCAAGCAAATTATATCCATCGTGGGATCTTAATGAAGTTTATTTTTATTAAATCTTAAACAAAAGCTTTACATTTATTATTGGTATACGTGGCTACAGTGCGTACACACTTTTGAAAATTCCAGTCCAAATTGATGCCTCGATAACATTGCTCATAATTTTATTATTAAATCTTGACCGAGAGTCTGGGGTCGTTGTAAATTAGTGGTGTATTTTGTTTCGAAGAAGAATGAGAGGTATGCCAATTTTCAATGTAAGATCGTGATGTTGGCCTGGAAAATCAAGCGAATTCGAGAATTCAGTTGAGAATTCGTATAGATTGACAACAGTGTGGACGTATATGTTTTTGTTTTGTCGAGTATTCCATTCTGAATAGTGAAGTTGATAGTATTGACGTAGATGGTTTTACATTCACATATGATAATTTAATACATTACAGAGGTTTCGTTGAATCAATGTTGAATACTCTGTTCAGCCATTATTCAAAAGTTGCGGCAATTCCAGATGATGGAAAGATAAGTGTAATATTATTGGCGATCCAAAAATACCAAAATGAGTGAAAGAAGAAATGTCTTGCCAGTATTCGGTAATTTTTACGATTCCTACGAATAATTTCTGACAATTTTAATGTTGTTATCGGAATTGTCTTCACTATAAAGTGAAAATAACATTTCTCATCAAATCAAATAAATTAAGTAAGAAAATAATAAACTTCAATTTACTTTTGTTATTTTCAAAATTAAAATTCAATTCAATTCAAATTCAAGACATCCTAATAATAGCTATGCTCGGTATGATATAAACATATAGTAAATAAACAAATTTCATAAGCAATTAAATCAAAGATGGAAATTAATTGTGTAGCTATATGCCTCATGCTCATATTACCATTGGATTTAGTGTTTGTTTCATTATATGACTCATATAACTTCAATTCATATCGTCTATTCTGTGTCTAAATACGGTACTGTTTCTATATAACCAGTATTTTGTGTAAATTTCATTCGTTATTGTGTTAGACGCAGTTCTTTTATTAATTAAATATTTGTATGCAGAAATAAGAACATAATTTGGTTTTCTCTCTGTTTTGTTCCTCAGGATTAGGTCTTTAGTTCTTTTTTTTCATCACATGAAAATGGGAGTATAGATTTGTTAATAATGTACTAGTAGATTCCAATCTCCTTCTACTTGTGAACAAATTAAACATAAGCCCCAACCGGCATGGGGGAGTGTAGGTTTCAAACATTTCTTTATTTTTATTTAGACAACATACTGTTCCTACAAGGAAGGTGCCAAAACGAACACCACTAGTTGAATTCTACTACTAAGTTTACAGCGCTGTACTCATTCCTGTTTAAAAATCGAGAACCAAAATCGAATGAAATTAGCGAGTACCATGGTCGAATCAGCCGCACAACGAACCGAGAAATTTTCAGTATTGACCGATATTGATGTCAACGCTTCGACGAGCTGAGCGTAATCAGCTAAAGATGTGAAAATGATATCGTTTTAAGAGGAGTTGCGGTTTTTCAGAATCCTTCTAAATTTTGAATAAAAACTTTCCACATATGATTCGTCTCATTGGACAACTGTTCATCCCATTCAGTTTATACAAAAACTTTAGACCTATGATTCGTCTCACTCGACAAATGTTCATCCCAATCTGTTTTTTCTACCGATTTCTACCTGCATTCGAAATTTGACAGTCACTAGAATTGGACTTAGCCAATCAGATGGGTCAAAAGGTATTGCTATGGTGGACAATGTCATGCCCATTATGTTCAAACTTGGGGCGCCTAATTGCTTTGCCAGCAAATGGAAGAAATTCGCTTTTGTATTTTATTGAATGCCAAGTATTTTTGCTTGACTAACATCATCGAACACAAGAAAAATGTTGCGCAGCATCGCAGATAATGCTTGGCTATGTAGAATCGACATGCACCATTATCTAACATTTTCATGTTGATGGCCAGCTCTTCCAATCCGATAATGAACACAAAAGAATGAGAAGAGAAAAGTAAATTGTAAAGAAAGTAATAGAAAAGAATAGTAAAGAAAATGAGTGACGCCCGATTGTTTAATTGGACGGCAGGACCACTAGCGTTACAACTACTGAAGTAATTGTTCGCATTGCACGAACTTCTGCACCTTCTCTTCTCAATTTTGTGAAGGCTCAGTGTGTGATTAAGTGTGACTTAACCGCCATTTGTTAGGTGATAGGGTCAGGTCACGAGTTTTCTTTAGGCAAACGAGTACAATGATGAAATCAGTTCAAAAGTGCACAGAGAACTGTGTTAATAGCGCGTCGAAGAGATCAGTGAAAAGTGCTGCCCCGCAAAGCTCCAGACGTTGGACTGATAGCGTTGTTAGAGGAGCTATTCTTGTTTTTGTAGAAACTAGGTGAGAACACACTTGATTCTTGACTCCACATCACTAGTATGAAGCGTCGCAGCATATGCCTTTTCAGATGCATCGCAAAATCCATGAAACTGAATCTTTTTCCAAGCAAATTATATCCATCGTGGGATCTTAATGAAGTTTATTTTTATTAAATCCTAAACAAAAGCCTTACATTTATTATTGGTATACGTGGCTACAGTGCGTACACACTTTTGAAAATTCCAGTCCAAATTGATGCCTCGATAACATTGCTCATAATTTTCTTGACCGAGAGTCTGGTTTCGTTGTAAACTAGTCGTGTATTTTGTTTCGAAGAAGAATGAGAGGTATGCCAATTTTCAATGTAAGATCGTGATGTTGGCCTGGAAAATCAAGCGAATTCGAGAATTCGTATAGATTGGCCACCGTGTGGACTTATATGTGTTTGTTTTGTCGAGTATTCCATTCTGAATAGTGAAGTTGATGGTATTGACGTAGATGGTTACATTCACATATGACAATTTAATACATTACAGAGGATTTGTTGAATCAATGTTGAATACTCTGTTCAGCCACTATCCAAAAGTTGCGGCAATTCCAGATGATGAAAAGATAAGTGTAATATTATTTTGCGATCCAAAATTGCCAAAATGGGTGAAAGAAGAATTGTCTTGCCAGTATTCGGTAATTTTTACGATTCCTTCGAATAATTTCTGACAATTTTAATGTTGTTATCGGAATTGTCTTCACTATAAAGTGAAAATAACATTTCTCATCAAATCAAATAAATTAAGTAAGAAAATAATAAACTTCAATTTACTTTTGTTATTTTCAAAATTAAAATTCAATTCAATTCAAATTCAAGACATCCTAATAATAGCTATGCTCGGTATGATATAAACATATAGTAAATAAACAAATTTCATAAGCAATTAAATCAAAGATGGAAATTAATTGTGTAGCTATATGCCTCATGCTCATATTACCATTGGATTTAGTGTTTGTTTCATTATATGACTCATATACTTCAATTCATATCGTCTATTCTATGTCTAAATACGGTACTGTTTCTATATAACCAGTATTTTGTGTAAATTTCATTCGTTATTGTGTTAGACGCAGTTCTTTTATTAATTAAATATTTGTATGCAGAAATAAGAACATAATTTGGTTTTCTCACTGTTTTGTTCCACAGGATTAGGTTTTTTTTTTTCATCAAATAAAAATGGGAGACTTGTTAATAATGTACTAGTAGATTCCAATCTCCTTCTATTTGTGAACAAATTAAACATAAGCCCCAACCGGCATGGGGGAGTGTAGGTTTCAAACATTTCTTTATTTTTATTTAGACAACATACTGTTCCTACAAGGAAGGTGCCAAAACGAACACCACTAGTTGAATTCTACTACTAAGTTTACAGCGCTGTACTCATTCCTGTTTAAAAATCGAGAACCAAAATCGAATGAAATTAGCGAGTACCATGGTCGAATCAGCCGCACAACGAACCGAGAAATTTTCAGTATTGACCGATATTGATGTCAACGCTTCGACGAGCTGAGCGTAATCAGCTAAAGATGTGAAAATGATATCGTTTTAAGAGGAGTTGCGGTTTTTCAGAATCCTTCTAAATTTTGAATAAAAACTTTCCACATATGATTCGTCTCATTGGACAACTGTTCATCCCATTCAGTTTATACAAAAACTTTAGACCTATGATTCGTCTCACTCGACAAATGTTCATCCCAATCAGTTTTTTCTACCGATTTCTACCTGCATTCGAAATTTGACAGTCACTAGAATTGGACTTAGCCAATCAGATGGGTCAAAAGGTATTGCTATGGTGGACAATGTCATGCCCATTATGTTCAAACTTGGGGCGCCTAATTGCTTTGCCAGCAAATGGAAGAAATTCGCTTTTGTATTTTATTGAATGCCAAGTATTTTTGCTTGACTAACATCATCGAACACAAGAAAAATGTTGCGCAGCATCGCAGATAATGCTTGGCTATGTAGAATCGACATGCACCATTATCTAACATTTTCATGTTGATGGCCAGCTCTTCCAATCCGATAATGAACACAAAAGAATGAGAAGAGAAAAGTAAATTGTAAAGAAAGTAATAGAAAAGAATAGTAAAGAAAATGAGTGACGCCCGATTGTTTAATTGGACGGCAGGACCACTAGCGTTACAACTACTGAAGTAATTGTTCGCATTGCACGAACTTCTGCACCTTCTCTTCTCAATTTTGTGAAGGCTTAGTGTGTGATTAAGTGTGACTTAACCGCCATTTGTTAGGTGATAGGGTCAGGTCACGAGTTTTCTTTAGGCAAACGAGTACAATGATGAAATCAGTTCAAAAGTGCACAGAGAACTGTGTTAATAGCGCGTCGAAGAGATCAGTGAAAAGTGCTGCCCCGCAAAGCTCCAGACGTTGGACTGATAGCGTTGTTAGAGGAGCTATTCTTGTTTTTGTAGAAACTAGGTGAGAACACACTTGATTCTTGACTCCACATCACTAGTATGAAGCGTCGCAGCATATGCCTTTTCAGATGCATCGCAAAATCCATGAAACTGAATCTTTTTCCAAGCAAATTATATCCATCGTGGGATCTTAATGAAGTTTATTTTTATTAAATCTTAAACAAAAGCTTTACATTTATTATTGGTATACGTGGCTACAGTGCGTACACACTTTTGAAAATTCCAGTCCAAATTGATGCCTCGATAACATTGCTCATAATTTTATTATTAAATCTTGACCGAGAGTCTGGGGTCGTTGTAAATTAGTGGTGTATTTTGTTTCGAAGAAGAATGAGAGGTATGCCAATTTTCAATGTAAGATCGTGATGTTGGCCTGGAAAATCAAGCGAATTCGAGAATTCAGTTGAGAATTCGTATAGATTGACAACAGTGTGGACGTATATGTTTTTGTTTTGTCGAGTATTCCATTCTGAATAGTGAAGTTGATAGTATTGACGTAGATGGTTTTACATTCACATATGATAATTTAATACATTACAGAGGTTTCGTTGAATCAATGTTGAATACTCTGTTCAGCCATTATTCAAAAGTTGCGGCAATTCCAGATGATGGAAAGATAAGTGTAATATTATTGGCGATCCAAAAATACCAAAATGAGTGAAAGAAGAAATGTCTTGCCAGTATTCGGTAATTTTTACGATTCCTACGAATAATTTCTGACAATTTTAATGTTGTTATCGGAATTGTCTTCACTATAAAGTGAAAATAACATTTCTCATCAAATCAAATAAATTAAGTAAGAAAATAATAAACTTCAATTTACTTTTGTTATTTTCAAAATTAAAATTCAATTCAATTCAAATTCAAGACATCCTAATAATAGCTATGCTCGGTATGATATAAACATATAGTAAATAAACAAATTTCATAAGCAATTAAATCAAAGATGGAAATTAATTGTGTAGCTATATGCCTCATGCTCATATTACCATTGGATTTAGTGTTTGTTTCATTATATGACTCATATAACTTCAATTCATATCGTCTATTCTGTGTCTAAATACGGTACTGTTTCTATATAACAAGTATTTTGTGTAAATTTTATTCGTTATTGTGTTAGACGCAGTTCTTTTATTAATTAAATATTTGTATGCAGAAATAAGAACATAATTTGGTTTTCTCTCTGTTTTGTTCCACAGGATTAGGTCTTTAGTTCTTTTTTTTCATCATATGAAAATGGGAGTATAGATTTGTTAATAATGTACTAGTAGATTCCAATCTCCTTCTACTTGTGAACAAATTAAACATAAGCCCCAACCGGCATGGGGGAGTGTAGGTTTCAAACATTTCTTTATTTTTATTTAGACAACATACTGTTCCTACAAGGAAGGTGCCAAAACGAACACCACTAGTTGAATTCTACTACTAAGTTTACAGCGCTGTACTCATTCCTGTTTAAAAATCGAGAACCAAAATCGAATGAAATTAGCGAGTACCATGGTCGAATCAGCCGCACAACGAACCGAGAAATTTTCAGTATTGACCGATATTGATGTCAACGCTTCGACGAGCTGAGCGTAATCAGCTAAAGATGTGAAAATGATATCGTTTTAAGAGGAGTTGCGGTTTTTCAGAATCCTTCTAAATTTTGAATAAAAACTTTCCACATATGATTCGTCTCATTGGACAACTGTTCATCCCATTCAGTTTATACAAAAACTTTAGACCTATGATTCGTCTCACTCGACAAATGTTCATCCCAATCAGTTTTTTCTACCGATTTCTACCTGCATTCGAAATTTGACAGTCACTAGAATTGGACTTAGCCAATCAGATGGGTCAAAAGGTATTGCTATGGTGGACAATGTCATGCCCATTATGTTCAAACTTGGGGCGCCTAATTGCTTTGCCAGCAAATGGAAGAAATTCGCTTTTGTATTTTATTGAATGCCAAGTATTTTTGCTTGACTAACATCATCGAACACAAGAAAAATGTTGCGCAGCATCGCAGATAATGCTTGGCTATGTAGAATCGACATGCACCATTATCTAACATTTTCATGTTGATGGCCAGCTCTTCCAATCCGATAATGAACACAAAAGAATGAGAAGAGAAAAGTAAATTGTAAAGAAAGTAATAGAAAAGAATAGTAAAGAAAATGAGTGACGCCCGATTGTTTAATTGGACGGCAGGACCACTAGCGTTACAACTACTGAAGTAATTGTTCGCATTGCACGAACTTCTGCACCTTCTCTTCTCAATTTTGTGAAGGCTCAGTGTGTGATTAAGTGTGACTTAACCGCCATTTGTTAGGTGATAGGGTCAGGTCACGAGTTTTCTTTAGGCAAACGAGTACAATGATGAAATCAGTTCAAAAGTGCACAGAGAACTGTGTTAATAGCGCGTCGAAGAGATCAGTGAAAAGTGCTGCCCCGCAAAGCTCCAGACGTTGGACTGATAGCGTTGTTAGAGGAGCTATTCTTGTTTTTGTAGAAACTAGGTGAGAACACACTTGATTCTTGACTCCACATCACTAGTATGAAGCGTCGCAGCATATGCCTTTTCAGATGCATCGCAAAATCCATGAAACTGAATCTTTTTCCAAGCAAATTATATCCATCGTGGGATCTTAATGAAGTTTATTTTTATTAAATCTTAAACAAAAGCTTTACATTTATTATTGGTATACGTGGCTACAGTGCGTACACACTTTTGAAAATTCCAGTCCAAATTGATGCCTCGATAACATTGCTCATAATTTTATTATTAAATCTTGACCGAGAGTCTGGGGTCGTTGTAAATTAGTGGTGTATTTTGTTTCGAAGAAGAATGAGAGGTATGCCAATTTTCAATGTAAGATCGTGATGTTGGCCTGGAAAATCAAGCGAATTCGAGAATTCAGTTGAGAATTCGTATAGATTGACAACAGTGTGGACGTATATGTTTTTGTTTTGTCGAGTATTCCATTCTGAATAGTGAAGTTGATAGTATTGACGTAGATGGTTTTACATTCACATATGATAATTTAATACATTACAGAGGTTTCGTTGAATCAATGTTGAATACTCTGTTCAGCCATTATTCAAAAGTTGCGGCAATTCCAGATGATGGAAAGATAAGTGTAATATTATTGGCGATCCAAAAATACCAAAATGAGTGAAAGAAGAAATGTCTTGCCAGTATTCGGTAATTTTTACGATTCCTACGAATAATTTCTGACAATTTTAATGTTGTTATCGGAATTGTCTTCACTATAAAGTGAAAATAACATTTCTCATCAAATCAAATAAATTAAGTAAGAAAATAATAAACTTCAATTTACTTTTGTTATTTTCAAAATTAAAATTCAATTCAATTCAAATTCAAGACATCCTAATAATAGCTATGCTCGGTATGATATAAACATATAGTAAATAAACAAATTTCATAAGCAATTAAATCAAAGATGGAAATTAATTGTGTAGCTATATGCCTCATGCTCATATTACCATTGGATTTAGTGTTTGTTTCATTATATGACTCATATAACTTCAATTCATATCGTCTATTCTGTGTCTAAATACGGTACTGTTTCTATATAACCAGTATTTTGTGTAAATTTCATTCGTTATTGTGTTAGACGCAGTTCTTTTATTAATTAAATATTTGTATGCAGAAATAAGAACATAATTTGGTTTTCTCTCTGTTTTGTTCCTCAGGATTAGGTCTTTAGTTCTTTTTTTTCATCATATGAAAATGGGAGTATAGATTTGTTAATAATGTACTAGTAGATTCCAATCTCCTTCTACTTGTGAACAAATTAAACATAAGCCCCAACCGGCATGGGGGAGTGTAGGTTTCAAACATTTCTTTATTTTTATTTAGACAACATACTGTTCCTACAAGGAAGGTGCCAAAACGAACACCACTAGTTGAATTCTACTACTAAGTTTACAGCGCTGTACTCATTCCTGTTTAAAAATCGAGAACCAAAATCGAATGAAATTAGCGAGTACCATGGTCGAATCAGCCGCACAACGAACCGAGAAATTTTCAGTATTGACCGATATTGATGTCAACGCTTCGACGAGCTGAGCGTAATCAGCTAAAGATGTGAAAATGATATCGTTTTAAGAGGAGTTGCGGTTTTTCAGAATCCTTCTAAATTTTGAATAAAAACTTTCCACATATGATTCGTCTCATTGGACAACTGTTCATCCCATTCAGTTTATACAAAAACTTTAGACCTATGATTCGTCTCACTCGACAAATGTTCATCCCAATCAGTTTTTTCTACCGATTTCTACCTGCATTCGAAATTTGACAGTCACTAGAATTGGACTTAGCCAATCAGATGGGTCAAAAGGTATTGCTATGGTGGACAATGTCATGCCCATTATGTTCAAACTTGGGGCGCCTAATTGCTTTGCCAGCAAATGGAAGAAATTCGCTTTTGTATTTTATTGAATGCCAAGTATTTTTGCTTGACTAACATCATCGAACACAAGAAAAATGTTGCGCAGCATCGCAGATAATGCTTGGCTATGTAGAATCGACATGCACCATTATCTAACATTTTCATGTTGATGGCCAGCTCTTCCAATCCGATAATGAACACAAAAGAATGAGAAGAGAAAAGTAAATTGTAAAGAAAGTAATAGAAAAGAATAGTAAAGAAAATGAGTGACGCCCGATTGTTTAATTGGACGGCAGGACCACTAGCGTTACAACTACTGAAGTAATTGTTCGCATTGCACGAACTTCTGCACCTTCTCTTCTAAATTTTGTGAAGGCTCAGTGTGTGATTAAGTGTGACTTAACCGCCATTTGTTAGGTGATAGGGTCAGGTCACGAGTTTTCTTTAGGCAAACGAGTACAATGATGAAATCAGTTCAAAAGTGCACAGAGAACTGTGTTAATAGCGCGTCGAAGAGATCAGTGAAAAGTGCTGCCCCGCAAAGCTCCAGACGTTGGACTGATAGCGTTGTTAGAGGAGCTATTCTTGTTTTTGTAGAAACTAGGTGAGAACACACTTGATTCTTGACTCCACATCACTAGTATGAAGCGTCGCAGCATATGCCTTTTCAGATGCATCGCAAAATCCATGAAACTGAATCTTTTTCCAAGCAAATTATATCCATCGTGGGATCTTAATGAAGTTTATTTTTATTAAATCCTAAACAAAAGCCTTACATTTATTATTGGTATACGTGGCTACAGTGCGTACACACTTTTGAAAATTCCAGTCCAAATTGATGCCTCGATAACATTGCTCATAATTTTCTTGACCGAGAGTCTGGTTTCGTTGTAAACTAGTCGTGTATTTTGTTTCGAAGAAGAATGAGAGGTATGCCAATTTTCAATGTAAGATCGTGATGTTGGCCTGGAAAATCAAGCGAATTCGAGAATTCGTATAGATTGGCCACCGTGTGGACTTATATGTGTTTGTTTTGTCGAGTATTCCATTCTGAATAGTGAAGTTGATGGTATTGACGTAGATGGTTACATTCACATATGACAATTTAATACATTACAGAGGATTTGTTGAATCAATGTTGAATACTCTGTTCAGCCACTATCCAAAAGTTGCGGCAATTCCAGATGATGAAAAGATAAGTGTAATATTATTTTGCGATCCAAAATTGCCAAAATGGGTGAAAGAAGAATTGTCTTGCCAGTATTCGGTAATTTTTACGATTCCTTCGAATAATTTCTGACAATTTTAATGTTGTTATCGGAATTGTCTTCACTATAAAGTGAAAATAACATTTCTCATCAAATCAAATAAATTAAGTAAGAAAATAATAAACTTCAATTTACTTTTGTTATTTTCAAAATTAAAATTCAATTCAATTCAAATTCAAGACATCCTAATAATAGCTATGCTCGGTATGATATAAACATTTAGTAAATAAACAAATTTCATAAGCAATTAAATCAAAGATGGAAATTAATTGTGTAGCTATATGCCTCATGCTCATATTACCATTGGATTTAGTGTTTGTTTCATTATATGACTCATATACTTCAATTCATATCGTCTATTCTATGTCTAAATACGGTACTGTTTCTATATAACCAGTATTTTGTGTAAATTTCATTCGTTATTGTGTTAGACGCAGTTCTTTTATTAATTAAATATTTGTATGCAGAAATAAGAACATAATTTGGTTTTCTCACTGTTTTGTTCCACAGGATTAGGTTTTTTTTTTTCATCAAATAAAAATGGGAGACTTGTTAATAATGTACTAGTAGATTCCAATCTCCTTCTATTTGTGAACAAATTAAACATAATCCCCAACCGGCATGGGGGAGTGGATGTTTCAAACATTTCTTTATTTTTATTTAGATAACATACTGTTCCTACAAGGAAGGTGCCAAAACGAACACCACTAGTTGAATTCTACTGCTAAGTTTACAGCGCTGTACTCATTCCTCTTTAAAAATCGAGAACCAAAATCGAATGAAATTAGCGAGTACCATGGTCGAATCAGCCGCACAACGAACCGAGAAATTTTCAGTATTGACCGATATTGATGTCAACGCTTCGACGAGCTGAGCGTAATCAGCTAAAGATGTGAAAATGATATCGTTTTAAGAGGAGTTGCGGTTTTTCAGAATCCTTCTAAATTTTGAATAAAAACTTTCCACATATGATTCGTCTCATTGGACAATTGTTCATCCCATTCAGTTTATACAAAAACTTTAGACCTATGATTCGTCTCACTCGACAAATGTTCATCCCAATCAGTTTTTTCTACCGATTTCTACCTGCATTCGAAATTTGACAGTCACTAGAATTGGACTTAGCCAATCAGATGGATCAAAAGGTATTGCTATGGTTGACAATGTCATGCCCATTATGTTCAAACTTGGGGCGCCTAATTGCTTTGCCAGCAAATGGAAGAAATCCGCTTTTGTATTCTATTGAATGCCAAGTATTTTTGTTTGACTTATATCATCGAATACAACAAAAATGTTGCGCAGCATCGCAGACAATGCTTGACTATGTAGAGTCGACATGCACCATTATCTAACATTTTCTATGGTTTCTGTTCATGTTGATGGCCAGCTCTTCCAATCCGATAATGAACACAAAAGAATGAGAAGAGAAAAGTAAATAGTAAAGAAAGTAATAGAAAAGAATAGTAAAGAAAATGAGTGACGCCCGATTGTTTAATTGGACGGCAGGTCCACTAGCGTTACAACTGCTGAAGTAATTGTTCGCATTGCACGAACTTCTGCACCTTCTCTTCTCAATTTTGTGAAGGCTCAGTGTGTGATTAAGTGTGACTTAACCGCCATTTGTTAGGTGATAGGGTCAGGTCACGAGTTTTCTTTAGGCAAACGAGTACAATGATGAAATCAGTTCAAAAGTGCACAGAGAACTGTGTTAATAGCGCGTCGAAGAGATCAGTGAAAAGTGCTGCCCCGCAAAGCTCCAGACGTTGGACTGATAGCGTTGTTAGAGGAGCTATTCTTGTTTTTGTAGAAACTAGGTGAGAACACACTTGATTCTTGACTCCACATCACTAGTATGAAGCGTCGCAGCATATGCCTTTTCAGATGCATCGCAAAATCCATGAAACTGAATCTTTTTCCAAGCAAATTATATCCATCGTGGGATCTTAATGAAGTTTATTTTTATTAAATCCTAAACAAAAGCCTTACATTTATTATTGGTATACGTGGCTACAGTGCGTACACACTTTTGAAAATTCCAGTCCAAATTGATGCCTCGATAACATTGCTCATAATTTTCTTGACCGAGAGTCTGGTTTCGTTGTAAATTAGTGGTGTATTTTGTTTCGAAGAAGAATGAGAGGTATGCCAATTTTCAATGTAAGATCGTGATGTTGGCCTGGAAAATCAAGCGAATTCGAGAATTCGTATAGATTGGCCATCGTGTGGACTTATATGTGTTTGTTTTGTCGAGTATTCCATTCTGAATAGTGAAGTTGATGGTATTGACGTAGATGGTTTTACATTCACATATGACAATTTAATACATTACAGAGGATTTGTTGAATCAATGTTGAATACTCTGTTCAGCCACTATCCAAAAGTTGCGGCAATTCCAGATGATGAAAAGATAAGTGTAATATTATTTTGCGATCCAAAATTGCCAAAATGAGTGAAAGAAGAATTGTCTTGCCAGTATTCGGTAATTTTTACGATTCCTACGAATAATTTCTGACAATTTTAATGTTGTTATCGGAATTGTCTTCACTATAAAGTGAAAATAACATTTCTCATCAAATCAAATAAATTAAGTAAGAAAATAATAAACTTCAATTTACTTTTGTTATTTTCAAAATTAAAATTCAATTCAATTCAAATTCAAGACATCCTAATAATAGCTATGCTCGGTATGATATAAACATATAGTAAATAAACAAATTTCATAAGCAATTAAATCAAAGATGGAAATTAATTGTGTAGCTATATGCCTCATGCTCATATTACCATTGGATTTAGTGTTTGTTTCATTATATGACTCATATAACTTCAATTCATATCGTCTATTCTGTGTCTAAATACGGTACTGTTTCTATATAACCAGTATTTTGTGTAAATTTCATTCGTTATTGTGTTAAACGCAGTTCTTTTATTAATTAAATATTTGTATGCAGAAATAAGAACATAATTTGGTTTTCTCTCTGTTTTGTTCCTCAGGATTAGGTCTTTAGTTCCTTTTTTTTCATCATATGAAAATGGGAGTATAGATTTGATAATAATGTACTAGTAGATTCCAATCTCCTTCTACTTGTGAACAAATTAAACATAAGCCCCAACCGGCATGGGGGAGTGGAAGTTTCAAACATTTCTTTATTTTTATTTAGACAACATACTGTTCCTACAAGGAAGGTGCCAAAACGAACACCACTAGTTGAATTCTACTACTAAGTTTACAGCGCTGTACTCATTCCTCTTTAAAAATCGAGAACCAAAATCGAATGAAATTAGCGAGTACCATGGTCGAATCAGCCGCACAACGAACCGAGAAATTTTCAGTATTGACCGATATTGATGTCAACGCTTCGACGAGCTGAGCGTAATCAGCTAAAGATGTGAAAATGATATCGTTTTAAGAGGAGTTGCGGTTTTTCAGAATCCTTCTAAATTTTGAATAAAAACTTTCCACATATGATTCGTCTCAGTGGACAAATGTTCATCCCAATCAGTTTTTTCTACCGATTTCTACCTGCATTCGAAATTTGACAGTCACTAGAATTGGACTTAGCCAATCAGATGGGTCAAAAGGTATTGCTATGGTTGACAATGTCATGCCCATTATGTTCAAACTTGGGGCGCCTAATTGCTTTGCCAGCAAATGGAAGAAATTCGCTTTTGTATTTTATTGAATGCCAAGTATTTTTGTTTGACTTATATCATCGAATACAACAAAAATGTTGCGCAGCATCGCAGACAATGCTTGACTATGTAGAGTCGACATGCACCATTATCTAACATTTTCTATGGTTTCTGTTCATGTTGATGGCCAGCTCTTCCAATCCGATAATGAACACAAAAGAATGAGAAGAGAAAAGTAAATTGTAAAGAAAGTAATAGAAAAGAATAGTAAAGAAAATGAGTGACGCCCGATTGTTTAATTGGACGGCAGGTCCACTAGCGTTACAACTGCTGAAGTAATTGTTCGCATTGCACGAACTTCTGCACCTTCTCTTCTCAATTTTGTGAAGGCTCAGTGTGTGATTAAGTGTGACTTAACCGCCATTTGTTAGGTGATAGGGTCAGGTCACGAGTTTTCTTTAGGCAAACGAGTACAATGATGAAATCAGTTCAAAAGTGCACAGAGAACTGTGTTAATAGCGCGTCGAAGAGATCAGTGAAAAGTGCTGCCCCGCAAAGCTCCAGACGTTGGACTGATAGCGTTGTTAGAGGAGCTATTCTTGTTTTTGTAGAAATTAGGTGAGAACACACTTGATTCTTGACTCCACATCACTAGTATGAAGCGTCGCAGCATATGCCTTTTCAGATGCATCGCAAAATCCATGAAACTGAATCTTTTTCCAAGCAAATTATATCCATCGTGGGATCTTAATGAAGTTTATTTTTATTAAATCCTAAACAAAAGCCTTACATTTATTATTGGTATACGTGGCTACAGTGCGTACACACTTTTGAAAATTCCAGTCCAAATTGATGCCTCGATAACATTGCTCATAATTTTCTTGACCGAGAGTCTGGTTTCGTTGTAAATTAGTGGTGTATTTTGTTTCGAAGAAGAATGAGAGGTATGCCAATTTTCAATGTAAGATCGTGATGTTGGCCTGGAAAATCAAGCGAATTCGAGAATTCGTATAGATTGGCCACCGTGTGGACTTATATGTGTTTGTTTTGTCGAGTATTCCATTCTGAATAGTGAAGTTGATGGTATTGACGTAGATGGTTTTACATTCACATATGACAATTTAATACATTACAGAGGATTTGTTGAATCAATGTTGAATACTCTGTTCAGCCACTATCCAAAAGTTGCGGCAATTCCAGATGATGAAAAGATAAGTGTAATATTATTTTGCGATCCAAAATTGCCAAAATGAGTGAAAGAAGAATTGTCTTGCCAGTATTCGGTAATTTTTACGATTCCTACGAATAATTTCTGACAATTTTAATGTTGTTATCGGAATTGTCTTCACTATAAAGTGAAAATAACATTTCTCATCAAATCAAATAAATTAAGTAAGAAAATAATAAACTTCAATTTACTTTTGTTATTTTCAAAATTAAAATTCAATTCAATTCAAATTCAAGACATCCTAATAATAGCTATGCTCGGTATGATATAAACATATAGTAAATAAACAAATTTCATAAGCAATTAAATCAAAGATGGAAATTAATTGTGTAGCTATATGCCTCATGCTCATATTACCATTGGATTTAGTGTTTGTTTCATTATATGACTCATATAACTTCAATTCATATCGTCTATTCTGTGTCTAAATACGGTACTGTTTCTATATAACCAGTATTTTGTGTAAATTTCATTCGTTATTGTGTTAAACGCAGTTCTTTTATTAATTAAATATTTGTATGCAGAAATAAGAACATAATTTGGTTTTCTCTCTGTTTTGTTCCTCAGGATTAGGTCTTTAGTTCCTTTTTTTTCATCATATGAAAATGGGAGTATAGATTTGTTAATAATGTACAAGTAGATTCCAATCTCCTTCTACTTGTGAACAAATTAAACATAAGCCCCAACCGGCATGGGGGAGTGGAAGTTTCAAACATTTCTTTATTTTTATTTAGACAACATACTGTTCCTACAAGGAAGGTGCCAAAACGAACACCACTAGTTGAATTCTACTACTAAGTTTACAGCGCTGTACTCATTCCTCTTTAAAAATCGAGAACCAAAATCGAATGAAATTAGCGAGTACCATGGTCGAATCAGCCGCACAACGAACCGAGAAATTTTCAGTATTGACCGATATTGATGTCAACGCTTCGACGAGCTGAGCGTAATCAGCTAAAGATGTGAAAATGATATCGTTTTAAGAGGAGTTGCGGTTTTTCAGAATCCTTCTAAATTTTGAATAAAAACTTTCCACATATGATTCGTCTCAGTGGACAAATGTTCATCCCAATCAGTTTTTTCTACCGATTTCTACCTGCATTCGAAATTTGACAGTCACTAGAATTGGACTTAGCCAATCAGATGGGTCAAAAGGTATCGCTATGGTTGACAATGTCATGCCCATTATGTTCAAACTTGGGGCGCCTAATTGCTTTGCCAGCAAATGGAAGAAATTCGCTTTTGTATTTTATTGAATGCCAAGTATTTTTGTTTGACTTATATCATCGAATACAACAAAAATGTTGCGCAGCATCGCAGACAATGCTTGACTATGTAGAGTCGACATGCACCATTATCTAACATTTTCTATGGTTTCTGTTCATGTTGATGGCCAGCTCTTCCAATCCGATAATGAACACAAAAGAATGAGAAGAGAAAAGTAAATAGTAAAGAAAGTAATAGAAAAGAATAGTAAAGAAAATGAGTGACGCCCGATTGTTTAATTGGACGGCAGGTCCACTAGCGTTACAACTGCTGAAGTAATTGTTCGCATTGCACGAACTTCTGCACCTTCTCTTCTCAATTTTGTGAAGGCTCAGTGTGTGATTAAGTGTGACTTAACCGCCATTTGTTAGGTGATAGGGTCAGGTCACGAGTTTTCTTTAGGCAAACGAGTACAATGATGAAATCAGTTCAAAAGTGCACAGAGAACTGTGTTAATAGCGCGTCGAAGAGATCAGTGAAAAGTGCTGCCCCGCAAAGCTCCAGACGTTGGACTGATAGCGTTGTTAGAGGAGCTATTCTTGTTTTTGTAGAAATTAGGTGAGAACACACTTGATTCTTGACTCCACATCACTAGTATGAAGCGTCGCAGCATATGCCTTTTCAGATGCATCGCAAAATCCATGAAACTGAATCTTTTTCCAAGCAAATTATATCCATCGTGGGATCTTAATGAAGTTTATTTTTATTAAATCCTAAACAAAAGCCTTACATTTATTATTGGTATACGTGGCTACAGTGCGTACACACTTTTGAAAATTCCAGTCCAAATTGATGCCTCGATAACATTGCTCATAATTTTCTTGACCGAGAGTCTGGTTTCGTTGTAAATTAGTGGTGTATTTTGTTTCGAAGAAGAATGAGAGGTATGCCAATTTTCAATGTAAGATCGTGATGTTGGCCTGGAAAATCAAGCGAATTCGAGAATTCGTATAGATTGGCCACCGTGTGGACTTATATGTGTTTGTTTTGTCGAGTATTCCATTCTGAATAGTGAAGTTGATGGTATTGACGTAGATGGTTTTACATTCACATATGACAATTTAATACATTACAGAGGATTTGTTGAATCAATGTTGAATACTCTGTTCAGCCACTATCCAAAAGTTGCGGCAATTCCAGATGATGAAAAGATAAGTGTAATATTATTTTGCGATCCAAAATTGCCAAAATGAGTGAAAGAAGAATTGTCTTGCCAGTATTCGGTAATTTTTACGATTCCTACGAATAATTTCTGACAATTTTAATGTTGTTATCGGAATTGTCTTCACTATAAAGTGAAAATAACATTTCTCATCAAATCAAATAAATTAAGTAAGAAAATAATAAACTTCAATTTACTTTTGTTATTTTCAAAATTAAAATTCAATTCAATTCAAATTCAAGACATCCTAATAATAGCTATGCTCGGTATGATATAAACATATAGTAAATAAACAAATTTCATAAGCAATTAAATCAAAGATGGAAATTAATTGTGTAGCTATATGCCTCATGCTCATATTACCATTGGATTTAGTGTTTGTTTCATTATATGACTCATATAACTTCAATTCATATCGTCTATTCTGTGTCTAAATACGGTACTGTTTCTATATAACCAGTATTTTGTGTAAATTTCATTCGTTATTGTGTTAGACGCAGTTCTTTTATTAATTAAATATTTGTATGCAGAAATAAGAACATAATTTGGTTTTCTCACTGTTTTGTTCCACAGGATTAGGTTTTTTTTTTTCATCAAATAAAAATGGGAGACTTGTTAATAATGTACTAGTAGATTCCAATCTCCTTCTATTTGTGAACAAATTAAACATAATCCCCAAACGGCATGGGGGAGTGGATGTTTCAAACATTTCTTTATTTTTATTTAGATAACATACTGTTCCTACAAGGAAGGTGCCAAAACGAACACCACTAGTTGAATTCTACTACTAAGTTTACAGCGCTGTACTCATTCCTCTTTAAAAATCGAGAACCAAAATCGAATGAAATTAGCGAGTACCATGGTCGAATCAGCCGCACAACGAACCGAGAAATTTTCAGTATTGACCGATATTAATGTCAACGCTTCGACGAGCTGAGCGTAATCAGCTAAAGATGTGAAAATGATATCGTTTTAAGAGAAGTTGCAGTTTTTCAGAATCCTTCTAAATTCTGAATAAAAACTTTCCACATATGATTCGTCTCATTGGACAACTGTTCATCCCATTCAGTTTATACAAAAACTTTAGACCTATGATTCGTCTCACTCGACAAATATTCATCCCAATCAGTTTTATCTACCGATTTCTACCTGCATTCGAAATTTGACAGTCACTAGAATTGGACTTAGCCAATCAGATGGGTCAAAAGGTATTGCTATGGTTGACAATATCATGCCCTTTATGTTCAAACTTGTGGCGCCTAATTGCTTTGCCAGCAAATGGAAGAAATCCGCTTTTGTATTCTATTGAATGCCAAGTATTTTTGTTTGACTTATATCATCGAATACAACAAAAATGTTGCGCAGCATCGCAGACAATGCTTGACTATGTAGAGTCGACATGCACCATTATCTAACATTTTCTATGGTTTCTGTTCATGTTGATGGTCAGCTCTTCCAATCCGATAATGAACACAAAAGAATGAGAAGAGAAAAGTAAATAGTAAAGAAAGTAATAGAAAAGAATAGTAAAGAAAATGAGTGACGCCCGATTGTTTAATTGGACGGCAGGTCCACTAGCGTTACAACTGCTGAAGTAATTGTTCGCATTGCACGAACTTCTGCACCTTCTCTTCTCAATTTTGTGAAGGCTCAGTGTGTGATTAAGTGTGACTTAACCGCCATTTGTTAGGTGATAGGGTCAGGTCACGAGTTTTCTTTAGGCAAACGAGTACAATGATGAAATCAGTTCAAAAGTGCACAGAGAACTGTGTTAATAGCGCGTCGAAGAGATCAGTGAAAAGTGCTGCCCCGCAAAGCTCCAGACGTTGGACTGATAGCGTTATTAGAGGAGCTATTCTTGTTTTTGTAGAAACTAGGTGAGAACACACTTGATTCTTTGACTCCACTACACTAGTATGAAGCGTCGCAGCATATGCCTTTTCAGATGCATCGCAAAATCCATAAAACTGAATCTTTTTCCAAGCAAATTATATCCATCGTGGGATCTTAATGAAATTTATTTTTATTAAATCTTAAACAAAAGCCTTCCATTTATTATTGGTATACGTGGCTACAGTGCGTACACACTTTTGAAATTTCCTGTCCAAATTGATGCCTCGATAACATTGCTCATAATTTTCTTGACCGAGAGTCTGGTTTCGTTGTAAATTAGTCGTGTATTTTGTTTCGAAGAAGAATGAGAGGTACGCCAATTTTCAATGAAAGATCGTGATGTTGGCCTGGAAAATCAAACGAATTCGAGAATTCAGTTGAGAATTCGTATAGATTGACCACAGTGTGGACTTGTATGATTTTGTTTTGTCGAGTATTCCATTCTGAATAGTGAAGTTGATAGTATTGACTTAGATGGTTTTACATTCACGTATGATAATTTTATACATTACAGTGGTTTTGTTGAATCAATGTTGAATACTCTGTTCAGCCATTATTCAAAAGTTGCGGCAATTCCAGATGATGGAAAGATAAGTGTAATATTATTGGCGATCCAAAAATACCAAAATGAGTGAAAGAAGAAATGTCTTGCCAGTATTCGGTAATTTTTACGATTCCTACGAATAATTTCTGACAATTTTAATGTTGTTATCGGAATTGTCTTCACTATAAAGTGAAAATAACATTTCTCATCAAATCAAATAAATTAAGTAAGAAAATAATAAACTTCAATTTACTTTTGTTATTTTCAAAATTAAAATTCAATTCAATTCAAATTCAAGACATCCTAATAATAGCTATGCTCGGTATGATATAAACGTATAGTAAATAAACAAATTTCTTAAGAAATTAAATCAAAGATGGAAATTAATTGTGTAGCTATATGCCTCATGCTCATATTACCATTGGATTTAGTGTTTGTTTCATTATATGACTCATATAACTTCAATTCATATCGTCTATTCTGTGTCTAAATACGGTACTGTTTCTATATAACAAGTATTTTGTGTAAATTTTATTCGTTATTGTGTTAGACGCAGTTCTTTTATTAATTAAATATTTGTATGCAGAAATAAGAACATAATTTGGTTTTCTCTCTGTTTTGTTCCACAGGATTAGGTCTTTAGTTCTTTTTTTTCATCATATGAAAATGGGAGTATAGGTTTGTTAATAATGTACTAGTAGATTCCAATCTCCTTCTACTTGTGAACAAATTAAACATAAGCCCCAACCGGCATGGGGGAATGGAAGTTTCAAACATTTCTTTATTTTTATTTAGATAACATACTGTTCCCACAAGGAAGGTGCAAAAACGAACACCACTAGTTGAATTCTACTACTAAGTTACCAGCGCTGTACTCATTCCTCTTTAAAAATCGAGAACCAAAATCGAATGAAATTAGCGAGTAACATGGTCGAATCAGCCGCACAACGAACCGAGAAATTTTCAGTATTGACCGATATTGATGTCAACGCTTCGACGAGCTGAGCGTAATCAGCTAAAGATGTGAAAATGATATCGTTTTAAGAGGAGTTGCGGTTTTTCAGAATCCTTCTAAATTTTGAATAAAAACTTTCCACATATGATTCGTCTCAGTGGACAAATGTTCATCCCAATCAGTTTTTTCTACCGATTTCTACCTGCATTCGAAATTTGACAGTCACTAGAATTGGACTTAGCCAATCAGATGGGTCAAAAGGTATCGCTATGGTTGACAATGTCATGCCCATTATGTTCAAACTTGGGGCGCCTAATTGCTTTGCCAGCAAATGGAAGAAATTCGCTTTTGTATTTTATTGAATGCCAAGTATTTTTGTTTGACTTATATCATCGAATACAACAAAAATGTTGCGCAGCATCGCAGACAATGCTTGACTATGTAGAGTCGACATGCACCATTATCTAACATTTTCTATGGTTTCTGTTCATGTTGATGGCCAGCTCTTCCAATCCGATAATGAACACAAAAGAATGAGAAGAGAAAAGTAAATAGTAAAGAAAGTAATAGAAAAGAATAGTAAAGAAAATGAGTGACGCCCGATTGTTTAATTGGACGGCAGGTCCACTAGCGTTACAACTGCTGAAGTAATTGTTCGCATTGCACGAACTTCTGCACCTTCTCTTCTCAATTTTGTGAAGGCTCAGTGTGTGATTAAGTGTGACTTAACCGCCATTTGTTAGGTGATAGGGTCAGGTCACGAGTTTTCTTTAGGCAAACGAGTACAATGATGAAATCAGTTCAAAAGTGCACAGAGAACTGTGTTAATAGCGCGTCGAAGAGATCAGTGAAAAGTGCTGCCCCGCAAAGCTCGAGACGTTGGACTGATAGCGTTGTTAGAGGAGCTATTCTTGTTTTTGTAGAAACTAGGTGAGAACACACTTGATTCTTGACTCCACAACACTAGTATGAAGCGTCGCAGCATATGCCTTTTCAGATGCATCGCAAAATCCATGAAACTGAATCTTTTTCCAAGCAAATTATATCCATCGTGGGATCTTAATGAAGTTTATTTTTATAAAATCCTAAACAAAAGCCTTACATTTATTATTGGTATACGTGGCTACAGTGCGTACACACTTTTGAAAATTCCAGTCCAAATTGATGCCTCGATAACATTGCTCATAATTTTCTTGACCGAGAGTCTGGTTTCGTTGTAAATTAGTGGTGTATTTTGTTTCGAAGAAGAATGAGAGGTATGCCAATTTTCAATGTAAGATCGTGATGTTGGCCTGGAAAATCAAGCGAATTCAAGAATTCGTATAGATTGACCACCGTGTGGACTTATATGTGTTTGTTTTGTCGAGTATTCCATTCTGAATAGTGAAGTTGATGGTATTGACGTAGATGGTTTTACATTCACATATGACAATTTAATGCATTACAGAGGATTTGTTGAATCAATGTTGAATACTCTGTTCAGCCACTATCCAAAAGTTGCGGCAAATCCAGATGATGAAAAGATAAGTGTAATATTATTTTGCGATCCAAAATTGCCAAAATGGGTGAAAGAAGAATTGTCTTGCCAGTATTCGGTAATTTTTACGATTCCTACGAATAATTTCTGACAATTTTAATGTTGTTATCGGAATTATCTTCACTATAAAGTGAAAATAACATTTCTCATCAAATCAAATAAATTAAGTAAGAAAATAATAAACTTCAATTTACTTTTGTTATTTTCAAAATTAAAATTCTATTCAATTCAAATTCAAGACATCCTAATAATAGCTATGCTCGGTATGATATAAACATATAGTAAATAAACAAATTTCATAAGCAATTAAATCAACGATGGAAATTAATTGTGTAGCTATATGCCTCATGTTCATATTACCATTGGATTTAGTGTTTGTTTCTTTATATGACTCATATAATTACAATTCATATCGTCTATTCTGTGTCAAAATACGGTACTGTTTCTATATAACCTGTATTTTGTGTAAATTTCATTCGTTATTGTGTTAGACGCAGTCTTTTATTAATTAAATATTTGTATGCAGAAATAAGAACATAATTTGGTTTTCTCTCTGTTTTGTTCCACAGGATTAGGTCTTTAGTTCTTTTTTTTCATCATATGAAAATGGGAGTATAGGTTTGTTAATAATGTACTAGTAGATTCCAATCTCCTTCTACTTGTGAACAAATTAAACATAAGCCCCAACCGGCATGGGGGAGTGGAAGTTTCAAACATTTCGTTCAAACGGTTCGTTCAGCCGCACAACGAACCGAGAAATTTTCAGTATTGACCGATATTGATGTCAACGCTTCGACGAGCTGAGCGTAATCAGCTAAAGATGTGAAAATGATATCGTTTTAAGAGGAGTTGCGGTTTTTCAGAATCCTTCTAAATTTTGGATAAAAACTTTCCACATATGATTCGTCTCATTGGACAACTGTTCATCCCATTCAGTTTATACAAAAACTTTAGACCTATGATTCGTCTCACTCGACAAATGTTCATCCCAATCAGTTTTTTCTACCGATTTCTACCTGCATTCGAAATTTGACAGTCACTAGAATTGGACTTAGCCAATCAGATGGGTCAAAATGTATTGCTATGGTTGACAATGTCATGCCCATTATGTTCAAACTTGTGGCGCCTAATTGCTTTGCCAGCAAATGGAAGAAATTCGCTTTTGTATTTTATTGAATGCCAAGTATTTTTGCTTGACTAACATCATCGAAAACAAGAAAAATGTTGCGCAGCATCGCAGACAATGCTTGGCTATGTAGAATCGACATGCACCATTATCTAACATTTTCATGTTGATGGCCAGCTCTTCCAATCCGATAATGAACACAAAAGAATGAGAAGAGAAAAGTAAATAGTAAAGAAAGTAATAGAAAAGAATAGTAAAGACAATGAGTGACGCCCGATTGTTTAATTGGACGGCAGGACCACTAGCGTTACAACTGCTGAAGTAATTGTTCGCATTGCACGAACTTCTGCACCTTCTCTTCTCAATTTTGTGAAGGCTTAGTGTGTGATTAAGTGTGACTTAACCGCCATTTGTTAGGTGATAGGGTCAGGTCACGAGTTTTCTTTAGGCAAACGAGTACAATGATGAAATCAGTTCAAAAGTGCACAGAGAACTGTGTTAATAGCGCGTCGAAGAGATCAGTGAAAAGTGCTGCCCCGCAAAGCTCGAGACGTTGGACTGATAGCGTTGTTAGAGGAGCTATTCTTGTTTTTGTAGAAACTAGGTGAGAACACACTTGATTCTTGACTCCACAACACTAGTATGAAGCGTCGCAGCATATGCCTTTTCAGATGCATCGCAAAATCCATGAAACTGAATCTTTTTCCAAGCAAATTATATCCATCGTGGGATCTTAATGAAGTTTATTTTTATAAAATCCTAAACAAAAGCCTTACATTTATTATTGGTATACGTGGCTACAGTGCGTACACACTTTTGAAAATTCCAGTCCAAATTGATGCCTCGATAACATTGCTCATAATTTTCTTGACCGAGAGTCTGGTTTCGTTGTAAATTAGTGGTGTATTTTGTTTCGAAGAAGAATGAGAGGTATGCCAATTTTCAATGTAAGATCGTGATGTTGGCCTGGAAAATCAAGCGAATTCAAGAATTCGTATAGATTGACCACCGTGTGGACTTATATGTGTTTGTTTTGTCGAGTATTCCATTCTGAATAGTGAAGTTGATGGTATTGACGTAGATGGTTTTACATTCACATATGACAATTTAATGCATTACAGAGGATTTGTTGAATCAATGTTGAATACTCTGTTCAGCCACTATCCAAAAGTTGCGGCAAATCCAGATGATGAAAAGATAAGTGTAATATTATTTTGCGATCCAAAATTGCCAAAATGGGTGAAAGAAGAATTGTCTTGCCAGTATTCGGTAATTTTTACGATTCCTACGAATAATTTCTGACAATTTTAATGTTGTTATCGGAATTATCTTCACTATAAAGTGAAAATAACATTTCTCATCAAATCAAATAAATTAAGTAAGAAAATAATAAACTTCAATTTACTTTTGTTATTTTCAAAATTAAAATTCAATTCAATTCAAATTCAAGACATCCTAATAATAGCTATGTTCGGTATGATATAAACATATAGTAAATAAACAAATTTCATAAGCAATTAAATCAAAGATGGAAATTAATTGTGTAGCTATATGCCTCATGTTCATATTACCATTGGATTTAGTGTTTGTTTCATTATATGACTCATAAAACTTCAATTCATATCGTCTATTCTGTGTCTAAATACAGTACTGTTTCTATATAACCAGTATTTTGTGTAAATTTCATTCGTTATTGTGTTAGACGCAGTTCTTTTATTAATTAAATTTTTGTATGCAGAAATAAGAACATAATTTGGTTTTCTCACTGTTTTGTTCCACAGGATTAGGTCTTTTTTTTTTCATCAAATAAAAATGGGAGACTTGTTAATAATGTACTAGTAGATTCCAATCTCCTTCTACTTGTGAACAAATTAAACATAATCCCCAACCGGCATGGGGGAGTGGAAGTTTCAAACATTTCTTTATTTTTATTTAGATAACATACTGTTCCTACAAGGAAGGTGCCAAAACGAACACCACTAGTTGAATTCTACTACTAAGTTTACAGCGCTGTACTCATTCCTCTTTAAAAATCGAGAACCAAAATCGAATGAAATTAGCGAGTACCATGGTCGAATCAGCCGCACAACGAACCGAGAAATTTTCAGTATTGACCGATATTGATGTCAACGCTTCGACGAGCTGAGCGTAATCAGCTAAAGATGTGAAAATGATATCGTTTTAAGAGGAGTTGCGGTTTTTCAGAATCCTTCTAAATTTTGAATAAAAACTTTCCACATATGATTCGTCTCATTGGACAACTGTTCATCCCATTCAGTTTATACAAAAACTTTAGACCTATGATTCGTCTCACTCGACAAATGTTCATCCCAATCAGATTTTTCTACCGATTTCTACCTGCATTCGAAATTTGGCAGTCACTAGAATTGGACTTAGCCAATCAGATGGGTTAAAAGGTATTCATACTAGTGTATGGTTGACAATGTCATGCCCTTTATGTTCAAACTTGTGGCGCCTAATTGCTTTGCCAGCAAATGGAAGAAATTCGCTTTTGTATTTTATTGAATGCCAAGTATTTTTGCTTGACTAACATCATCGAACACAAGAAAAATGTTGCGCAGCATCGCAGACAATGCTTGGCTATGTAGAATCGACATGCACCATTATCTAACATTTTCATGTTGATGGCCAGCTCTTCCAATCCGATAATGAACACAAAAGAATGAGAAGAGAAAAGTAAATAGTAAAGAAAGTAATAGAAAAGAATAGTAAAGACAATGAGTGACGCCCGATTGTTTAATTGGACGGCAGGACCACTAGCGTTACAACTGCTGAAGTAATTGTTCGCATTGCACGAACTTCTGCACCTTCTCTTCTCAATTTTGTGAAGGCTTAGTGTGTGATTAAGTGTGACTTAACCGCCATTTGTTAGGTGATAGGGTCAGGTCACGAGTTTTCTTTCGGCAAACGAGTACAATGATGAAATCAGTTCAAAAGTGCACAGAGAACTGTGTTAATAGCGCGTCGAAGAGATCAGTGAAAAGTGCTGCCCCGCAAAGCTCCAGACGTTGGACTGATAGCGTTGTTTTTGTAGAAACTAGGTGAGAACACACTTGATTCTTGACTCCACAACACTAGTATGAAGCGTCGCAGCATATGCCTTTTCAGATGCATCGCAAAATCCATGAAACTGAATCTTTTTCCATGCAAATTATATCCATCGTGGGATCTTAATGAAGTTTATTTTTATAATATCCTAAACAAAAGCCTTACATTTATTATTGGTATACGTGGCTACAGTGCGTACACACTTTTGAAAATTCCAGTCCAAATTGATGCCTCGATAACATTGCTCATAATTTTCTTGACCGAGAGTCTGGTTTCGTTGTAAATTAGTGGTGTATTTTGTTTCGAAGAAGAATGAGAGGTATGCCTATTTTCAATGTAAGATCGTGATGTTGGCCTGGAAAATCAAGCGAATTCGAGAATTCGTATAGATTGACCACCGTGTGGACTTATATGTGTTTGTTTTGTCGAGTATTCCATTCTGAATAGTGAAGTTGATGGTATTGACGTAGATGGTTTTACATTCACATATGACAATTTAATACATTACAGAGGATTTGTTGAATCAATGTTGAATACTCTGTTCAGCCACTATCCAAAAGTTGCGGCAATTCCAGATGATGAAAAGATAAGTGTAATATTATTTTGCGATCCAAAATTGCCAAAATGAGTGAAAGAAGAATTGTCTTGCCAGTATTCGGTAATTTTTACGATTCCTACGAATAATTTGTGACAATTTTAATGTTGTTATCGGAATTGTCTTCACTATAAAGTGAAAATAACATTTCTCATCAAATCAAATAAATTAAGTAAGAAAATAATAAACTTCAATTTACTTTTGTTATTTTCAAAATTAAAATTCAATTCAATTCAAATTCAAGACATCCTAATAATAGCTATGTTCGGTATGATATAAACATATAGTAAATAAACAAATTTCATAAGCAATTAAATCAAAGATGGAAATTAATTGTGTAGCTATATGCCTCATGCTCATATTACCATTGGATTTAGTGTTTGTTTCATTATATGACTCATATAACTTCAATTCATATCGTCTATTCTGTGTCTAAATACGGTACTGTTTCTATATAACCAGTATTTTGTGTAAATTTCATTCGTTATTGTGTTAGACGCAGTTCTTTTATTAATTAAATATTTGTATGCAGAAATAAGAACATAATTTGGTTTTCTCACTGTTTTGTTCCATAGGATTAGATCTTTTTTTTTCCTCAAATAAAAATGGGAGACTTGTTAATAATGTACTAGTAGATTCCAATCTCCTTCTACTTGTGAACAAATTAAACATAATCCCCAACCGGCATGGGGGAGTGGAAGTTTCAAACATTTCTTTATTTTTATTTAGATAACATACTGTTCCTACAAGGAAGGTGCTAAAACGAACACCACTAGTTGAATTCTACTACTAAGTTTACAGCGCTGTACTCATTCCTCTTTAAAAATCGAGAACCAAAATCGAATGAAATTAGCGAGTACCATGGTCGAATCAGCCGCACAACGAACCGAGAAATTTTCAGTATTGACCGATATTGATGTCAACGCTTCGACGAGCTGAGCGTAATCAGCTAAAGATGTGAAAATGATATCGTTTTAAGAGGAGTTGCGGTTTTTCAGAATCCCTCTAAATTTTGAATAAAAACTTTCCACATATGATTCGTCTCATTGGACAACTGTTCATCCCATTCAGTTTATACAAAAACTTTAGACCTATGATTCGTCCCACTGGACAAATGTTCATCCCAATCAGTTTTTTCTACCGATTTCTACCTGCATTCGAAATTTGGCAGTCACTAGAATTGGACTTAGCCAATCAGATGGGTTAAAAGGTATTCATACTAGTGTATGGTTGACAATGTCATGCCCTTTATGTTCAAACTTGTGGCGCCTAATTGCTTTGCCAGCAAATGGAAGAAATTCGCTTTTGTATTTTATTGAATGCCAAGTATTTTTGCTTGACTAACATCATCGAACACAAGAAAAATGTTGCGCAGCATCGCAGACAATGCTTGGCTATGTAGAATCGACATGCACCATTATCTAACATTTTCATGTTGATGGCCAGTTCTTCCAATCCGATAATGAACACAAAAGAATGAGAAGAGAAAAGTAAATAGTAAAGAAAGTAATAGAAAAGAATAGTAAAGACAATGAGTGACGCCCGATTGTTTAATTGGACGGCAGGACCACTAGCGTTACAACTGCTGAAGTAATTGTTCGCATTGCACGAACTTCTGCACCTTCTCTTTTCAATTTTGTGAAGGCTTAGTGTGTGATTAAGTGTGACTTAACCGCCATTTGTTAGGTGATAGGGTCAGGTCACGAGTTTTCTTTAGGCAAACGAGTACAATGATGAAATCAGTTCAAAAGTGCACAGAGAACTGTGTTAATAGCGCGTCGAAGAGATCAGTGAAAAGTGCTGCCCCGCAAAGCTCGAGACGTTGGACTGATAACGTTGTTTTTGTAGAAACTAGGTGAGAACACACTTGATTCTTGACTCCACAACACTAGTATGAAGCGTCGCAGCATATGCCTTTTCAGATGCATCGCAAAATCCATGAAACTGAATCTTTTTCCAAGCAAATTTTATCCATCGTGGGATCTTAATGAAGTTTATTTTTATAAAATCCTAAACAAAAGCCTTACATTTATTATTGGTATACGTGGCTACAGTGCGTACACACTTTTGAAAATTCCAGTCCAAATTGATGCCTCGATAACATTGCTCATAATTTTCTTGACCGAGAGTCTGGTTTCGTTGAAATTAGTGGTTTATTTTGTTTCGAAGAAGAATGAGAGGTATGCCAATTTTCAATGTAAGATCGTGATGTTGGCCTGGAAAATCAAGCGAATTCGAGAATTCGTATAGATTGACCACCGTGTGGACTTATATGTGTTTGTTTTGTCGAGTATTCCATTCTGAATAGTGAAGTTGATGGTATTGACGTAGATGGTTTTACATTCACATATGACAATTTAATGCATTACAGAGGATTTGTTGAATCTATGTTGAATACTCTGTTCAGCCACTATCCAAAAGTTGCAGCAATTCCAGATGATGAAAAGAAAAGTGTAATATTATTTTGCGATCCAAAATTGCCAAAATGAGTGAAAGAAGAATTGTCTTGCCAGTATTCGGTAATTTTTACGATTCCTACGAATAATTTCTGACAATTTTAATGTTGTTATCGGAATTGTCTTCACTATAAAGTGAAAATAACATTTCTCATCAAATCAAATAAATTAAGTAAGAAAATAATAAACTTCAATTTACTTTTGTTATTTTCAAAATTAAAATTCAATTCAATTCAAATTCAAGACATCCTAATAATAGCTATGCTCGGTATGATATAAACATATAGTAAATAAACAAATTTCATAAGCAATTAAATCAAAGATGGAAATTAATTGTGTAGCTATATGCCTCATGCTCATATTACCATTGGATTTAGTGTTTGTTTCATTATATGACTCATATAACTTCAATTCATATCGTCTATTCTGTGTCTAAATACGGTACTGTTTCTATATAACCAGAATTTTGTGTAAATTTCATTCGTTATTGTGTTAGACGCAGTTCTTTTATTAATTAAATATTTGTATGCAGAAATAAGAACATAATTTGGTTTTCTCACTGTTTTGTTCCACAGGATTAGGTCTTTTTTTTTTCATCAAATAAAAATGGGAGACTTGTTAATAATGTACTAGTAGATTCCAATCTCCTTCTACTTGTGAACAAATTAAACATAATCCCCAACCGGCATGGGGGAGTGGAAGTTTCAAACAATTCTCTATTTTTATTTAGATAACATACTGTTCCTACAAGGAAGGTGCCAAAACGAACACCACTAGTTGAATTCTACTACTAAGTTTACAGCGCTGTACTCATTCCTCTTTAAAAATCGAGAACCAAAATCGAATGAAATTAGCGAGTACCATGGTCGAATCAGCCGCACAACGAACCGAGAAATTTTCAGTATTGACCGATATTGATGTCAACGCTTCGACGAGCTGAGCGTAATCAGCTAAAGATGTGAAAATGATATCGTTTTAAGAGGAGTTGCGGTTTTTCAGAATCCCTCTAAATTTTGAATAAAAACTTTCCACATATGATTCGTCTCATTGGACAACTGTTCATCCCATTCAGTTTATACAAAAACTTTAGACCTATGATTCGTCCCACTGGACAAATGTTCATCCCAATCAGTTTTTTCTACCGATTTCTACCTGCATTCGAAATTTGGCAGTCACTAGAATTGGACTTAGCCAATCAGATGGGTTAAAAGGTATTCATACTAGTGTATGGTTGACAATGTCATGCCCTTTATGTTCAAACTTGTGGCGCCTAATTGCTTTGCCAGCAAATGGAAGAAATTCGCTTTTGTATTTTATTGAATGCCAAGTATTTTTGCTTGACTAACATCATCGAACACAAGAAAAATGTTGCGCAGCATCGCAGACAATGCTTGGCTATGTAGAATCGACATGCACCATTATCTAACATTTTCATGTTGATGGCCAGTTCTTCCAATCCGATAATGAACACAAAAGAATGAGAAGAGAAAAGTAAATAGTAAAGAAAGTAATAGAAAAGAATAGTAAAGACAATGAGTGACGCCCGATTGTTTAATTGGACGGCAGGACCACTAGCGTTACAACTGCTGAAGTAATTGTTCGCATTGCACGAACTTCTGCACCTTCTCTTTTCAATTTTGTGAAGGCTTAGTGTGTGATTAAGTGTGACTTAACCGCCATTTGTTAGGTGATAGGGTCAGGTCACGAGTTTTCTTTAGGCAAACGAGTACAATGATGAAATCAGTTCAAAAGTGCACAGAGAACTGTGTTAATAGCGCGTCGAAGAGATCAGTGAAAAGTGCTGCCCCGCAAAGCTCGAGACGTTGGACTGATAACGTTGTTTTTGTAGAAACTAGGTGAGAACACACTTGATTCTTGACTCCACAACACTAGTATGAAGCGTCGCAGCATATGCCTTTTCAGATGCATCGCAAAATCCATGAAACTGAATCTTTTTCCAAGCAAATTTTATCCATCGTGGGATCTTAATGAAGTTTATTTTTATAAAATCCTAAACAAAAGCCTTACATTTATTATTGGTATACGTGGCTACAGTGCGTACACACTTTTGAAAATTCCAGTCCAAATTGATGCCTCGATAACATTGCTCATAATTTTCTTGACCGAGAGTCTGGTTTCGTTGTAAATTAGTGGTGTATTTTGTTTCGAAGAAGAATGAGAGGTATGCCAATTTTCAATGTAAGATCGTGATGTTGGCCTGGAAAATCAAGCGAATTCAAGAATTCGTATAGATTGACCACCGTGTGGACTTATATGTGTTTGTTTTGTCGAGTATTCCATTCTGAATAGTGAAGTTGATGGTATTGACGTAGATGGTTTTACATTCACATATGACAATTTAATGCATTACAGAGGATTTGTTGAATCAATGTTGAATACTCTGTTCAGCCACTATCCAAAAGTTGCGGCAAATCCAGATGATGAAAAGATAAGTGTAATATTATTTTGCGATCCAAAATTGCCAAAATGGGTGAAAGAAGAATTGTCTTGCCAGTATTCGGTAATTTTTACGATTCCTACGAATAATTTCTGACAATTTTAATGTTGTTATCGGAATTATCTTCACTATAAAGTGAAAATAACATTTCTCATCAAATCAAATAAATTAAGTAAGAAAATAATAAACTTCAATTTACTTTTGTTATTTTCAAAATTAAAATTCAATTCAATTCAAATTCAAGACATCCTAATAATAGCTATGTTCGGTATGATATAAACATATAGTAAATAAACAAATTTCATAAGCAATTAAATCAAAGATGGAAATTAATTGTGTAGCTATATGCCTCATGTTCATATTACCATTGGATTTAGTGTTTGTTTCATTATATGACTCATAAAACTTCAATTCATATCGTCTATTCTGTGTCTAAATACAGTACTGTTTCTATATAACCAGTATTTTGTGTAAATTTCATTCGTTATTGTGTTAGACGCAGTTCTTTTATTAATTAAATTTTTGTATGCAGAAATAAGAACATAATTTGGTTTTCTCACTGTTTTGTTCCACAGGATTAGGTCTTTTTTTTTTCATCAAATAAAAATGGGAGACTTGTTAATAATGTACTAGTAGATTCCAATCTCCTTCTACTTGTGAACAAATTAAACATAATCCCCAACCGGCATGGGGGAGTGGAAGTTTCAAACATTTCTTTATTTTTATTTAGATAACATACTGTTCCTACAAGGAAGGTGCCAAAACGAACACCACTAGTTGAATTCTACTACTAAGTTTACAGCGCTGTACTCATTCCTCTTTAAAAATCGAGAACCAAAATCGAATGAAATTAGCGAGTACCATGGTCGAATCAGCCGCACAACGAACCGAGAAATTTTCAGTATTGACCGATATTGATGTCAACGCTTCGACGAGCTGAGCGTAATCAGCTAAAGATGTGAAAATGATATCGTTTTAAGAGGAGTTGCGGTTTTTCAGAATCCTTCTAAATTTTGAATAAAAACTTTCCACATATGATTCGTCTCATTGGACAACTGTTCATCCCATTCAGTTTATACAAAAACTTTAGACCTATGATTCGTCTCACTCGACAAATGTTCATCCCAATCAGATTTTTCTACCGATTTCTACCTGCATTCGAAATTTGGCAGTCACTAGAATTGGACTTAGCCAATCAGATGGGTTAAAAGGTATTCATACTAGTGTATGGTTGACAATGTCATGCCCTTTATGTTCAAACTTGTGGCGCCTAATTGCTTTGCCAGCAAATGGAAGAAATTCGCTTTTGTATTTTATTGAATGCCAAGTATTTTTGCTTGACTAACATCATCGAACACAAGAAAAATGTTGCGCAGCATCGCAGACAATGCTTGGCTATGTAGAATCGACATGCACCATTATCTAACATTTTCATGTTGATGGCCAGCTCTTCCAATCCGATAATGAACACAAAAGAATGAGAAGAGAAAAGTAAATAGTAAAGAAAGTAATAGAAAAGAATAGTAAAGACAATGAGTGACGCCCGATTGTTTAATTGGACGGCAGGACCACTAGCGTTACAACTGCTGAAGTAATTGTTCGCATTGCACGAACTTCTGCACCTTCTCTTCTCAATTTTGTGAAGGCTTAGTGTGTGATTAAGTGTGACTTAACCGCCATTTGTTAGGTGATAGGGTCAGGTCACGAGTTTTCTTTCGGCAAACGAGTACAATGATGAAATCAGTTCAAAAGTGCACAGAGAACTGTGTTAATAGCGCGTCGAAGAGATCAGTGAAAAGTGCTGCCCCGCAAAGCTCCAGACGTTGGACTGATAGCGTTGTTTTTGTAGAAACTAGGTGAGAACACACTTGATTCTTGACTCCACAACACTAGTATGAAGCGTCGCAGCATATGCCTTTTCAGATGCATCGCAAAATCCATGAAACTGAATCTTTTTCCATGCAAATTATATCCATCGTGGGATCTTAATGAAGTTTATTTTTATAATATCCTAAACAAAAGCCTTACATTTATTATTGGTATACGTGGCTACAGTGCGTACACACTTTTGAAAATTCCAGTCCAAATTGATGCCTCGATAACATTGCTCATAATTTTCTTGACCGAGAGTCTGGTTTCGTTGTAAATTAGTGGTGTATTTTGTTTCGAAGAAGAATGAGAGGTATGCCTATTTTCAATGTAAGATCGTGATGTTGGCCTGGAAAATCAAGCGAATTCGAGAATTCGTATAGATTGACCACCGTGTGGACTTATATGTGTTTGTTTTGTCGAGTATTCCATTCTGAATAGTGAAGTTGATGGTATTGACGTAGATGGTTTTACATTCACATATGACAATTTAATACATTACAGAGGATTTGTTGAATCAATGTTGAATACTCTGTTCAGCCACTATCCAAAAGTTGCGGCAATTCCAGATGATGAAAAGATAAGTGTAATATTATTTTGCGATCCAAAATTGCCAAAATGAGTGAAAGAAGAATTGTCTTGCCAGTATTCGGTAATTTTTACGATTCCTACGAATAATTTGTGACAATTTTAATGTTGTTATCGGAATTGTCTTCACTATAAAGTGAAAATAACATTTCTCATCAAATCAAATAAATTAAGTAAGAAAATAATAAACTTCAATTTACTTTTGTTATTTTCAAAATTAAAATTCAATTCAATTCAAATTCAAGACATCCTAATAATAGCTATGTTCGGTATGATATAAACATATAGTAAATAAACAAATTTCATAAGCAATTAAATCAAAGATGGAAATTAATTGTGTAGCTATATGCCTCATGCTCATATTACCATTGGATTTAGTGTTTGTTTCATTATATGACTCATATAACTTCAATTCATATCGTCTATTCTGTGTCTAAATACGGTACTGTTTCTATATAACCAGTATTTTGTGTAAATTTCATTCGTTATTGTGTTAGACGCAGTTCTTTTATTAATTAAATATTTGTATGCAGAAATAAGAACATAATTTGGTTTTCTCACTGTTTTGTTCCATAGGATTAGATCTTTTTTTTTCCTCAAATAAAAATGGGAGACTTGTTAATAATGTACTAGTAGATTCCAATCTCCTTCTACTTGTGAACAAATTAAACATAATCCCCAACCGGCATGGGGGAGTGGAAGTTTCAAACATTTCTTTATTTTTATTTAGATAACATACTGTTCCTACAAGGAAGGTGCTAAAACGAACACCACTAGTTGAATTCTACTACTAAGTTTACAGCGCTGTACTCATTCCTCTTTAAAAATCGAGAACCAAAATCGAATGAAATTAGCGAGTACCATGGTCGAATCAGCCGCACAACGAACCGAGAAATTTTCAGTATTGACCGATATTGATGTCAACGCTTCGACGAGCTGAGCGTAATCAGCTAAAGATGTGAAAATGATATCGTTTTAAGAGGAGTTGCGGTTTTTCAGAATCCCTCTAAATTTTGAATAAAAACTTTCCACATATGATTCGTCTCATTGGACAACTGTTCATCCCATTCAGTTTATACAAAAACTTTAGACCTATGATTCGTCCCACTGGACAAATGTTCATCCCAATCAGTTTTTTCTACCGATTTCTACCTGCATTCGAAATTTGGCAGTCACTAGAATTGGACTTAGCCAATCAGATGGGTTAAAAGGTATTCATACTAGTGTATGGTTGACAATGTCATGCCCTTTATGTTCAAACTTGTGGCGCCTAATTGCTTTGCCAGCAAATGGAAGAAATTCGCTTTTGTATTTTATTGAATGCCAAGTATTTTTGCTTGACTAACATCATCGAACACAAGAAAAATGTTGCGCAGCATCGCAGACAATGCTTGGCTATGTAGAATCGACATGCACCATTATCTAACATTTTCATGTTGATGGCCAGTTCTTCCAATCCGATAATGAACACAAAAGAATGAGAAGAGAAAAGTAAATAGTAAAGAAAGTAATAGAAAAGAATAGTAAAGACAATGAGTGACGCCCGATTGTTTAATTGGACGGCAGGACCACTAGCGTTACAACTGCTGAAGTAATTGTTCGCATTGCACGAACTTCTGCACCTTCTCTTTTCAATTTTGTGAAGGCTTAGTGTGTGATTAAGTGTGACTTAACCGCCATTTGTTAGGTGATAGGGTCAGGTCACGAGTTTTCTTTAGGCAAACGAGTACAATGATGAAATCAGTTCAAAAGTGCACAGAGAACTGTGTTAATAGCGCGTCGAAGAGATCAGTGAAAAGTGCTGCCCCGCAAAGCTCGAGACGTTGGACTGATAACGTTGTTTTTGTAGAAACTAGGTGAGAACACACTTGATTCTTGACTCCACAACACTAGTATGAAGCGTCGCAGCATATGCCTTTTCAGATGCATCGCAAAATCCATGAAACTGAATCTTTTTCCAAGCAAATTTTATCCATCGTGGGATCTTAATGAAGTTTATTTTTATAAAATCCTAAACAAAAGCCTTACATTTATTATTGGTATACGTGGCTACAGTGCGTACACACTTTTGAAAATTCCAGTCCAAATTGATGCCTCGATAACATTGCTCATAATTTTCTTGACCGAGAGTCTGGTTTCGTTGAAATTAGTGGTTTATTTTGTTTCGAAGAAGAATGAGAGGTATGCCAATTTTCAATGTAAGATCGTGATGTTGGCCTGGAAAATCAAGCGAATTCGAGAATTCGTATAGATTGACCACCGTGTGGACTTATATGTGTTTGTTTTGTCGAGTATTCCATTCTGAATAGTGAAGTTGATGGTATTGACGTAGATGGTTTTACATTCACATATGACAATTTAATGCATTACAGAGGATTTGTTGAATCTATGTTGAATACTCTGTTCAGCCACTATCCAAAAGTTGCAGCAATTCCAGATGATGAAAAGAAAAGTGTAATATTATTTTGCGATCCAAAATTGCCAAAATGAGTGAAAGAAGAATTGTCTTGCCAGTATTCGGTAATTTTTACGATTCCTACGAATAATTTCTGACAATTTTAATGTTGTTATCGGAATTGTCTTCACTATAAAGTGAAAATAACATTTCTCATCAAATCAAATAAATTAAGTAAGAAAATAATAAACTTCAATTTACTTTTGTTATTTTCAAAATTAAAATTCAATTCAATTCAAATTCAAGACATCCTAATAATAGCTATGCTCGGTATGATATAAACATATAGTAAATAAACAAATTTCATAAGCAATTAAATCAAAGATGGAAATTAATTGTGTAGCTATATGCCTCATGCTCATATTACCATTGGATTTAGTGTTTGTTTCATTATATGACTCATATAACTTCAATTCATATCGTCTATTCTGTGTCTAAATACGGTACTGTTTCTATATAACCAGAATTTTGTGTAAATTTCATTCGTTATTGTGTTAGACGCAGTTCTTTTATTAATTAAATATTTGTATGCAGAAATAAGAACATAATTTGGTTTTCTCACTGTTTTGTTCCACAGGATTAGGTCTTTTTTTTTTCATCAAATAAAAATGGGAGACTTGTTAATAATGTACTAGTAGATTCCAATCTCCTTCTACTTGTGAACAAATTAAACATAATCCCCAACCGGCATGGGGGAGTGGAAGTTTCAAACAATTCTCTATTTTTATTTAGATAACATACTGTTCCTACAAGGAAGGTGCCAAAACGAACACCACTAGTTGAATTCTACTACTAAGTTTACAGCGCTGTACTCATTCCTCTTTAAAAATCGAGAACCAAAATCGAATGAAATTAGCGAGTACCATGGTCGAATCAGCCGCACAACGAACCGAGAAATTTTCAGTATTGACCGATATTGATGTCAACGCTTCGACGAGCTGAGCGTAATCAGCTAAAGATGTGAAAATGATATCGTTTTAAGAGGAGTTGCGGTTTTTCAGAATCCCTCTAAATTTTGAATAAAAACTTTCCACATATGATTCGTCTCATTGGACAACTGTTCATCCCATTCAGTTTATACAAAAACTTTAGACCTATGATTCGTCCCACTGGACAAATGTTCATCCCAATCAGTTTTTTCTACCGATTTCTACCTGCATTCGAAATTTGGCAGTCACTAGAATTGGACTTAGCCAATCAGATGGGTTAAAAGGTATTCATACTAGTGTATGGTTGACAATGTCATGCCCTTTATGTTCAAACTTGTGGCGCCTAATTGCTTTGCCAGCAAATGGAAGAAATTCGCTTTTGTATTTTATTG
This sequence comes from Coelopa pilipes, assembly GCA_947389925.1. NCBI lineage: Eukaryota > Metazoa > Arthropoda > Insecta > Diptera > Coelopidae > Coelopa > Coelopa pilipes. The sequence goes on along the minus strand of OX376698.1, from coordinate 18,903,983 downwards.
AATGCCAAGTATTTTTGCTTGACTAACATCATCGAACACAAGAAAAATGTTGCGCAGCATCGCAGACAATGCTTGGCTATGTAGAATCGACATGCACCATTATCTAACATTTTCATGTTGATGGCCAGTTCTTCCAATCCGATAATGAACACAAAAGAATGAGAAGAGAAAAGTAAATAGTAAAGAAAGTAATAGAAAAGAATAGTAAAGACAATGAGTGACGCCCGATTGTTTAATTGGACGGCAGGACCACTAGCGTTACAACTGCTGAAGTAATTGTTCGCATTGCACGAACTTCTGCACCTTCTCTTTTCAATTTTGTGAAGGCTTAGTGTGTGATTAAGTGTGACTTAACCGCCATTTGTTAGGTGATAGGGTCAGGTCACGAGTTTTCTTTAGGCAAACGAGTACAATGATGAAATCAGTTCAAAAGTGCACAGAGAACTGTGTTAATAGCGCGTCGAAGAGATCAGTGAAAAGTGCTGCCCCGCAAAGCTCGAGACGTTGGACTGATAACGTTGTTTTTGTAGAAACTAGGTGAGAACACACTTGATTCTTGACTCCACAACACTAGTATGAAGCGTCGCAGCATATGCCTTTTCAGATGCATCGCAAAATCCATGAAACTGAATCTTTTTCCAAGCAAATTTTATCCATCGTGGGATCTTAATGAAGTTTATTTTTATAAAATCCTAAACAAAAGCCTTACATTTATTATTGGTATACGTGGCTACAGTGCGTACACACTTTTGAAAATTCCAGTCCAAATTGATGCCTCGATAACATTGCTCATAATTTTCTTGACCGAGAGTCTGGTTTCGTTGAAATTAGTGGTTTATTTTGTTTCGAAGAAGAATGAGAGGTATGCCAATTTTCAATGTAAGATCGTGATGTTGGCCTGGAAAATCAAGCGAATTCGAGAATTCGTATAGATTGACCACCGTGTGGACTTATATGTGTTTGTTTTGTCGAGTATTCCATTCTGAATAGTGAAGTTGATGGTATTGACGTAGATGGTTTTACATTCACATATGACAATTTAATGCATTACAGAGGATTTGTTGAATCTATGTTGAATACTCTGTTCAGCCACTATCCAAAAGTTGCAGCAATTCCAGATGATGAAAAGAAAAGTGTAATATTATTTTGCGATCCAAAATTGCCAAAATGAGTGAAAGAAGAATTGTCTTGCCAGTATTCGGTAATTTTTACGATTCCTACGAATAATTTCTGACAATTTTAATGTTGTTATCGGAATTGTCTTCACTATAAAGTGAAAATAACATTTCTCATCAAATCAAATAAATTAAGTAAGAAAATAATAAACTTCAATTTACTTTTGTTATTTTCAAAATTAAAATTCAATTCAATTCAAATTCAAGACATCCTAATAATAGCTATGCTCGGTATGATATAAACATATAGTAAATAAACAAATTTCATAAGCAATTAAATCAAAGATGGAAATTAATTGTGTAGCTATATGCCTCATGCTCATATTACCATTGGATTTAGTGTTTGTTTCATTATATGACTCATATAACTTCAATTCATATCGTCTATTCTGTGTCTAAATACGGTACTGTTTCTATATAACCAGAATTTTGTGTAAATTTCATTCGTTATTGTGTTAGACGCAGTTCTTTTATTAATTAAATATTTGTATGCAGAAATAAGAACATAATTTGGTTTTCTCACTGTTTTGTTCCACAGGATTAGGTCTTTTTTTTTTCATCAAATAAAAATGGGAGACTTGTTAATAATGTACTAGTAGATTCCAATCTCCTTCTACTTGTGAACAAATTAAACATAATCCCCAACCGGCATGGGGGAGTGGAAGTTTCAAACAATTCTCTATTTTTATTTAGATAACATACTGTTCCTACAAGGAAGGTGCCAAAACGAACACCACTAGTTGAATTCTACTACTAAGTTTACAGCGCTGTACTCATTCCTCTTTAAAAATCGAGAACCAAAATCGAATGAAATTAGCGAGTACCATGGTCGAATCAGCCGCACAACGAACCGAGAAATTTTCAGTATTGACCGATATTGATGTCAACGCTTCGACGAGCTGAGCGTAATCAGCTAAAGATGTGAAAATGATATCGTTTTAAGAGGAGTTGCGGTTTTTCAGAATCCCTCTAAATTTTGAATAAAAACTTTCCACATATGATTCGTCTCATTGGACAACTGTTCATCCCATTCAGTTTATACAAAAACTTTAGACCTATGATTCGTCCCACTGGACAAATGTTCATCCCAATCAGTTTTTTCTACCGATTTCTACCTGCATTCGAAATTTGGCAGTCACTAGAATTGGACTTAGCCAATCAGATGGGTTAAAAGGTATTCATACTAGTGTATGGTTGACAATGTCATGCCCTTTATGTTCAAACTTGTGGCGCCTAATTGCTTTGCCAGCAAATGGAAGAAATTCGCTTTTGTATTTTATTGAATGCCAAGTATTTTTGCTTGACTAACATCATCGAACACAAGAAAAATGTTGCGCAGCATCGCAGACAATGCTTGGCTATGTAGAATCGACATGCACCATTATCTAACATTTTCATGTTGATGGCCAGTTCTTCCAATCCGATAATGAACACAAAAGAATGAGAAGAGAAAAGTAAATAGTAAAGAAAGTAATAGAAAAGAATAGTAAAGACAATGAGTGACGCCCGATTGTTTAATTGGACGGCAGGACCACTAGCGTTACAACTGCTGAAGTAATTGTTCGCATTGCACGAACTTCTGCACCTTCTCTTTTCAATTTTGTGAAGGCTTAGTGTGTGATTAAGTGTGACTTAACCGCCATTTGTTAGGTGATAGGGTCAGGTCACGAGTTTTCTTTAGGCAAACGAGTACAATGATGAAATCAGTTCAAAAGTGCACAGAGAACTGTGTTAATAGCGCGTCGAAGAGATCAGTGAAAAGTGCTGCCCCGCAAAGCTCGAGACGTTGGACTGATAACGTTGTTTTTGTAGAAACTAGGTGAGAACACACTTGATTCTTGACTCCACAACACTAGTATGAAGCGTCGCAGCATATGCCTTTTCAGATGCATCGCAAAATCCATGAAACTGAATCTTTTTCCAAGCAAATTTTATCCATCGTGGGATCTTAATGAAGTTTATTTTTATAAAATCCTAAACAAAAGCCTTACATTTATTATTGGTATACGTGGCTACAGTGCGTACACACTTTTGAAAATTCCAGTCCAAATTGATGCCTCGATAACATTGCTCATAATTTTCTTGACCGAGAGTCTGGTTTCGTTGTAAATTAGTGGTGTATTTTGTTTCGAAGAAGAATGAGAGGTATGCCAATTTTCAATGTAAGATCGTGATGTTGGCCTGGAAAATCAAGCGAATTCGAGAATTCGTATAGACTGACCACCGTGTGGACTTATATGTGTTTATTTTGTCGAGTATTCCATTCTGAATAGTGAAGTTGATGGTATTGACGTAGATGGTTTTACATTCACATATGACAATTTAATGCATTACAGAGGATTTGTTGAATCTATGTTGAATACTCTGTTCAGCCACTATCCAAAAGTTGCAGCAATTCCAGATGATGAAAAGAAAAGTGTAATATTATTTTGCGATCCAAAATTGCCAAAATGAGTGAAAGAAGAATTGTCTTGCCAGTATTCGGTAATTTTTACGATTCCTACGAATAATTTCTGACAATTTTAATGTTGTTATCGGAATTGTCTTCACTATAAAGTGAAAATAACATTTCTCATCAAATCAAATAAATTAAGTAAGAAAATAATAAACTTCAATTTACTTTTGTTATTTTCAAAATTAAAATTCAATTCAATTCAAATTCAAGACATCCTAATAATAGCTATGCTCGGTATGATATAAACATATAGTAAATAAACAAATTTCATAAGCAATTAAATCAAAGATGGAAATTAATTGTGTAGCTATATGCCTCATGCTCATATTACCATTGGATTTAGTGTTTGTTTCATTATATGACTCATATAACTTCAATTCATATCGTCTATTCTGTGTCTAAATACGGTACTGTTTCTATATAACCAGAATTTTGTGTAAATTTCATTCGTTATTGTGTTAGACGCAGTTCTTTTATTAATTAAATATTTGTATGCAGAAATAAGAACATAATTTGGTTTTCTCACTGTTTTGTTCCACAGGATTAGGTCTTTTTTTTTTCATCAAATAAAAATGGGAGACTTGTTAATAATGTACTAGTAGATTCCAATCTCCTTCTACTTGTGAACAAATTAAACATAATCCCCAACCGGCATGGGGGAGTGGAAGTTTCAAACAATTCTCTATTTTTATTTAGATAACATACTGTTCCTACAAGGAAGGTGCCAAAACGAACACCACTAGTTGAATTCTACTACTAAGTTTACAGCGCTGTACTCATTCCTCTTTAAAAATCGAGAACCAAAATCGAATGAAATTAGCGAGTACCATGGTCGAATCAGCCGCACAACGAACCGAGAAATTTTCAGTATTGACCGATATTGATGTCAACGCTTCGACGAGCTGAGCGTAATCAGCTAAAGATGTGAAAATGATATCGTTTTAAGAGGAGTTGCGGTTTTTCAGAATCCCTCTAAATTTTGAATAAAAACTTTCCACATATGATTCGTCTCATTGGACAACTGTTCATCCCATTCAGTTTATACAAAAACTTTAGACCTATGATTCGTCCCACTGGACAAATGTTCATCCCAATCAGTTTTTTCTACCGATTTCTACCTGCATTCGAAATTTGGCAGTCACTAGAATTGGACTTAGCCAATCAGATGGGTTAAAAGGTATTCATACTAGTGTATGGTTGACAATGTCATGCCCTTTATGTTCAAACTTGTGGCGCCTAATTGCTTTGCCAGCAAATGGAAGAAATTCGCTTTTGTATTTTATTGAATGCCAAGTATTTTTGCTTGACTAACATCATCGAACACAAGAAAAATGTTGCGCAGCATCGCAGACAATGCTTGGCTATGTAGAATCGACATGCACCATTATCTAACATTTTCATGTTGATGGCCAGTTCTTCCAATCCGATAATGAACACAAAAGAATGAGAAGAGAAAAGTAAATAGTAAAGAAAGTAATAGAAAAGAATAGTAAAGACAATGAGTGACGCCCGATTGTTTAATTGGACGGCAGGACCACTAGCGTTACAACTGCTGAAGTAATTGTTCGCATTGCACGAACTTCTGCACCTTCTCTTTTCAATTTTGTGAAGGCTTAGTGTGTGATTAAGTGTGACTTAACCGCCATTTGTTAGGTGATAGGGTCAGGTCACGAGTTTTCTTTAGGCAAACGAGTACAATGATGAAATCAGTTCAAAAGTGCACAGAGAACTGTGTTAATAGCGCGTCGAAGAGATCAGTGAAAAGTGCTGCCCCGCAAAGCTCGAGACGTTGGACTGATAACGTTGTTTTTGTAGAAACTAGGTGAGAACACACTTGATTCTTGACTCCACAACACTAGTATGAAGCGTCGCAGCATATGCCTTTTCAGATGCATCGCAAAATCCATGAAACTGAATCTTTTTCCAAGCAAATTTTATCCATCGTGGGATCTTAATGAAGTTTATTTTTATAAAATCCTAAACAAAAGCCTTACATTTATTATTGGTATACGTGGCTACAGTGCGTACACACTTTTGAAAATTCCAGTCCAAATTGATGCCTCGATAACATTGCTCATAATTTTCTTGACCGAGAGTCTGGTTTCGTTGTAAATTAGTGGTGTATTTTGTTTCGAAGAAGAATGAGAGGTATGCCAATTTTCAATGTAAGATCGTGATGTTGGCCTGGAAAATCAAGCGAATTCGAGAATTCGTATAGATTGACCACCGTGTGGACTTATATGTGTTTGTTTTGTCGAGTATTCCATTCTGAATAGTGAAGTTGATGGTATTGACGTAGATGGTTTTACATTCACATATGACAATTTAATGCATTACAGAGGATTTGTTGAATCTATGTTGAATACTCTGTTCAGCCACTATCCAAAAGTTGCAGCAATTCCAGATGATGAAAAGAAAAGTGTAATATTATTTTGCGATCCAAAATTGCCAAAATGAGTGAAAGAAGAATTGTCTTGCCAGTATTCGGTAATTTTTACGATTCCTACGAATAATTTCTGACAATTTTAATGTTGTTATCGGAATTGTCTTCACTATAAAGTGAAAATAACATTTCTCATCAAATCAAATAAATTAAGTAAGAAAATAATAAACTTCAATTTACTTTTGTTATTTTCAAAATTAAAATTCAATTCAATTCAAATTCAAGACATCCTAATAATAGCTATGCTCGGTATGATATAAACATATAGTAAATAAACAAATTTCATAAGCAATTAAATCAAAGATGGAAATTAATTGTGTAGCTATATGCCTCATGCTCATATTACCATTGGATTTAGTGTTTGTTTCATTATATGACTCATATAACTTCAATTCATATCGTCTATTCTGTGTCTAAATACGGTACTGTTTCTATATAACCAGAATTTTGTGTAAATTTCATTCGTTATTGTGTTAGACGCAGTTCTTTTATTAATTAAATATTTGTATGCAGAAATAAGAACATAATTTGGTTTTCTCACTGTTTTGTTCCACAGGATTAGGTCTTTTTTTTTTCATCAAATAAAAATGGGAGACTTGTTAATAATGTACTAGTAGATTCCAATCTCCTTCTACTTGTGAACAAATTAAACATAATCCCCAACCGGCATGGGGGAGTGGAAGTTTCAAACAAGATAACATACTGTTCCTACAAGGAAGGTGCCAAAACGAACACCACTAGTTGAATTCTACTACTAAGTTTACAGCGCTGTACTCATTCCTCTTTAAAAATCGAGAACCAAAATCGAATGAAATTAGCGAGTACCATGGTCGAATCAGCCGCACAACGAACCGAGAAATTTTCAGTATTGACCGATATTGATGTCAACGCTTCGACGAGCTGAGCGTAATCAGCTAAAGATGTGAAAATGATATCGTTTTAAGAGGAGTTGCGGTTTTTCAGAATCCCTCTAAATTTTGAATAAAAACTTTCCACATATGATTCGTCTCATTGGACAACTGTTCATCCCATTCAGTTTATACAAAAACTTTAGACCTATGATTCGTCCCACTGGACAAATGTTCATCCCAATCAGTTTTTTCTACCGATTTCTACCTGCATTCGAAATTTGGCAGTCACTAGAATTGGACTTAGCCAATCAGATGGGTTAAAAGGTATTCATACTAGTGTATGGTTGACAATGTCATGCCCTTTATGTTCAAACTTGTGGCGCCTAATTGCTTTGCCAGCAAATGGAAGAAATTCGCTATTGTATTTTATTGAATGCCAAGTATTTTTGCTTGACTAACATCATCGAACACAAGAAAAATGTTGCGCAGCATCGCAGACAATGCTTGGCTATGTAGAATCGACATGCACCATTATCTAACATTTTCATGTTGATGGCCAGTTCTTCCAATCCGATAATGAACACAAAAGAATGAGAAGAGAAAAGTAAATAGTAAAGAAAGTAATAGAAAAGAATAGTAAAGACAATGAGTGACGCCCGATTGTTTAATTGGACGGCAGGACCACTAGCGTTACAACTGCTGAAGTAATTGTTCGCATTGCACGAACTTCTGCACCTTCTCTTTTCAATTTTGTGAAGGCTTAGTGTGTGATTAAGTGTGACTTAACCGCCATTTGTTAGGTGATAGGGTCAGGTCACGAGTTTTCTTTAGGCAAACGAGTACAATGATGAAATCAGTTCAAAAGTGCACAGAGAACTGTGTTAATAGCGCGTCGAAGAGATCAGTGAAAAGTGCTGCCCCGCAAAGCTCGAGACGTTGGACTGATAACGTTGTTTTTGTAGAAACTAGGTGAGAACACACTTGATTCTTGACTCCACAACACTAGTATGAAGCGTCGCAGCATATGCCTTTTCAGATGCATCGCAAAATCCATGAAACTGAATCTTTTTCCAAGCAAATTTTATCCATCGTGGGATCTTAATGAAGTTTATTTTTATAAAATCCTAAACAAAAGCCTTACATTTATTATTGGTATACGTGGCTACAGTGCGTACACACTTTTGAAAATTCCAGTCCAAATTGATGCCTCGATAACATTGCTCATAATTTTCTTGACCGAGAGTCTGGTTTCGTTGTAAATTAGTGGTGTATTTTGTTTCGAAGAAGAATGAGAGGTATGCCAATTTTCAATGTAAGATCGTGATGTTGGCCTGGAAAATCAAGCGAATTCGAGAATTCGTATAGATTGACCACCGTGTGGACTTATATGTGTTTGTTTTGTCGAGTATTCCATTCTGAATAGTGAAGTTGATGGTATTGACGTAGATGGTTTTACATTCACATATGACAATTTAATACATTACAGAGGATTTGTTGAATCTATGTTGAATACTCTGTTCAGCCACTATCCAAAAGTTGCAGCAATTCCAGATGATGAAAAGAAAAGTGTAATATTATTTTGCGATCCAAAATTGCCAAAATGAGTGAAAGAAGAATTGTCTTGCCAGTATTCGGTAATTTTTACGATTCCTACGAATAATTTCTGACAATTTTAATGTTGTTATCGGAATTGTCTTCACTATAAAGTGAAAATAACATTTCTCATCAAATCAAATAAATTAAGTAAGAAAATAATAAACTTCAATTTACTTTTGTTATTTTCAAAATTAAAATTCAATTCAATTCAAATTCAAGACATCCTAATAATAGCTATGCTCGGTATGATATAAACATATAGTAAATAAACAAATTTCATAAGCAATTAAATCAAAGATGGAAATTAATTGTGTAGCTATATGCCTCATGCTCATATTACCATTGGATTTAGTGTTTGTTTCATTATATGACTCATATAACTTCAATTCATATCGTCTATTCTGTGTCTAAATACGGTACTGTTTCTATATAACCAGAATTTTGTGTAAATTTCATTCGTTATTGTGTTAGACGCAGTTCTTTTATTAATTAAATATTTGTATGCAGAAATAAGAACATAATTTGGTTTTCTCACTGTTTTGTTCCACAGGATTAGGTCTTTTTTTTTTCATCAAATAAAAATGGGAGACTTGTTAATAATGTACTAGTAGATTCCAATCTCCTTCTACTTGTGAACAAATTAAACATAATCCCCAACCGGCATGGGGGAGTGGAAGTTTCAAACAATTCTCTATTTTTATTTAGATAACATACTGTTCCTACAAGGAAGGTGCCAAAACGAACACCACTAGTTGAATTCTACTACTAAGTTTACAGCGCTGTACTCATTCCTCTTTAAAAATCGAGAACCAATATCGAATGAAATTAGCGAGTACCATGGTCATCAGGCGCACAACGAACCGAGAAATTTTCAGTATTGACCGATATTGATGTCAACGCTTCGACGAGCTGAGCGTAATCAGCTAAAGATGTGAAAATGATATCGTTTTAAGAGGAGTTGCGGTTTTTCAGAATCCCTCTAAATTTTGAATAAAAACTTTCCACATATGATTCGTCTCATTGGACAACTGTTCATCCCATTCAGTTTATACAAAAACTTTAGACCTATGATTCGTCCCACTGGACAAATGTTCATCCCAATCAGTTTTTTCTACCGATTTCTACCTGCATTCGAAATTTGGCAGTCACTAGAATTGGACTTAGCCAATCAGATGGGTTAAAAGGTATTCATACTAGTGTATGGTTGACAATGTCATGCCCTTTATGTTCAAACTTGTGGCGCCTAATTGCTTTGCCACCAAATGGAAGAAATTCGCTTTTGTATTTTATTGAATGCCAAGTAGTTTTGCTTAACTAACATCATCGAGCACAAGAAAAATGTTGCGCAGCATCGCAGACAATGCTTGGATATGTAGAATCGACATGCACCATTATCTAACATTTTCATGTTGATGGTCAGCTCTTCCAAGCCGAAAATGAACACAAAAGAATGAGAAGAGAACAGTAAATAGTAAAGAAAGTAATAGAAAAGAATATTAAAGAAAATGAGTGACGCCCGATTGTTTAATTGGACGGCAGGACCACTAGCGTTACAACTGCTGAAGTAATTGTTCGCATTGCACGAACTTCTGCACCTTCTCTTCTCAATTTTGTGAAGGCTTAGTGTGTGATTAACCGCCATTTGTTAGGTGGTAGGGTCAGGTCACGAGTTTTCTTTAGGCAAACGAGTACAATGAAGGAATCAGTTCAAAAGTGCACAGAGAACTGTGTTAATAGCGTGTCGAAGAGATCAGTGAAAAGTGCTGCCCCGCAAAGCTCGAGACGTTGGACTGATAGCGTTGTTAGAGGAGCTATTCTTGTTTTTGTAGAAACTAGGTGAGAACACACTTGATTCTTTGACTCCACTACACTAGTATGAAGCGTCGCAGCATATGCCTTTTCAGATGCATCGCAAAATCCATGAAACTGAATCTTTTTCCAAGCAAATTATATCCATCGTGGGATCTTAATGAAGTTTATTTTTATAAAATCCTAAACAAAAGCCTTACATTTATTATTGGTATACGTGGCTACAGTGCGTACACACTTTTGAAAATTCCAGTCCAAATTGATGCCTCGATAACATTGCTCATAATTTTATTATTAAATCTTGACCGAGAGTCTGGGGTCGTTGTAAATTAGTGGTGTATTTTGTTTCGAAGAAGAATGAGAGGTATGCCAATTTTCAATGTAAGATCGTGATGTTGGCCTGGAAAATCAAGCGAATTCGAGAATTCAGTTGAGAATTCGTATAGATTGACAACAGTGTGGACGTATATGTTTTTGTTTTGTCGAGTATTCCATTCTGAATAGTGAAGTTGATAGTATTGACGTAGATGGTTTTACATTCACATATGATAATTTAATACATTACAGAGGTTTCGTTGAATCAATGTTGAATACTCTGTTCAGCCACTATCCAAAAGTTGCGGCAATTCCAGATGATGAAAAGATAAGTGTAATATTATTTTGCGATCCAAAATTGCCAAAATGAGTGAAAGAAGAATTGTCTTGCCATTATTCGGTAATTTTTACGATTCCTACGAATAATTTGTGACAATTTTAATGATGTTATCGGAATTGTCTTCACTATAAAGTGAAAATAACATTTCTCATCAAATCAAATAAATTAAGTAAGGAAGTAATAAAGTTCAATTTACTTTTGTTATTTTCAAAATTAAAATTCAATTCAATTCAAATTCAAGACATCCTAATAATAGCTATGCTCGGTATGATATAAACATATAGTAAATAGACGAATTTCATAAGCAATTAAATCAAAGATGGAAATTAATTGTGTAGCTATATGCCTCATGCTCATATTACCATTGGATTTAGTGTTTGTTTCATTATATGACTCATATAACTTTAATTCATATCGTCTATTCTGTGTCTAAATACGGTACTGTTTCTATATAACCATTATTTTGTGTAAATTTCATTCGTTATTGTGTTAGACGCAGTTCTTTTATTAATTAAATATTTGTATGCAGAAATAAGAACATAATTTGGTTTTCTCACTATTTTGTTCCACAGGATTAGGACTTTAGGTCTTTTTTTTCATCATATAAAAATGGGAGTATAGATTGTTAATAATGTACTAGTAGATTCCAATCTCCTTCTACTTGTGAACAAATTAAACATAAGCCCCAACCGGCATGGGGGAGCGGAAGTTTCAAACATTTCTTTATTTTTATTTAGATAACATTCTGTTCCTACAAGGAAGGTGCCAAAACGAACACCACTAGTTGAATTCTACTACTAAGTTTACAGCGCTGTACTCATTCCTCTTTAAAAATCGAGAACCAAAATCGAATGAAATTAGCGAGTACCATGGTCGAATCAGCCGCACAACGAACCGAGAAATTTTCAGTATTGACCGATATTGATGTCAACGCTTCGACGAGCTGAGCGTAATCAGCTAAAGATGTGAAAATGATATCGTTTTAAGAGGAGTTGCGGTTTTTCAGAATCCTTCTAAATTTTGAATAAAAACTTTCCACATATGATTCGTCCCATTGGACAACTGTTCATCCCATTCAGTTTATACAAAAACTTTAGACCTATGATTCGTCCCACTGGACAAATGTTCATCCCAATCAGTTTTTTCTACCGATTTCTACCTGCATTCGAAATTTGGCAGTCACTAGAATTGGACTTAGCCAATCAGATGGGTCAAAAGGTATTGCTATGGTTGACAATGTCATGCCCTTTATGTTCAAACTTGTGGCGCCTAATTGCTTTGCCACCAAATGGAAGAAATTCGCTTTTGTATTTTATTGAATGCCAAGTAGTTTTGCTTAACTAACATCATCGAGCACAAGAAAAATGTTGCGCAGCATCGCAGGCAATGCTTGGATATGTAGAATCGACATGTACCATTATCTAACATTTTCATGTTGATGGTCAGCTCTTCCAAGCCGAAAATGAACACAAAAGAATGAGAAGAGAACAGTAAATAGTAAAGAAAGTAATAGAAAAGAATATTAAAGAAAATGAGTGACGCCCGATTGTTTAATTGGACGGCAGGACCACTAGCGTTACAACTGCTGAAGTAATTGTTCGCATTGCACGAACTTCTGCACCTTCTCTTCTCAATTTTGTGAAGGCTTAGTGTGTGATTAACCGCCATTTGTTAGGTGGTAGGGTCAGGTCACGAGTTTTCTTTAGGCAAACGAGTACAATGAAGGAATCAGTTCAAAAGTGCACAGAGAACTGTGTTAATAGCGTGTCGAAGAGATCAGTGAAAAGTGCTGCCCCGCAAAGCTCGAGACGTTGGACTGATAGCGTTGTTAGAGGAGCTATTCTTGTTTTTGTAGAAACTAGGTGAGAACACACTTGATTCTTTGACTCCACTACACTAGTATGAAGCGTCGCAGCATATGCCTTTTCAGATGCATCGCAAAATCCATGAAACTGAATCTTTTTCCAAGCAAATTATATCCATCGTGGGATCTTAATGAAGTTTATTTTTATTAAATCCTAAACAAAAGCCTTACATTTATTATTGGTATACGTGGCTACAGTGCGTACACACTTTTGAAAATTCCAGTCCAAATTGATGCCTCGATAACATTGCTCATAATTTTCTTGACCGAGAGTCTGGTTTCGTTGTAAATTAGTGGTGTATTTTGTTTCGAAGAAGAATGAGAGGTATGCCAATTTTCAATGTAAGATCGTGATGTTGGCCTGGAAAATCAAGCGAATTCGAGAATTCAGTTGAGAATTCGTATAGATTGACAACAGTGTGGACTTATATGTTTTTGTTTTGTCGAATATTCCATTTTGAATAGTGAAGTTGATGGTGTTGACGTAGATGGTTTTACATTCACATATGATAATACATTATAGAGGTTTTGTTGAATCAATGTTGAATACTCTGTTCAGCCACTATCCAAAAGTTGCGGCAATTCCAGATGATGAAAAGATAAGTGTAATATTATTTTGCGATCCAAAATTGCCAAAATGAGTGAAAGAAGAATTGTCTTGCCATTATTCGGTAATTTTTACGATTCCTACGAATAATTTGTGACAATTTTAATGATGTTATCGGAATTGTCTTCACTATAAAGTGAAAATAACATTTCTCATCAAATCAAATAAATTAAGTAAGGAAGTAATAAAGTTCAATTTACTTTTGTTATTTTCAAAATTAAAATTCAATTCAATTCAAATTCAAGACATCCTAATAATAGCTATGCTCGGTATGATATAAACATATAGTAAATAGACGAATTTCATAAGCAATTAAATCAAAGATGGAAATTAATTGTGTAGCTATATGCCTCATGCTCATATTACCATTGGATTTAGTGTTTGTTTCATTATATGACTCATATAACTTTAATTCATATCGTCTATTCTGTGTCTAAATACGGTACTGTTTCTATATAACCATTATTTTGTGTAAATTTCATTCGTTATTGTGTTAGACGCAGTTCTTTTATTAATTAAATATTTGTATGCAGAAATAAGAACATAATTTGGTTTTCTCACTATTTTGTTCCACAGGATTAGGACTTTAGGTCTTTTTTTTCATCATATAAAAATGGGAGTATAGATTGTTAATAATGTACTAGTAGATTCCAATCTCCTTCTACTTGTGAACAAATTAAACATAAGCCCCAACCGGCATGGGGGAGCGGAAGTTTCAAACATTTCTTTATTTTTATTTAGATAACATTCTGTTCCTACAAGGAAGGTGCCAAAACGAACACCACTAGTTGAATTCTACTACTAAGTTTACAGCGCTGTACTCATTCCTCTTTAAAAATCGAGAACCAAAATCGAATGAAATTAGCGAGTACCATGGTCGAATCAGCCGCACAACGAACCGAGAAATTTTCAGTATTGACCGATATTGATGTCAACGCTTCGACGAGCTGAGCGTAATCAGCTAAAGATGTGAAAATGATATCGTTTTAAGAGGAGTTGCGGTTTTTCAGAATCCTTCTAAATTTTGAATAAAAACTTTCCACATATGATTCGTCCCATTGGACAACTGTTCATCCCATTCAGTTTATACAAAAACTTTAGACCTATGATTCGTCCCACTGGACAAATGTTCATCCCAATCAGTTTTTTCTACCGATTTCTACCTGCATTCGAAATTTGGCAGTCACTAGAATTGGACTTAGCCAATCAGATGGGTCAAAAGGTATTGCTATGGTTGACAATGTCATGCCCTTTATGTTCAAACTTGTGGCGCCTAATTGCTTTGCCACCAAATGGAAGAAATTCGCTTTTGTATTTTATTGAATGCCAAGTAGTTTTGCTTAACTAACATCATCGAGCACAAGAAAAATGTTGCGCAGCATCGCAGGCAATGCTTGGATATGTAGAATCGACATGTACCATTATCTAACATTTTCATGTTGATGGTCAGCTCTTCCAAGCCGAAAATGAACACAAAAGAATGAGAAGAGAACAGTAAATAGTAAAGAAAGTAATAGAAAAGAATATTAAAGAAAATGAGTGACGCCCGATTGTTTAATTGGACGGCAGGACCACTAGCGTTACAACTGCTGAAGTAATTGTTCGCATTGCACGAACTTCTGCACCTTCTCTTCTCAATTTTGTGAAGGCTTAGTGTGTGATTAACCGCCATTTGTTAGGTGGTAGGGTCAGGTCACGAGTTTTCTTTAGGCAAACGAGTACAATGAAGGAATCAGTTCAAAAGTGCACAGAGAACTGTGTTAATAGCGCGTCGAAGAGATCAGTGAAAAGTGCTGCCCCGCAAAGCTCGAGACGTTGGACTGATAGCGTTGTTAGAGGAGCTATTCTTGTTTTTGTAGAAACTAGGTGAGAACACACTTGATTCTTGACTCCACAACACTAGTATGAAGCGTCGCAGCATATGCCTTTTCAGATGCATCGCAAAATCCATGAAACTGAATCTTTTTCCAAGCAAATTATATCCATCGTGGGATCTTAATGAAGTTTATTTTTATAAAATCCTAAACAAAAGCCTTACATTTATTATTGGTATACGTGGCTACAGTGCGTACACACTTTTGAAAATTCCAGTCCAAATTTATGCCTCGATAACATTGCTCATAATTTTCTTGACCGAGAGTCTGGTTTCGTTGTAAATTAGTGGTGTATTTTGTTTCGAAGAAGAATGAGAGGTATGCCAATATTCAATGTAAGAACGTGATGTTGGTCTGGAAAATAAAACGAATTCGAGAATTCAGTTGAGAATTCGTATAGATTGACAACAGTGTGGACTTATATGTTTTTGTTTTGTCGAGTATTCCATTCTGAATAGTGAAGTTGATAGTATTGACGTAGATGGTTTTACATTCACATATGATAATTTTATACATTACAGAGGTTTCGTTGAATCAATGTTGAATACTCTGTTCAGCCACTATCCAAAAGTTGCGGCAATTCCAGATGATGAAAAGATAAGTGTAATATTATTTTGCGATCCAAAATTGCCAAAATGAGTGAAAGAAAAATTGTGTTGCCAGTATTCGGTAATTTTTACGATTCCTACGAATAATTTGTGACAATTTTAATGATGTTATCGGAATTGTCTTCACTATAAAGTGAAAATAACATTTCTCATCAAATCAAATAAATTAAGTAAGGAAGTAATAAAGTTCAATTTACTTTTGTTATTTTCTAAATTAAAATTATATTCAATTCAAATTCAAGACATCCTAATAATAGCTATGCTCGGTATGATATAAACATATAGTAAATAAACAAATTTCATAAGCAATTAAAACAAAGATGGAAATTAATTGTGTAGCTATATGCCTCATGCTCATATTACCATTGGATTTAGTGTTTGTTTCTTTATATGACTCATATAATTACAATTCATATCGTCTATTCTGTGTCTAAATACGGTACTGTTTCTATATAACCAGTATTTTGTGTAAATTTCATTCGTTATTGTGTTAGAAGCAGTTCTTTTATTAATTAAATATTTGTATGCAGAAATGAGAACATAATTTGGTTTTCTCTCTGTTTTGTTCCACAGGATTAGGACTTTAGGTCGTTTTTTTCATTATATAAAAATGGGAGTATAGATTGTTAATAATGTACTAGTAGATTTACAGCGCTGTATTCATTCCTCTTTAAAAATCGAGAACCAAAATCGAATGAAATTAGCGAGTACCATGGTCGAATCAGCCGCACAACGAACAGAGAAATTTTCAGTATTGACCGATATTGATGTCAACGCTTAGACGAGCTGAGCGTAATCAGCTGAAGATGTGAAAATGGTATCGTTTTAAGAGGAGTTGCGGTTTTTCAGAATCCTTCTAAATTTTGAATAAAAACTTTCCACATATGATTCGTCTCATTGGACAACTGTTCATCCCATTCAGTTTATACAAAAACTTTAGACCTATGATTCGTCTCAGTGGACAAATGTTCATCCCAATCAGTTTTTTCTACCGATTTCTACCTGCATTCGAAATTTGGCAGTCACTAGAATTGGACTTAGACAATCAGATGGGTCAAAAGGTATTGCTATGGTTGACAATGTCATGCCCTTTATGTTCAAACTTGTGGCGCCTAATTGCTTTGCCAGCAAATGGAAGAAATTCGCTTTTGTATTTTATTGAATGCCAAGTAGTTTTGCTTGACTAACATCATCGAACACAAGAAAAATGTTGCGCAGCATCGCAGACAATGCTCGAATATGTAGAATCGACATGCACCATTATCAAACAATTTCATGTTGATGGCCAGCTCTTCCAATCCGAAAATGAACACAAAAGAATGTGAAGAGAACAGTAAATAGTAAAGAAAGTAATAGAAAAGAATAGTAAAGACAATGAGTGACGCCCGATTGTTTAATTGGATGGCAGGACCACTAGCGTTACAACTGCTGAAGTAATTGTTCGCATTGCACGAACTTCTGCACCTTCTCTTCTCAATTTTGTGAAGGCTTAGTGTGTGATTAAGTGTGACTTAACCGCCATTTGTTAGGTGGTAAGGTCAGGTCACGAGTTTTCTTTAGGCAAACGAGTACAATGAAGGAATCAGTTCAAAAGTGCACAGAGAACTGTGTTAATAGCGCGTCGAAGAGATCAGTGAAAAGTGCTGCCCCGCAAAGCTCCAGACGTTGGACTTATAGCGTTGTTAGAGGAGCTATTCTTGTTTTTGTAGAAACTAGGTGACAACACACTTGATTCTTTGACTCCACTACACTAGTATGAAGCGTCGCAGCATATGCCTTTTCAGATGCATCGCAAAATCCATGAAACTGAATCTTTTTCCAAGCAAATTATATCCATCGTGGGATCTTAATGAAGTTTATTTTTATAAAATCCTAAACAAAAGCCTTACATTTATTATTGGTATACGTGGCTACAGTGCGTACACACTTTTGAAAATTCCAGTCCAAATTTATGCCTCGATAACATTGCTCATAATTTTCTTGACCGAGAGTCTGGTTTCGTTGTAAATTAGTGGTGTATTTTGTTTCGAAGAAGAATGAGAGGTATGCCAATTTTCAATGTAAGATCGTGATGTTGGCCTGGAAAATCAAGCGAATTCGAGAATTCGTATGGATTGACCACCGTGTGGACTTATATGTGTTTGTTTTGTCGAGTATTCCATTCTGAATAGTGAAGTTGATAGTATTGACGTAGATGGTTTTACATTCACATATGATAATTTAATACATTATAGAGGTTTCGTTGAATCAATGTTGAATACTCTGTTCAGCCACTATCCAAAAGTTGCGGCAAAACCAATTGATGGAAAGATAAGTGTAATATTATTTTGCGATCCAAAATTGCCAAAATGAGTGAAAGAAGAAATGTCTTGCCAGTATTCGGTAATTTTTACGATTCCTACGAATAATTTGTGACAATTTTAATGTTGTTATCGGAATTGTCTTCACTGTAAAGTGAAAATAACATTTCTCATCAAATCAAATAAATTAAGTAAGAAAATAATAAAATTCAATTTACTTTTGTTATTTTCAAAATTAAAATTCAATTCAATTCAAATTCAAGATATCCTATTAATAGCTATGCTCGGTATGATATAAACATATAGTAAATAGACAAATTTCATAAGCAATTAAATCAAAGATGGAAATTAATTGTGTAGCTATATGCCTCATGCTCATATTACCATTGGATTTAGTGTTTGTTTCATTATATGACTCATATAACTTCAATTCATATCGTCTATTCTGTGTCTAAATACGGTACTGTTTCTATATAACCAGTATTTTGTGTAAATTTCATTCGTTATTGTGTTAGACGCATTTCTTTTATTAATTAAATATTTGTATGCAGAAATAAGAACATAATTTGGTTTTCTCACTGTTTTGTTCCACAGGATTAGGACTTTAGGTCTTTTTTTTTTCATTATATAAAAATGGGAGTATAGATTGTTAATAATGTACTAGTAGATTCCAATCTCCTTCTACTTGTGAACAAATTAAACATAAGCCCCTACCGGCATGGGGGAGCGGAAGTTTCAAACATTTCTTTATTTTTATTTAGATAACATACTGTTCCTACAAGGAAGGTGCCAAAACGAACACCACTAGTTGAATTCTACTACTAAGTTTACTGCGCTGTACTCATTCCTCTTTAAAAATCGAGAACCAAAATCGAATGAAATTAGCGAGTACCATGGTCGAATCAGCCGCACAAGGAACCGAGAAATTTTCAGTATTGACCGATATTGATGTCAACGCTTCGACGAGCTGAGCGTAATCAGCTAAAGATGTGAAAATGATATCGTTTTAAGAGGAGTTGTGGTTTTTCAGAATCCTTCTAAATTTTGAATAAAAACTTTCCATTTATGATTCGTCTCATTGGACAACTGTTCATCCCATTCAGTTTATACAAAAACTTTAGACCTATGATTCGTCTCACTGGACAAAAGTCACTAGAATTGGACTTAGCCAATTAGATGGGTCAAAAGGTATTGCTATGGTTGACAATGCCACGCCCTTTATGTTCAAACTTGTGGCGCCTAATTCCTTTGCTACTAAATGGAAGAAATCCGCTTTTGTATTCTATTGAATGCCAAGTATTTTTGCTTGACTAACATCATCGAACACAAGAAAAATGTTGCGCAGCATCGCAGACAATGCTTGGATATGTAGAATCGACATGCACCATTATCTAACATTTTCATGTTGATGGCCAGTTCTTCCAATCCGATAATGAACACAAAAGAATGAGAAGAGAACAGTAAATAGTAAAGAAAGTAATAGAAAAGAATAGTAAAGAAAATGAGTGACGCCCGATTGTTTAATTGGACGGCAGGACCACTAGCGTTACAACTGCTGAAGTAATTGTCGCATTGCACGAACTTCTGCACCTTCTCTTCTCAATTTTGTGAAGGCTTAGTGTGTGATTAAGTGTGACTTAACCGCCATTTGTTAGGTGGTATGGTCAGGTCACGAGTTTTCTTTAGGCAAACGAGTATAATGTTGTAATCAGTTCAAAAGTGCACAGAGAACTGTGTTAATAGCGCGTCGAAGAGATCAGTGAAAAGTGCTGCCCCGCAAAGCTCCAGACGTTGGACTGATAGCGTTGTTAGAGGAGCTATTCTTGTTTTTGTAGAAACTAGGTGAGAACACACTTGATTCTTGACTCCACATCACTAGTATGAAGCGTCGCAGCATATGCCTTTTCAGATGCATCGCAAAATCCATGAAACTGAATCTTTTTCCAAGCAAATTATATCCATCGTGGGATCTTAATGAAGTTTATTTTTATTAAATCCTAAACAAAAGCCTTACATTTATTATTGGTATACGTGGCTACAGTGCGTACACACTTTTGAAAATTCCAGTCCAAATTGATGCCTCGATAACATTGCTCATAATTTTATTATTAAATCTTGACCGAGAGTCTGGGGTCGTTGTAAATTAGTGGTGTATTTTGTTTCGAAGAAGAATGAGAGGTATGCCAATTTTCAATGTAAGATCGTGATGTTGGCCTGGAAAATCAAGCGAATTCGAGAATTCAGTTGAGAATTCGTATAGATTGACAACAGTGTGGACGTATATGTTTTTGTTTTGTCGAGTATTCCATTCTGAATAGTGAAGTTGATAGTATTGACGTAGATGGTTTTACATTCACATATGATAATTTAATACATTACAGAGGTTTCGTTGAATCAATGTTGAATACTCTGTTCAGCCACTATCCAAAAGTTGCGGCAATTCCAGATGATGAAAAGATAAGTGTAATATTATTTTGCGATCCAAAATTGCCAAAATGAGTGAAAGAAGAATTGTCTTGCCATTATTCGGTAATTTTTACGATTCCTACGAATAATTTGTGACAATTTTAATGATGTTATCGGAATTGTCTTCACTATAAAGTGAAAATAACATTTCTCATCAAATCAAATAAATTAAGTAAGGAAGTAATAAAGTTCAATTTACTTTTGTTATTTTCAAAATTAAAATTCAATTCAATTCAAATTCAAGACATCCTAATAATAGCTATGCTCGGTATGATATAAACATATAGTAAATAGACGAATTTCATAAGCAATTAAATCAAAGATGGAAATTAATTGTGTAGCTATATGCCTCATGCTCATATTACCATTGGATTTAGTGTTTGTTTCATTATATGACTCATATAACTTTAATTCATATCGTCTATTCTGTGTCTAAATACGGTACTGTTTCTATATAACCATTATTTTGTGTAAATTTCATTCGTTATTGTGTTAGACGCAGTTCTTTTATTAATTAAATATTTGTATGCAGAAATAAGAACATAATTTGGTTTTCTCACTATTTTGTTCCACAGGATTAGGACTTTAGGTCTTTTTTTTCATCATATAAAAATGGGAGTATAGATTGTTAATAATGTACTAGTAGATTCCAATCTCCTTCTACTTGTGAACAAATTAAACATAAGCCCCAACCGGCATGGGGGAGCGGAAGTTTCAAACATTTCTTTATTTTTATTTAGATAACATTCTGTTCCTACAAGGAAGGTGCCAAAACGAACACCACTAGTTGAATTCTACTACTAAGTTTACAGCGCTGTACTCATTCCTCTTTAAAAATCGAGAACCAAAATCGAATGAAATTAGCGAGTACCATGGTCGAATCAGCCGCACAACGAACCGAGAAATTTTCAGTATTGACCGATATTGATGTCAACGCTTCGACGAGCTGAGCGTAATCAGCTAAAGATGTGAAAATGATATCGTTTTAAGAGGAGTTGCGGTTTTTCAGAATCCTTCTAAATTTTGAATAAAAACTTTCCACATATGATTCGTCCCATTGGACAACTGTTCATCCCATTCAGTTTATACAAAAACTTTAGACCTATGATTCGTCCCACTGGACAAATGTTCATCCCAATCAGTTTTTTCTACCGATTTCTACCTGCATTCGAAATTTGGCAGTCACTAGAATTGGACTTAGCCAATCAGATGGGTCAAAAGGTATTGCTATGGTTGACAATGTCATGCCCTTTATGTTCAAACTTGTGGCGCCTAATTGCTTTGCCACCAAATGGAAGAAATTCGCTTTTGTATTTTATTGAATGCCAAGTAGTTTTGCTTAACTAACATCATCGAGCACAAGAAAAATGTTGCGCAGCATCGCAGGCAATGCTTGGATATGTAGAATCGACATGTACCATTATCTAACATTTTCATGTTGATGGTCAGCTCTTCCAAGCCGAAAATGAACACAAAAGAATGAGAAGAGAACAGTAAATAGTAAAGAAAGTAATAGAAAAGAATATTAAAGAAAATGAGTGACGCCCGATTGTTTAATTGGACGGCAGGACCACTAGCGTTACAACTGCTGAAGTAATTGTTCGCATTGCACGAACTTCTGCACCTTCTCTTCTCAATTTTGTGAAGGCTTAGTGTGTGATTAACCGCCATTTGTTAGGTGGTAGGGTCAGGTCACGAGTTTTCTTTAGGCAAACGAGTACAATGAAGGAATCAGTTCAAAAGTGCACAGAGAACTGTGTTAATAGCGTGTCGAAGAGATCAGTGAAAAGTGCTGCCCCGCAAAGCTCGAGACGTTGGACTGATAGCGTTGTTAGAGGAGCTATTCTTGTTTTTGTAGAAACTAGGTGAGAACACACTTGATTCTTTGACTCCACTACACTAGTATGAAGCGTCGCAGCATATGCCTTTTCAGATGCATCGCAAAATCCATGAAACTGAATCTTTTTCCAAGCAAATTATATCCATCGTGGGATCTTAATGAAGTTTATTTTTATTAAATCATAAACAAAAGCCTTACATTTATTATTGGTATACGTGGCTACAGTGCGTACACACTTTTGAAAATTCCAGTCCAAATTGATGCCTCGATAACATTGCTCATAATTTTCTTGACCGAGAGTCTGGTTTCGTTGTAAATTAGTGGTGTATTTTGTTTCGAAGAAGAATGAGAGGTATGCCAATTTTCAATGGAAGATCGTGATGTTGGCCTGGAAAATCAAACGAATTCGAGAATTCGTATAGATTGGCCACCGTGTGGACTTATATGTGTTTGTTTTGTCGAGTATTCCATTCTGAATAGTGAAGTTCATGGTATTGACGTAGATGGTTTTACATTCACATATGACAATTTAATACATTACAGAGGATTTGTTGAATCAATGTTGAATACTCTGTTCAGCCACTATCCAAAAGTTGCGGCAATTCCAGATGATGAAAAGATAAGTGTAATATTATTTTGCGATCCAAAATTGCCAAAATGAGTGAAAGAAGAATTGTCTTGCCAGTATTTGGTAATTTTTACGATTCCTACGAATAATTTGTGACAATTTTAATGATGTTATCTGAATTGTTTTCACTATAAAGTGAAAATAACATTTCTCATCAAATCAAATAAATTAAGTAAGAAAATAATAAACTTCAATTTACTTTTGTTATTTTCAAAATTAAAATTCTATTCAATTCAAATTCAAGACATCCTAATAATAGCTATGCTCGGTATGATATAAACATATAGTAAATAAACAAATTTCATAAGCAATTAAATCAAAGATGGAAATTAATTGTGTAACTATATGCCTCATGCTCATATTACCATTGGATTTAGTGTTTGTTTCTTTATATGACTCATATAATTTCAATTCATATCGTCTATTCTGTGTCAAAATACGGTACTGTTTCTATATAACCAGTATTTTGTGTAAATTTCATTCGTTATTGTGTTAGACGCAGTTCTTTTACTAATTAAATATTTGTATGCAGAAATAACAACATAATTTGGTTTTCTCACTGTTTTGTTCCACATGATTAGGTCTTTAGTTCTTTTTTTCATCATATGAAAATGGGACTATAGATTTATTAAAAATGTACTAGTAGATTCTAATCTGTCTAATCTAATCTAATTTGTTCCACATGATTAGGTCTTTAGTTCTTTTTTTCATCATATGAAAATGGGACTATAGATTTATTAAAAATGTACTAGTAGATTCAAATCTCCTTCTACTTGTGAACAAATTAAACATAAGCCCCAACCGGCATGGGGGAGTGGAAGTTTCAAACATTTCTTTATTTTTATTTAGATAACATACTGTTTCTACAAGGAAGGTGCCAAAACGAACACCACTAGTTGAATTCTACTACTAAGTTTACAACGCTGTACTCATTCCTCTTTAAAAATCGAGAACCAAAATCGAATGAAATTAGCGAGTACCATGGTCGAATCAGCCGCACAACGAACCGAGAAATTTTCAGTATTGACCGATATTGATGTCAACGCTTCGACGAGCTGAGCGTAATCAGCTAAAGATGTGAAAATGATATCGTTTTAAGAGGAGTTGCGGTTTTTCAGAATCCCTCTAAATTTTGAATAAAAACTTTCCACATATGATTCGTCTCATTGGACAACTGTTCATCCCATTCAGTTTATACAAAAACTTTAGACCTATGATTCGTCCCACTGGACAAATGTTCATCCCAATCAGTTTTTTCTACCGATTTCTACCTGCATTCGAAATTTGGCAGTAACTAGAATTGGACTTAGCCAATCAGATGGGTCAAAATGTATTGCTATGGTTGACAATGTCATGCCCTTTATGTTCAAACTTGTGGCGCCTAATTGCTTTGCCAGCAAATGGAAGAAATTCGCTTTTGTATTTTATTGAATGCCAAGTAGTTTTGCTTAACTAACATCATCGAGCACAAGAAAAATGTTGCGCAGCATCGCAGACAATGCTTGGATATGTAGAATCGACATGCACCATTATCTAACATTTTCATGTTGATGGCCAGCTCTTCCAATCCGAAAATGAACACAAAAGAATGAGAAGAGAACAGTAAATAGTAAAGAAAGTAATAGAAAAGAATAGTAAAGAAAATTAGTGACGCCCGATTGTTTAATTGGACGGCAGGACCACTAGCGTTACAACTGCTGAAGTAATTGTCGCATTGCACGAACTTCTGCACCTTCTCTTCTCAATTTTGTGAAGGCTTAGTGTGTGATTAAGTGTGACTTAACCGCCATTTGTTAGGTGGTATGGTCAGGTCACGAGTTTTCTTTAGGCAAACGAGTATAATGTTGTAATCAGTTCAAAAGTGCACAGAGAACTGTGTTAATAGCGCGTCGAAGAGATCAGTGAAAAGTGCTGCCCCGCAAAGCTCCAGACGTTGGACTGATAGCGTTGTTAGAGGAGCTATTCTTGTTTTTGTAGAAACTAGGTGAGAACACACTTGATTCTTGACTCCACATCACTAGTATGAAGCGTCGCAGCATATGCCTTTTCAGATGCATCGCAAAATCCATGAAACTGAATCTTTTTCCAAGCAAATTATATCCATCGTGGGATCTTAATGAAGTTTATTTTTATTAAATCCTAAACAAAAGCCTTACATTTATTATTGGTATACGTGGCTACAGTGCGTACACACTTTTGAAAATTCCAGTCCAAATTGATGCCTCGATAACATTGCTCATAATTTTATTATTAAATCTTGACCGAGAGTCTGGGGTCGTTGTAAATTAGTGGTGTATTTTGTTTCGAAGAAGAATGAGAGGTATGCCAATTTTCAATGTAAGATCGTGATGTTGGCCTGGAAAATCAAGCGAATTCGAGAATTCAGTTGAGAATTCGTATAGATTGACAACAGTGTGGACGTATATGTTTTTGTTTTGTCGAGTATTCCATTCTGAATAGTGAAGTTGATAGTATTGACGTAGATGGTTTTACATTCACATATGATAATTTAATACATTACAGAGGTTTCGTTGAATCAATGTTGAATACTCTGTTCAGCCACTATCCAAAAGTTGCGGCAAAACCAGATGATGGAAAGATAAGCGTAATATTATTTTGCGATCCAAAATTGCCAAAATGAGCGAAAGAAGAAATGTCTTGCCAGTATTCGGTAATTTTTACGATTCCTACGAATAATTTGTGACAATTTTAATGATGTTATCGGAATTGTCTTCACTATAAAGTGAAAATAACATTTCTCATCAAATAAAATAAATTAAGTAAGAAAGTAATAAAGTTCAATTTACTTTTGTTATTTTCAAAATTAAAATTCAATTCAATTCAAATTCAAGACATCCTAATAATAGCTATGTTCGGTATGATATAAACATATAGTAAATAAACAAATTTCATAAGCAATTAAATCAAAGATGGAAATTAATTGTGTAGCTATATGCCTCATGCTCATATTACCATTGGATTTAGTGTTTGTTTCATTATTCTGTGTCAAAATACGGTACTGTTTCTATATAACCAGTATTTTGTGTAAATTTCATTCGATATTTTGTTCGACGCAGTTCTTTTATTAATTAAATATTTGTATGCAGAAATAAGAACATAATTTGGTTTTCTCACTGTTTTGTTCCACAGGATTAGTTCTTTTTTTTTTCATCAAATAAAAATGGGAGACTTGTTAATAATGTACTAGTAGATTCCAATCTCCTTCTACTTGTGAACAAATTAAACATAAGCCCCAACCGGCATGGCGGAGTGGAAGTTTCAAACATTTCTTTATTTTTATTTAGATAACATACTGTTCCTACAAGGAAGGTGCCAAAACGAACACCACTAGTTGAATTCTACTACTAAGTTTACAGCGCTGTACTCATTCCTCTTTAAAAATCGAGAACCAATATCGAATGAAATTAGCGAGTACCATGGTCGAATCAGCCGCACAAGGAACCGAGAAATTTTCAGTATTGACCGATATTGATGTCAACGCTTCGACGAGCTGAGCGTAATCAGCTAAAGATGTGAAAATGATATCGTTTTAAGAGGAGTTGCGGTTTTTCAGAATCCTTCTAAATTTTGAATAAAAACTTTCCACTTATGATTCGTCTCATTGGACAACTGTTCATCCCATTCAGTTTATACAAAAACTTTAGACCTATGATTCGTCTCACTGGACAAATGTTCATCCCAATCAGTTTTTTCTACCGATTTCTACCTGCATTCGAAATTTGGCAGTCACTACAATTGGACTTAGCCAATCAGATGGGTCAAAATGTATTGCTATGGTTGACAATGTCATGCCCTTTATGTTCAAACTTGTGGCGCCTAATTGCTTTGCCAGCAAATGGAAGAAATTCGCTTTTGTATTTTATTGAATGCCAAGTAGTTTTGCTTAACTAACATCATCGAGCACAAGAAAAATGTTGCGCAGCATCGCAGACAATGCTTGGATATGTAGAATCGACATGCACCATTATCTAACATTTTCATGTTGATGGCCAGCTCTTCCAATCCGAAAATGAACACAAAAGAATGAGAAGTGAACAGTAAAAAGTAAAGAAAGTAATAGAAAAGAATAGCAAAGAAAATGAGTGACGCCCGATTGTTTAATTGGACGGCAGGACCACTAGCGTTACAACTGCTGAAGTAATTGTCGCATTGCACGAACTTCTGCACCTTCTCTTCTCAATTTTGTGAAGGCTTAGTGTGTGATTAAGTGTAACTTAACCGCCATTTGTTAGGAGGTAGGGTCAGGTCACGAGTTTTCTTTAGGCAAACGAGTACAATGATGAAATCAGTTCAAAAGTGCACAGAGAACTGTGTTAATAGCGTATCGAAGAGATCAGTGAAAAGTGCTGCCCCGCAAAGCTCGAGACGTTGGACTGATAGCGTTGTTAGAGGAGCTGGTCTTGTTTTTGTAGAAACTAGGTGAGAACACACTTGATTCTTTGACTCCACAACACTAGTATGAAGCGTCGCAGCATATGCCTTTTCAGATGCATCGCAAAATCCATGAAACTGAATCTTTTTCCAAGCAAATTATATCCATCGTGGGATCTTAATGAAGTTTATTTTTATTAAATCTTAAACAAAAGCCTTACATTTATTATTGGTATACGTGGCTACAGTGCGTACACACTTTTGAAAATTCCAGTCCAAATTGATGCCTCGATAACATTGCTCATAATTTTATTATTAAATCTTGACCGAGAGTCTGGGGTCGTTGTAAATTAGTGGTGTATTTTGTTTCGAAGAAGAATGAGAGGTATGCCAATTTTCAATGTAAGATCGTGATGTTGGCCTGGAAAATCAAGCGAATTCGAGAATTCAGTTGAGAATTCGTATAGATTGACAACAGTGTGGACGTATATGTTTTTGTTTTGTCGAGTATTCCATTCTGAATAGTGAAGTTGATAGTATTGACGTAGATGGTTTTACATTCACATATGATAATTTAATACATTACAGAGGTTTCGTTGAATCAATGTTGAATACTCTGTTCAGCCACTATCCAAAAGTTGCGGCAAAACCAGATGATGGAAAGATAAGCGTAATATTATTTTGCGATCCAAAATTGCCAAAATGAGCGAAAGAAGAAATGTCTTGCCAGTATTCGGTAATTTTTACGATTCCTACGAATAATTTGTGACAATTTTAATGATGTTATCGGAATTGTCTTCACTATAAAGTGAAAATAATATTTCTCATCAAATAAAATAAATTAAGTAAGAAAGTAATAAAGTTCAATTTACTTTTGTTATTTTCAAAATTAAAATTCAATTCAATTCAAATTCAAGACATCCTAATAATAGCTATGTTCGGTATGATATAAACATATAGTAAATAAACAAATTTCATAAGCAATTAAATCAAAGATGGAAATTAATTGTGTAGCTATATGCCTCATGCTCATATTACCATTGGATTTAGTGTTTGTTTCATTATTCTGTGTCAAAATACGGTACTGTTTCTATATAACCAGTATTTTGTGTAAATTTCATTCGATATTTTGTTCGACGCAGTTCTTTTATTAATTAAATATTTGTATGCAGAAATAAGAACATAATTTGGTTTTCTCACTGTTTTGTTCCACAGGATTAGTTCTTTTTTTTTTCATCAAATAAAAATGGGAGACTTGTTAATAATGTACTAGTAGATTCCAATCTCCTTCTACTTGTGAACAAATTAAACATAAGCCCCAACCGGCATGGCGGAGTGGAAGTTTCAAACATTTCTTTATTTTTATTTAGATAACATACTGTTCCTACAAGGAAGGTGCCAAAACGAACACCACTAGTTGAATTCTACTACTAAGTTTACAGCGCTGTACTCATTCCTCTTTAAAAATCGAGAACCAATATCGAATGAAATTAGCGAGTACCATGGTCGAATCAGCCGCACAAGGAACCGAGAAATTTTCAGTATTGACCGATATTGATGTCAACGCTTCGACGAGCTGAGCGTAATCAGCTAAAGATGTGAAAATGATATCGTTTTAAGAGGAGTTGCGGTTTTTCAGAATCCTTCTAAATTTTGAATAAAAACTTTCCACTTATGATTCGTCTCATTGGACAACTGTTCATCCCATTCAGTTTATACAAAAACTTTAGACCTATGATTCGTCTCACTGGACAAATGTTCATCCCAATCAGTTTTTTCTACCGATTTCTACCTGCATTCGAAATTTGGCAGTCACTACAATTGGACTTAGCCAATCAGATGGGTCAAAATGTATTGCTATGGTTGACAATGTCATGCCCTTTATGTTCAAACTTGTGGCGCCTAATTGCTTTGCCAGCAAATGGAAGAAATTCGCTTTTGTATTTTATTGAATGCCAAGTAGTTTTGCTTAACTAACATCATCGAGCACAAGAAAAATGTTGCGCAGCATCGCAGACAATGCTTGGATATGTAGAATCGACATGCACCATTATCTAACATTTTCATGTTGATGGCCAGCTCTTCCAATCCGAAAATGAACACAAAAGAATGAGAAGTGAACAGTAAAAAGTAAAGAAAGTAATAGAAAAGAATAGCAAAGAAAATGAGTGACGCCCGATTGTTTAATTGGACGGCAGGACCACTAGCGTTACAACTGCTGAAGTAATTGTCGCATTGCACGAACTTCTGCACCTTCTCTTCTCAATTTTGTGAAGGCTTAGTGTGTGATTAAGTGTAACTTAACCGCCATTTGTTAGGAGGTAGGGTCAGGTCACGAGTTTTCTTTAGGCAAACGAGTACAATGATGAAATCAGTTCAAAAGTGCACAGAGAACTGTGTTAATAGCGTATCGAAGAGATCAGTGAAAAGTGCTGCCCCGCAAAGCAGTATGAAGCGTCGCAGCATATGCCTTTTCAGATGCATCGCAAAATCCACGAAACTGAATCTTTTTCCAAGCAAATTATATCCATCGTGGGATCTTAATGAAGTTTATTTTTATTAAATCTTAAACAAAAGCCTTACATTTATTATTGGTATACGTGGCTACAGTGCGTACACACTTTTGAAAATTCCAGTCCAAATTGATGCCTCGATAACATTGCTCATAATTTTCTTAACCGAGAGTCTGGATTCGTTGTAAATTAGTGGTGTATTTTGTTTCGAAGAAGAATGAGAGGTATGCCAATTTTCAATGGAAGATCGTGATGTTGGCCTGAAAAATCAAGCGAATTCGAGAATTCGTATAGATTGGCCACCGTGTGGACTTATATGTGTTTGTTTTGTCGAGTATTCCATTCTGAATAGTGAAGTTGATGGTATTGACGTAGATGGTTTTACATTCACATATGACAATTTAATACATTACAGAGGATTTGTTGAATCAATGTTGAATACTCTGTTCAGCCACTATCCAAAAGTTGCGGCAATTCCAAATGATGAAAAGATAAGTGTAATATTATTTTGCGATCCAAAATTGCCAAAATGAGTGAAAGAAGAATTGTCTTGCCAGTATTCGGTAATTTTTACCATTCCTACGAATAATTTCTGACAATTTTATTGTTGTTATCTGAATTGTCATCACTATAAAGTGAAAATAACATTTCTCATCAAATCAAATAAATTAAGTAAGAAAATAATAAACTTCAATTTACTTTTGTTATTTTCAAAAATAAAATTCTATTCAATTCAAATTCAAGAAATCCCTATAATAGCTATGTTCGGTATGATATAAACATATAGTAAATAAACAAATTTCATAAGCAATTAAATCAAAGATGGAAATTAATTGTGTAGCTATATGCCTCATGCTCATATTACCATTGGATTTAGTGTTTGTTTCATTATATGACTCATATAATTTCAATTCATATCGTCTATTCTGTGTCAAAATACGGTACTGTTTCTATATAACCTGTATTTTGTGTAAATTTCATTCGATATTTTGTTCGACGCAGTTCTTTTATTAATTAAATATTTGTATGCAGAAATAAGAACATAATTTGGTTTTCTCACTGTTTTGTTCCACAGGATTAGTTCTTTTTTTTTTCATCAAATAAAAATGGGAGACTTGTTAATAATGTACTAGTAGATTCCAATCTCCTTCTACTTGTGAACAAATTAAACATAAGCCCCAACCGGCATGGGGGAGTGGAAGTTTCAAACATTTCTTTATTTTTATTTAGATAACATACTGTTCCTACAAGGAAGGTGCCAAAACGAACACCACTAGTTGAATTCTACTACTAAGTTTACAGCGCTGTACTCATTCCTCTTTAAAAATCGAGAACCAATATCGAATGAAATTAGCGAGTACCATGGTCGAATCAGCCGCACAAGGAACCGAGAAATTTTCAGTATTGACCGATATTGATGTCAACGCTTCGACGAGCTGAGCGTAATCAGCTAAAGATGTGAAAATGATATCGTTTTAAGAGGAGTTGCGGTTTTTCAGAATCCTTCTAAATTTTGAATAAAAACTTTCCACATATGATTCGTCTCATTGGACAACTGTTCATCCCAATCAGTTTTTTCTACCGATTTCTACCTGCATTCGAAATTTGGCAGTCACTAGAATTGGACTTAGCCAATCAGATGGGTCAAAAGGTATTGCTAAGGTTGACAATGCCACGCCCGTTATGTTGAAACTTGTGGCGCCTAATTGCTTTGCCACCAAATGGAAGAAATCCGCTTTTGTATTCTATTGAATGCCAAGTATTTTTGCTTGACTAACATCATCGAACACAAGAAAAATGTTGCGCAGCATCGCAGACAATGCTTGGATATGTAGAATCGACATGCACCATTATCTAACATTTTCATGTTGATGGCCAGCTCTTCCAATCCAATAATGAACACAAAAGAATGAGAAGAGAAAAGTAAATAGTAAAGAAAGTAATAGAAAAGAATAGTAAAGAAAATGAGTGACGCCCGATTGTTTAATTGGATGGCAGGACCACTAGCGTTACAACTGCTGAAGTAATTGTTCGCAGTGCACGAACTTTTGCACCTTGTCTTCTCAATTTTGTGAAGGCTTAGTGTGTGATTAAGTGTGACATAACCGCATTGTTATTGTTGTAACCGCATTGTTGTTGACATTTGTTAGGTGGTATGGTCAGGTTACGAGTTTTCTTTAGGCAAACGAGTACAATGATGAAATCAGTTCAAAAGTGCACAGAGAACTGTGTTAATAGCGCGTCGAAGAGATCAGTGAAAAGTGCTGCCCCGCAAAGCTCGAGACGTTGGACTGATAGCGTTGTTAGAGGAGCTATTCTTGTTTTTGTAGAAACTAGGTGAGAACACACTTGATTCTTTGACTCCACAACACTAGTATGAAGCGTCGCAGCATATGCCTTTTCAGATGCATCGCAAAATCCATGAAACTGAATCTTTTTCCAAGCAAATTATATCCATCGTGGGATCTTAATGAAGTTTATTTTTATTAAATCCTAAACAAAAGCCTTACATTTATTATTGGTATACGTGGCTACAGTGCGTACACACTTTTGAAAATTCCAGTCCAAATTGATGCCTCGATAACATTGCTCATAATTTTCTTGACCGAGAGTCTGGTTTCGTTGTAAATTAGTGGTGTATTTTGTTTCGAAGAAGAATGAGAGGTATGCCAATTTTCAATGTAAGATCGTGATGTTGGCCTGGAAAATCAAGCGAATTCGAGAATTCAGTTGAGAATTCGTATAGATTGACAACAGTGTGGACGTATATGTTTTTGTTTTGTCGAGTATTCCATTCTGAATAGTGAAGTTGATAGTATTGACGTAGATGGTTTTACATTCACATATGATAATTTAATACATTACAGAGGTTTCGTTGAATCAATGTTGAATACTCTGTTCAGCCACTATCCAAAAGTTGCGGCAAAACCAGATGATGGAAAGATAAGCGTAATATTATTTTGCGATCCAAAATTGCCAAAATGAGCGAAAGAAGAAATGTCTTGCCAGTATTCGGTAATTTTTACGATTCCTACGAATAATTTGTGACAATTTTAATGATGTTATCGGAATTGTCTTCACTATAAAGTGAAAATAATATTTCTCATCAAATAAAATAAATTAAGTAAGAAAGTAATAAAGTTCAATTTACTTTTGTTATTTTCAAAATTAAAATTCAATTCAATTCAAATTCAAGACATCCTAATAATAGCTATGTTCGGTATGATATAAACATATAGTAAATAAACAAATTTCATAAGCAATTAAATCAAAGATGGAAATTAATTGTGTAGCTATATGCCTCATGCTCATATTACCATTGGATTTAGTGTTTGTTTCATTATTCTGTGTCAAAATACGGTACTGTTTCTATATAACCAGTATTTTGTGTAAATTTCATTCGATATTTTGTTCGACGCAGTTCTTTTATTAATTAAATATTTGTATGCAGAAATAAGAACATAATTTGGTTTTCTCACTGTTTTGTTCCACAGGATTAGTTCTTTTTTTTTTCATCAAATAAAAATGGGAGACTTGTTAATAATGTACTAGTAGATTCCAATCTCCTTCTACTTGTGAACAAATTAAACATAAGCCCCAACCGGCATGGGGGAGTGGAAGTTTCAAACATTTCTTTATTTTTATTTAGATAACATACTGTTCCTACAAGGAAGGTGCCAAAACGAACACCACTAGTTGAATTCTACTACTAAGTTTACAGCGCTGTACTCATTCCTCTTTAAAAATCGAGAACCAATATCGAATGAAATTAGCGAGTACCATGGTCGAATCAGCCGCACAAGGAACCGAGAAATTTTCAGTATTGACCGATATTGATGTCAACGCTTCGACGAGCTGAGCGTAATCAGCTAAAGATGTGAAAATGATATCGTTTTAAGAGGAGTTGCGGTTTTTCAGAATCCTTCTAAATTTTGAATAAAAACTTTCCACTTATGATTCGTCTCATTGGACAACTGTTCATCCCATTCAGTTTATACAAAAACTTTAGACCTATGATTCGTCTCACTGGACAAATGTTCATCCCAATCAGTTTTTTCTACCGATTTCTACCTGCATTCGAAATTTGGCAGTCACTACAATTGGACTTAGCCAATCAGATGGGTCAAAATGTATTGCTATGGTTGACAATGTCATGCCCTTTATGTTCAAACTTGTGGCGCCTAATTGCTTTGCCAGCAAATGGAAGAAATTCGCTTTTGTATTTTATTGAATGCCAAGTAGTTTTGCTTAACTAACATCATCGAGCACAAGAAAAATGTTGCGCAGCATCGCAGACAATGCTTGGATATGTAGAATCGACATGCACCATTATCTAACATTTTCATGTTGATGGCCAGCTCTTCCAATCCGAAAATGAACACAAAAGAATGAGAAGTGAACAGTAAAAAGTAAAGAAAGTAATAGAAAAGAATAGCAAAGAAAATGAGTGACGCCCGATTGTTTAATTGGACGGCAGGACCACTAGCATTACAACTGCTGAAGTAATTGTCGCATTGCACGAACTTCTGCACCTTCTCTTCTCAATTTTGTGAAGGCTTAGTGTGTGATTAAGTGTAACTTAACCGCCATTTGTTAGGAGGTAGGGTCAGGTCACGAGTTTTCTTTAGGCAAACGAGTACAATGATGAAATCAGTTCAAAAGTGCACAGAGAACTGTGTTAATAGCGTATCGAAGAGATCAGTGAAAAGTGCTGCCCCGCAAAGCTCGAGACGTTGGACTGATAGCGTTGTTAGAGGAGCTGGTCTTGTTTTTGTAGAAACTAGGTGAGAACACACTTGATTCTTTGACTCCACAACACTAGTATGAAGCGTCGCAGCATATGCCTTTTCAGATGCATCGCAAAATCCATGAAACTGAATCTTTTTCCAAGCAAATTATATCCATCGTGGGATCTTAATGAAGTTTATTTTTATTAAATCTTAAACAAAAGCTTTACATTTATTATTGGTATACGTGGCTACAGTGCGTACACACTTTTGAAAATTCCAGTCCAAATTGATGCCTCGATAACATTGCTCATAATTTTATTATTAAATCTTGACCGAGAGTCTGGGGTCGTTGTAAATTAGTGGTGTATTTTGTTTCGAAGAAGAATGAGAGGTATGCCAATTTTCAATGTAAGATCGTGATGTTGGCCTGGAAAATCAAGCGAATTCGAGAATTCAGTTGAGAATTCGTATAGATTGACAACAGTGTGGACGTATATGTTTTTGTTTTGTCGAGTATTCCATTCTGAATAGTGAAGTTGATAGTATTGACGTAGATGGTTTTACATTCACATATGATAATTTAATACAATACAGAGGTTTCGTTGAATCAATGTTGAATACTCTGTTCAGCCACTATCCAAAAGTTGCGGCAAAACCAGATGATGGAAAGATAAGCGTAATATTATTTTGCGATCCAAAATTGCCAAAATGAGCGAAAGAAGAAATGTCTTGCCAGTATTCGGTAATTTTTACGATTCCTACGAATAATTTGTGACAATTTTAATGATGTTATCGGAATTGTCTTCACTATAAAGTGAAAATAACATT
Organism: Coelopa pilipes; assembly: GCA_947389925.1. Classification (NCBI taxonomy): domain Eukaryota; kingdom Metazoa; phylum Arthropoda; class Insecta; order Diptera; family Coelopidae; genus Coelopa; species Coelopa pilipes. The sequence continues at coordinate 18,868,349 of OX376698.1, read as the reverse complement.
TCTCATCAAATCAAATAAATTAAGTAAGAAAATAATAAACTTCAATTTACTTTTGTTATTTTCAAAAATAAAATTCTATTCAATTCAAATTCAAGAAATCCCTATAATAGCTATGTTCGGTATGATATAAACATATAGTAAATAAACAAATTTCATAAGCAATTAAATCAAAGATGGAAATTAATTGTGTAGCTATATGCCTCATGCTCATATTACCATTGGATTTAGTGTTTGTTTCATTATTCTGTGTCAAAATACGGTACTGTTTCTATATAACCAGTATTTTGTGTAAATTTCATTCGATATTTTGTTCGACGCAGTTCTTTTATTAATTAAATATTTGTATGCAGAAATAAGAACATAATTTGGTTTTCTCACTGTTTTGTTCCACAGGATTAGTTCTTTTTTTTTCATCAAATAAAAATGGGAGACTTGTTAATAATGTACTAGTAGATTCCAATCTCCTTCTACTTGTGAACAAATTAAACATAAGCCCCAACCGGCATGGCGGAGTGGAAGTTTCAAACATTTCTTTATTTTTATTTAGATAACATACTGTTCCTACAAGGAAGGTGCCAAAACGAACACCACTAGTTGAATTCTACTACTAAGTTTACAGCGCTGTACTCATTCCTCTTTAAAAATCGAGAACCAATATCGAATGAAATTAGCGAGTACCATGGTCGAATCAGCCGCACAAGGAACCGAGAAATTTTCAGTATTGACCGATATTGATGTCAACGCTTCGACGAGCTGAGCGTAATCAGCTAAAGATGTGAAAATGATATCGTTTTAAGAGGAGTTGCGGTTTTTCAGAATCCTTCTAAATTTTGAATAAAAACTTTCCACTTATGATTCGTCTCATTGGACAACTGTTCATCCCATTCAGTTTATACAAAAACTTTAGACCTATGATTCGTCTCACTGGACAAATGTTCATCCCAATCAGTTTTTTCTACCGATTTCTACCTGCATTCGAAATTTGGCAGTCACTACAATTGGACTTAGCCAATCAGATGGGTCAAAATGTATTGCTATGGTTGACAATGTCATGCCCTTTATGTTCAAACTTGTGGCGCCTAATTGCTTTGCCAGCAAATGGAAGAAATTCGCTTTTGTATTTTATTGAATGCCAAGTAGTTTTGCTTAACTAACATCATCGAGCACAAGAAAAATGTTGCGCAGCATCGCAGACAATGCTTGGATATGTAGAATCGACATGCACCATTATCTAACATTTTCATGTTGATGGCCAGCTCTTCCAATCCGAAAATGAACACAAAAGAATGAGAAGTGAACAGTAAAAAGTAAAGAAAGTAATAGAAAAGAATAGCAAAGAAAATGAGTGACGCCCGATTGTTTAATTGGACGGCAGGACCACTAGCGTTACAACTGCTGAAGTAATTGTCGCATTGCACGAACTTCTGCACCTTCTCTTCTCAATTTTGTGAAGGCTTAGTGTGTGATTAAGTGTAACTTAACCGCCATTTGTTAGGAGGTAGGGTCAGGTCACGAGTTTTCTTTAGGCAAACGAGTACAATGATGAAATCAGTTCAAAAGTGCACAGAGAACTGTGTTAATAGCGTATCGAAGAGATCAGTGAAAAGTGCTGCCCCGCAAAGCAGTATGAAGCGTCGCAGCATATGCCTTTTCAGATGCATCGCAAAATCCACGAAACTGAATCTTTTTCCAAGCAAATTATATCCATCGTGGGATCTTAATGAAGTTTATTTTTATTAAATCTTAAACAAAAGCCTTACATTTATTATTGGTATACGTGGCTACAGTGCGTACACACTTTTGAAAATTCCAGTCCAAATTGATGCCTCGATAACATTGCTCATAATTTTCTTAACCGAGAGTCTGGATTCGTTGTAAATTAGTGGTGTATTTTGTTTCGAAGAAGAATGAGAGGTATGCCAATTTTCAATGGAAGATCGTGATGTTGGCCTGAAAAATCAAGCGAATTCGAGAATTCGTATAGATTGGCCACCGTGTGGACTTATATGTGTTTGTTTTGTCGAGTATTCCATTCTGAATAGTGAAGTTGATGGTATTGACGTAGATGGTTTTACATTCACATATGACAATTTAATACATTACAGAGGATTTGTTGAATCAATGTTGAATACTCTGTTCAGCCACTATCCAAAAGTTGCGGCAATTCCAAATGATGAAAAGATAAGTGTAATATTATTTTGCTATCCAAAATTGCCAAAATGAGTGAAAGAAGAATTGTCTTGCCAGTATTCGGTAATTTTTACCATTCCTACGAATAATTTCTGACAATTTTATTGTTGTTATCTGAATTGTCATCACTATAAAGTGAAAATAACATTTCTCATCAAATCAAATAAATTAAGTAAGAAAATAATAAACTTCAATTTACTTTTGTTATTTTCAAAAATAAAATTCTATTCAATTCAAATTCAAGAAATCCCTATAATAGCTATGTTCGGTATGATATAAACATATAGTAAATAAACAAATTTCATAAGCAATTAAATCAAAGATGGAAATTAATTGTGTAGCTATATGCCTCATGCTCATATTACCATTGGATTTAGTGTTTGTTTCATTATATGACTCATATAATTTCAATTCATATCGTCTATTCTGTGTCAAAATACGGTACTGTTTCTATATAACCTGTATTTTGTGTAAATTTCATTCGATATTTTGTTCGACGCAGTTCTTTTATTAATTAAATATTTGTATGCAGAAATAAGAACATAATTTGGTTTTCTCACTGTTTTGTTCCACAGGATTAGTTCTTTTTTTTTTCATCAAATAAAAATGGGAGACTTGTTAATAATGTACTAGTAGATTCCAATCTCCTTCTACTTGTGAACAAATTAAACATAAGCCCCAACCGGCATGGGGGAGTGGAAGTTTCAAACATTTCTTTATTTTTATTTAGATAACATACTGTTCCTACAAGGAAGGTGCCAAAACGAACACCACTAGTTGAATTCTACTACTAAGTTTACAGCGCTGTACTCATTCCTCTTTAAAAATCGAGAACCAATATCGAATGAAATTAGCGAGTACCATGGTCGAATCAGCCGCACAAGGAACCGAGAAATTTTCAGTATTGACCGATATTGATGTCAACGCTTCGACGAGCTGAGCGTAATCAGCTAAAGATGTGAAAATGATATCGTTTTAAGAGGAGTTGCGGTTTTTCAGAATCCTTCTAAATTTTGAATAAAAACTTTCCACATATGATTCGTCTCATTGGACAACTGTTCATCCCAATCAGTTTTTTCTACCGATTTCTACCTGCATTCGAAATTTGGCAGTCACTAGAATTGGACTTAGCCAATCAGATGGGTCAAAAGGTATTGCTAAGGTTGACAATGCCACGCCCGTTATGTTGAAACTTGTGGCGCCTAATTGCTTTGCCACCAAATGGAAGAAATCCGCTTTTGTATTCTATTGAATGCCAAGTATTTTTGCTTGACTAACATCATCGAACACAAGAAAAATGTTGCGCAGCATCGCAGACAATGCTTGGATATGTAGAATCGACATGCACCATTATCTAACATTTTCATGTTGATGGCCAGCTCTTCCAATCCAATAATGAACACAAAAGAATGAGAAGAGAAAAGTAAATAGTAAAGAAAGTAATAGAAAAGAATAGTAAAGAAAATGAGTGACGCCCGATTGTTTAATTGGACGGCAGGACCACTAGCGTTACAACTGCTGAAGTAATTGTTCGCAGTGCACGAACTTTTGCACCTTGTCTTCTCAATTTTGTGAAGGCTTAGTGTGTGATTAAGTGTGACATAACCGCATTGTTATTGTTGTAACCGCATTGTTGTTGACATTTGTTAGGTGGTATGGTCAGGTTACGAGTTTTCTTTAGGCAAACGAGTACAATGATGAAATCAGTTCAAAAGTGCACAGAGAACTGTGTTAATAGCGCGTCGAAGAGATCAGTGAAAAGTGCTGCCCCGCAAAGCTCGAGACGTTGGACTGATAGCGTTGTTAGAGGAGCTATTCTTGTTTTTGTAGAAACTAGGTGAGAACACACTTGATTCTTTGACTCCACAACACTAGTATGAAGCGTCGCAGCATATGCCTTTTCAGATGCATCGCAAAATCCATGAAACTGAATCATTTTCCAAGCAAATTATATCCATCGTGGGATCTTAATGAAGTTTATTTTTATTAAATCCTAAACAAAAGCCTTACATTTATTATTGGTATACGTGGCTACAGTGCGTACACACTTTTGAAAATTCCAGTCCAAATTGATGCCTCGATAACATTGCTCATAATTTTCTTGACCGAGAGTCTGGTTTCGTTGTAAATTAGTGGTGTATTTTGTTTCGAAGAAGAATGAGAGGTATGCCAATTTTCAATGTAAGATCGTGATGTTGGCCTGGAAAATCAAGCGAATTCGAGAATTCAGTTGAGAATTCGTATAGATTGACAACAGTGTGGACTTATATGTGTTTGTTTTGTCGAGTATTCCATTCGGAATAGTGAAGTTGATGGTATTCACGTAGATGGTTTTACATTCACATATGCCAATTTAATACATTACAGAGGATTTGTTGAATCAATGTTGAATACTCTGTTCAGCCACTATCCAAAAGTTGCGGCAATTCCAGATGATGAAAAGATAAGTGTAATATTATTTTGCGATCCAAAATTGCCAAAATGAGTGAAAGAAGAATTGTCTTGCCATTATTCGGTAATTTTTACGATTCCTACGAATAATTTGTGACAATTTTAATGATGTTATCGGAATTGTCTTCACTATAAAGTGAAAATAACATTTCTCATCAAATCAAATAAATTAAGTAAGGAAGTAATAAAGTTCAATTTACTTTTGTTATTTTCAAAATTAAAATTCAATTCAATTCAAATTCAAGACATCCTAATAATAGCTATGCTCGGTATGATATAAACATATAGTAAATAGACGAATTTCATAAGCAATTAAATCAAAGATGGAAATTAATTGTGTAGCTATATGCCTCATGCTCATATTACCATTGGATTTAGTGTTTGTTTCATTATATGACTCATATAACTTTAATTCATATCGTCTATTCTGTGTCTAAATACGGTACTGTTTCTATATAACCATTATTTTGTGTAAATTTCATTCGTTATTGTGTTAGACGCAGTTCTTTTATTAATTAAATATTTGTATGCAGAAATAAGAACATAATTTGGTTTTGTCACTATTTTGTTCCACAGGATTAGGACTTTAGGTCTTTTTTTTCATCATATAAAAATGGGAGTATAGATTGTTAATAATGTACTAGTAGATTCCAATCTCCTTCTACTTGTGAACAAATTAAACATAAGCCCCAACCGGCATGGGGGAGCGGAAGTTTCAAACATTTCTTTATTTTTATTTAGATAACATTCTGTTCCTACAAGGAAGGTGCCAAAACGAACACCACTAGTTGAATTCTACTACTAAGTTTACAGCGCTGTACTCATTCCTCTTTAAAAATCGAGAACCAAAATCGAATGAAATTAGCGAGTACCATGGTCGAATCAGCCGCACAACGAACCGAGAAATTTTCAGTATTGACCGATATTGATGTCAACGCTTCGACGAGCTGAGCGTAATCAGCTAAAGATGTGAAAATGATATCGTTTTAAGAGGAGTTGCGGTTTTTCAGAATCCTTCTAAATTTTGAATAAAAACTTTCCACATATGATTCGTCCCATTGGACAACTGTTCATCCCATTCAGTTTATACAAAAACTTTAGACCTATGATTCGTCCCACTGGACAAATGTTCATCCCAATCAGTTTTTTCTACCGATTTCTACCTGCATTCGAAATTTGGCAGTCACTAGAATTGGACTTAGCCAATCAGATGGGTCAAAAGGTATTGCTATGGTTGACAATGTCATGCCCTTTATGTTCAAACTTGTGGCGCCTAATTGCTTTGCCACCAAATGGAAGAAATTCGCTTTTGTATTTTATTGAATGCCAAGTAGTTTTGCTTAACTAACATCATCGAGCACAAGAAAAATGTTGCGCAGCATCGCAGGCAATGCTTGGATATGTAGAATCGACATGTACCATTATCTAACATTTTCATGTTGATGGTCAGCTCTTCCAAGCCGAAAATGAACACAAAAGAATGAGAAGAGAACAGTAAATAGTAAAGAAAGTAATAGAAAAGAATATTAAAGAAAATGAGTGACGCCCGATTGTTTAATTGGACGGCAGGACCACTAGCGTTACAACTGCTGAAGTAATTGTTCGCATTGCACGAACTTCTGCACCTTCTCTTCTCAATTTTGTGAAGGCTTAGTGTGTGATTAACCGCCATTTGTTAGGTGGTAGGGTCAGGTCACGAGTTTTCTTTAGGCAAACGAGTACAATGAAGGAATCAGTTCAAAAGTGCACAGAGAACTGTGTTAATAGCGTGTCGAAGAGATCAGTGAAAAGTGCTGCCCCGCAAAGCTCGAGACGTTGGACTGATAGCGTTGTTAGAGGAGCTATTCTTGTTTTTGTAGAAACTAGGTGAGAACACACTTGATTCTTTGACTCCACTACACTAGTATGAAGCGTCGCAGCATATGCCTTTTCAGATGCATCGCAAAATCCATGAAACTGAATCTTTTTCCAAGCAAATTATATCCATCGTGGGATCTTAATGAAGTTTATTTTTATTAAATCATAAACAAAAGCCTTACATTTATTATTGGTATACGTGGCTACAGTGCGTACACACTTTTGAAAATTCCAGTCCAAATTGATGCCTCGATAACATTGCTCATAATTTTCTTGACCGAGAGTCTGGTTTCGTTGTAAATTAGTGGTGTATTTTGTTTCGAAGAAGAATGAGAGGTATGCCAATTTTCAATGGAAGATCATGATGTTGGCCTGGAAAATCAAACGAATTCGAGAATTCGTATAGATTGGCCACCGTATGGACTTATATGTGTTTGTTTTGTCGAGTATTCCATTCTGAATAGTGAAGTTCATGGTATTGACGTAGATGGTTTTACATTCACATATGACAATTTAATACATTACAGAGGATTTGTTGAATCAATGTTGAATACTCTGTTCAGCCACTATCCAAAAGTTGCGGCAATTCCAGATGATGAAAAGATAAGTGTGATATTATTTTGCGATCCAAAATTGCCAAAATGAGTGAAAGAAGAATTGTCTTGCCAGTATTTGGTAATTTTTACGATTCCTACGAATAATTTAAACATAAGCCCCAACCGGCATGGGGGAGTGGAAGTTTCAAACATTTCTTTATTTTGATTTAGATAACATACTGTTCCTACAAGGAAGGTGCCAAAACGAACACCACTAGTTGAATTCTACTACTAAGTTTACAGCGCTGTACTCATTCCTCTTTAAAAATCGAGAACCAAAATCGAATGAAATTAGCGAGTACCATGGTCGAATCAGCCGCACAACGAACCGAGAAATTTTCAGTATTGACCGATATTGATGTCAACGCTTCGACGAGCTGAGCGTAATCAGCTAAAGATGTGAAAATGATATCGTTTTAAGAGGAGTTGCGGTTTTTCAGAATCCTTCTAAATTTTGAATAAAAACTTTCCACATATGATTCGTCCCATTGGACAACTGTTCATCCCATTCAGTTTATACAAAAACTTTAGACCTATGATTCGTCCCACTGGACAAATGTTCATCCCAATCAGTTTTTTCTACCGATTTCTACCTGCATTCGAAATTTGGCAGTAACTAGAATTGGACTTAGCCAATCAGATGGGTCAAAATGTATTGCTATGGTTGACAATGTCATGCCCTTTATGTTCAAACTTGTGGCGCCTAATTGCTTTGCCAGCAAATGGAAGAAATTCGCTTTTGTATTTTATTGAATGCCAAGTAGTTTTGCTTAACTAACATCATCGAGCACAAGAAAAATGTTGCGCAGCATCGCAGACAATGCTTGGATATGTAGAATCGACATGCACCATTATCTAACATTTTCATGTTGATGGCCAGCTCTTCCAATCCGAAAATGAACACAAAAGAATGAGAAGAGAACAGTAAATAGTAAAGAAAGTAATAGAAAAGAATAGTAAAGAAAATGAGTGACGCCCGATTGTTTAATTGGACGGCAGGACCACTAGCGTTACAACTGCTGAAGTAATTGTCGCATTGCACGAACTTCTGCACCTTCTCTTCTCAATTTTGTGAAGGCTTAGTGTGTGATTAAGTGTGACTTAACCGCCATTTGTTAGGTGGTAAAGTCAGGTCACGAGTTTTCTTTAGGCAAACGAGTATAATGATGTAATCAGTTCAAAAGTGCACAGAGAACTGTGTTAATAGGGCGTCGAAGAGATCAGTGAAAAGTGCTGCCCCGCAAAGCTCGAAACGTTGGACTGATAGCGTTGTTAGAGGAGCTATTCTTGTTTTTGTAGAAACTAGGTGAGAACACATTTGATTCTTTGACTCCACAACACTAGTATGAAGCGTCGCAGCATATGCCTTTTCAGATGCATCGCAAAATCCATGAAACTGAATCTTTTTCCAAGCAAATTATATCCATCGTGGGATCTTAATGAAGTTTATTTTTATTAAATCTTAAACAAAAGCTTTACATTTATTATTGGTATACGTGGCTACAGTGCGTACACACTTTTGAAAATTCCAGTCCAAATTGATGCCTCGATAACATTGCTCATAATTTTATTATTAAATCTTGACCGAGAGTCTGGGGTCGTTGTAAATTAGTGGTGTATTTTGTTTCGAAGAAGAATGAGAGGTATGCCAATTTTAATGTAAGATCGTGATGTTGGCCTGGAAAATCAAGCGAATTCGAGAATTCAGTTGAGAATTCGTATAGATTGACAACAGTGTGGACGTATATGTTTTTGTTTTGTCGAGTATTCCATTCTGAATAGTGAAGTTGATAGTATTGACGTAGATGGTTTTACATTCACATATGATAATTTAATACATTACAGAGGTTTCGTTGAATCAATGTTGAATACTCTGTTCAGCCACTATCCAAAAGTTGCGGCAAAACCAGATGATGGAAAGATAAGCGTAATATTATTTTGCGATCCAAAATTGCCAAAATGAGCGAAAGAAGAAATGTCTTGCCAGTATTCGGTAATTTTTACGATTCCTACGAATAATTTGTGACAATTTTAATGATGTTATCGGAATTGTCTTCACTATAAAGTGAAAATAACATTTCTCATCAAATCAAATAAATTAAGTAAGAAAATAATAAACTTCAATTTACTTTTGTTATTTTCAAAATTAAAATTCAATTCAATTCAAATTCAAGACATCCTAATAATAGCTATGTTCGGTATGATATAAACATATAGTAAATAAACAAATTTCATAAGCAATTAAATCAAAGATGGAAATTAATTGTGTAGCTATATGCCTCATGCTCATATTACCATTGGATTTAGTGTTTGTTTCATTATATGACTCATATAATTTCAATTCATATCGTCTATTCTGTGTCAAAATACGGTACTGTTTCTATATAACCAGTATTTTGTGTAAATTTCATTCGATATTTTGTTCGACGCAGTTCTTTTATTAATTAAATATTTGTATGCAGAAATAAGAACATAATTTGGTTTTCTCACTGTTTTGTTCCACAGGATTAGTTCTTTTTTTTTTCATCAAATAAAAATGGGAGACTTGTTAATAATGTACTAGTAGATTCCAATCTCCTTCTACTTGTGAACAAATTAAACATAAGCCCCAACCGGCATGGGGGAGTGGAAGTTTCAAACATTTCTTTATTTTTATTTAGATAACATACTGTTCCTACAAGGAAGGTGCCAAAACGAACACCACTAGTTGAATTCTACTACTAAGTTTACAGCGCTGTACTCATTCCTCTTTAAAAATCGAGAACCAATATCGAATGAAATTAGCGAGTACCATGGTCGAATCAGCCGCACAACGAACCGAGAAATTTTCAGTATTGACCGATATTGATGTCAACGCTTCGACGAGCTGAGCGTAATCAGCTAAAGATGTGAAAATGATATCGTTTTAAGAGGAGTTGCGGTTTTTCAGAATCCTTCTAAATTTTGAATAAAAACTTTCCACTTATGATTCGTCTCATTGGACAACTGTTCATCCCATTCAGTTTATACAAAAACTTTAGACCTATGATTCGTCTCACTGGACAAATGTTCATCCCAATCAGTTTTTTCTACCGATTTCTACCTGCATTCGAAATTTGGCAGTCACTACAATTGGACTTAGCCAATCAGATGGGTCAAAATGTATTGCTATGGTTGACAATGTCATGCCCTTTATGTTCAAACTTGTGGCGCCTAATTGCTTTGCCAGCAAATGGAAGAAATTCGCTTTTGTATTTTATTGAATGCCAAGTAGTTTTGCTTAACTAACATCATCGAGCACAAGAAAAATGTTGCGCAGCATCGCAGACAATGCTTGGATATGTAGAATCGACATGCACGATTATCTAATATTTTCATGTTGATGGCCAGCTCTTCCAATCCGAAAATGAACACAAAAGAATGAGAAGTGAACAGTAAAAAGTAAAGAAAGTAATAGAAAAGAATAGCAAAGAAAATGAGTGACGCCCGATTGTTTAATTGGACGGCAGGACCACTAGCGTTACAACTGCTGAAGTAATTGTTCGCATTGCACGAACTTCTGCACCTTCTCTTCTCAATTTTGTGATGGCTTAGTGTGTGATTAAGTGTAACTTAACCGCCATTTGTTAGGAGGTAGGGTCAGGTCACGAGTTTTCTTTAGGCAAACGAGTACAATGATGAAATCAGTTCAAAAGTGCACAGAGAACTGTGTTAATAGCGTATCGAAGAGATCAGTGAAAAGTGCTGCCCCGCAAAGCTCGAGACGTTGGACTGATAGCGTTGTTAGAGGAGCTGGTCTTGTTTTTGTAGAAACTAGGTGAGAACACACTTGATTCTTTGACTCCACAACACTAGTATGAAGCGTCGCAGCATATGCCTTTTCAGATGCATCGCAAAATCCATGAAACTGAATCTTTTTCCAAGCAAATTATATCCATCGTGGGATCTTAATGAAGTTTATTTTTATTAAATCTTAAACAAAAGCCTTACATTTATTATTGGTATACGTGGCTACAGTGCGTACACACTTTTGAAAATTCCAGTCCAAATTGATGCCTCGATAACATTGCTCATAATTTTCTTAACCGAGAGTCCGGATTCGTTGTAAATTAGTGGTGTATTTTGTTTCGAAGAAGAATGAGAGGTATGCCAATTTTCAATGGAAGATCGTGATGTTGGCCTGAAAAATCAAGCGAATTCGAGAATTCGTATAGATTGGCCACCGTGTGGACTTATATGTGTTTGTTTTGTCGAGTATTCCATTCTGAATAGTGAAGTTGATGGTATTGACGTAGATGGTTTTACATTCACATATGACAATTTAATACATTACAGAGGATTTGTTGAATCAATGTTGAATACTCTGTTCAGCCACTATCCAAAAGTTGCGGCAATTCCAAATGATGAAAAGATAAGTGTAATATTATTTTGCGATCCAAAATTGCCAAAATGAGTGAAAGAAGAATTGTCTTGCCAGTATTCGGTAATTTTTACCATTCCTACGAATAATTTCTGACAATTTTATTGTTGTTATCTGAATTGTCATCACTATAAAGTGAAAATAACATTTCTCATCAAATCAAATAAATTAAGTAAGAAAATAATAAACTTCAATTTACTTTTGTTATTTTCAAAAATAAAATTCTATTCAATTCAAATTCAAGAAATCCCTATAATAGCTATGTTCGGTATGATATAAACATATAGTAAATAAACAAATTTCATAAGCAATTAAATCAAAGATGGAAATTAATTGTGTAGCTATATGCCTCATGCTCATATTACCATTGGATTTAGTGTTTGTTTCATTATATGACTCATATAATTTCAATTCATATCGTCTATTCTGTGTCAAAATACGGTACTGTTTCTATATAACCAGTATTTTGTGTAAATTTCATTCGATATTTTGTTCGACGCAGTTCTTTTATTAATTAAATATTTGTATGCAGAAATAAGAACATAATTTGGTTTTCTCACTGTTTTGTTCCACAGGATTAGTTCTTTTTTTTTTCATCAAATAAAAATGGGAGACTTGTTAATAATGTACTAGTAGATTCCAATCTCCTTCTACTTGTGAACAAATTAAACATAAGCCCCAACCGGCATGGGGGAGTGGAAGTTTCAAACATTTCTTTATTTTTCTTTATTTAGATAACATACTGTTCCTACAAGGAAGGTGCCAAAACGAACACCACTAGTTGAATTCTACTACTAAGTTTACAGCGCTGTACTCATTCCTCTTTAAAAATCGAGAACCAATATCGAATGAAATTAGCGAGTACCATGGTCGAATCAGCCGCACAAGGAACCGAGAAATTTTCAGTATTGACCGATATTGATGTCAACGCTTCGACGAGCTGAGCGTAATCAGCTAAAGATGTGAAAATGATATCGTTTTAAGAGGAGTTGCGGTTTTTCAGAATCCTTCTAAATTTTGAATAAAAACTTTCCACTTATGATTCGTCTCATTGGACAACTGTTCATCCCATTCAGTTTATACAAAAACTTTAGACCTATGATTCGTCTCACTGGACAAATGTTCATCCCAATCAGTTTTTTCTACCGATTTCTACCTGCATTCGAAATTTGGCAGTCACTACAATTGGACTTAGCCAATCAGATGGGTCAAAATGTATTGCTATGGTTGACAATGTCATGCCCTTTATGTTCAAACTTGTGGCGCCTAATTGCTTTGCCAGCAAATGGAAGAAATTCGCTTTTGTATTTTATTGAATGCCAAGTAGTTTTGCTTAACTAACATCATCGAGCACAAGAAAAATGTTGCGCAGCATCGCAGACAATGCTTGGATATGTAGAATCGACATGCACCATTATCTAACATTTTCATGTTGATGGCCAGCTCTTCCAATCCGAAAATGAACACAAAAGAATGAGAAGTGAACAGTAAAAAGTAAAGAAAGTAATAGAAAAGAATAGCAAAGAAAATGAGTGACGCCCGATTGTTTAATTGGACGGCAGGACCACTAGCGTTACAACTGCTGAAGTAATTGTCGCATTGCACGAACTTCTGCACCTTCTCTTCTCAATTTTGTGAAGGCTTAGTGTGTGATTAAGTGTAACTTAACCGCCATTTGTTAGGAGGTAGGGTCAGGTCACGAGTTTTCTTTAGGCAAACGAGTACAATGATGAAATCAGTTCAAAAGTGCACAGAGAACTGTGTTAATAGCGTATCGAAGAGATCAGTGAAAAGTGCTGCCCCGCAAAGCAGTATGAAGCGTCGCAGCATATGCCTTTTCAGATGCATCGCAAAATCCACGAAACTGAATCTTTTTCCAAGCAAATTATATCCATCGTGGGATCTTAATGAAGTTTATTTTTATTAAATCTTAAACAAAAGCCTTACATTTATTATTGGTATACGTGGCTACAGTGCGTACACACTTTTGAAAATTCCAGTCCAAATTGATGCCTCGATAACATTGCTCATAATTTTCTTAACCGAGAGTCTGGATTCGTTGTAAATTAGTGGTGTATTTTGTTTCGAAGAAGAATGAGAGGTATGCCAATTTTCAATGGAAGATCGTGATGTTGGCCTGAAAAATCAAGCGAATTCGAGAATTCGTATAGATTGGCCACCGTGTGGACTTATATGTGTTTGTTTTGTCGAGTATTCCATTCTGAATAGTGAAGTTGATGGTATTGACGTAGATGGTTTTACATTCACATATGACAATTTAATACATTACAGAGGATTTGTTGAATCAATGTTGAATACTCTGTTCAGCCACTATCCAAAAGTTGCGGCAATTCCAAATGATGAAAAGATAAGTGTAATATTATTTTGCGATCCAAAATTGCCAAAATGAGTGAAAGAAGAATTGTCTTGCCAGTATTCGGTAATTTTTACCATTCCTACGAATAATTTCTGACAATTTTATTGTTGTTATCTGAATTGTCATCACTATAAAGTGAAAATAACATTTCTCATCAAATCAAATAAATTAAGTAAGAAAATAATAAACTTCAATTTACTTTTGTTATTTTCAAAAATAAAATTCTATTCAATTCAAATTCAAGAAATCCCTATAATAGCTATGTTCGGTATGATATAAACATATAGTAAATAAACAAATTTCATAAGCAATTAAATCAAAGATGGAAATTAATTGTGTAGCTATATGCCTCATGCTCATATTACCATTGGATTTAGTGTTTGTTTCATTATATGACTCATATAATTTCAATTCATATCGTCTATTCTGTGTCAAAATACGGTACTGTTTCTATATAACCTGTATTTTGTGTAAATTTCATTCGATATTTTGTTCGACGCAGTTCTTTTATTAATTAAATATTTGTATGCAGAAATAAGAACATAATTTGGTTTTCTCACTGTTTTGTTCCACAGGATTAGTTATTTTTTTTTTCATCAAATAAAAATGGGAGACTTGTTAATAATGTACTAGTAGATTCCAATCTCCTTCTACTTGTGAACAAATTAAACATAAGCCCCAACCGGCATGGGGGAGTGGAAGTTTCAAACATTTCTTTATTTTTATTTAGATAACATACTGTTCCTACAAGGAAGGTGCCAAAACGAACACCACTAGTTGAATTCTACTACTAAGTTTACAGCGCTGTACTCATTCCTCTTTAAAAATCGAGAACCAATATCGAATGAAATTAGCGAGTACCATGGTCGAATCAGCCGCACAAGGAACCGAGAAATTTTCAGTATTGACCGATATTGATGTCAACGCTTCGACGAGCTGAGCGTAATCAGCTAAAGATGTGAAAATGATATCGTTTTAAGAGGAGTTGCGGTTTTTCAGAATCCTTCTAAATTTTGAATAAAAACTTTCCACATATGATTCGTCCCATTGGACAACTGTTCATCCCATTCAGTTTATACAAAAACTTTAGACCTATGATTCGTCCCACTGGACAAATGTTCATCCCAATCAGTTTTTTCTACCGATTTCTACCTGCATTCGAAATTTGGCAGTCACTAGAATTGGACTTAGCCAATCAGATGGGTCAAAAGGTATTGCTATGGTTGACAATGTCATGCCCTTTATGTTCAAACTTGTGGCGCCTAATTGCTTTGCCACCAAATGGAAAAATTCGCTTTTGTATTTTATTGAATGCCAAGTAGTTTTGCTTAACTAACATCATCGAGCACAAGAAAAATGTTGCGCAGCATCGCAGGCAATGCTTGGATAAGTAGAATCGACATGTACCATTATCTAACATTTTCATGTTGATGGTCAGCTCTTCCAAGCCGAAAATGAACACAAAAGAATGAGAAGAGAACAGTAAATAGTAAAGAAAGTAATAGAAAAGAATATTAAAGAAAATGAGTGACGCCCGATTGTTTAATTGGACGGCAGGACCACTAGCGTTACAACTGCTGAAGTAATTGTTCGCATTGCACGAACTTCTGCACCTTCTCTTCTCAATTTTGTGAAGGCTTAGTGTGTGATTAACCGCCATTTGTTAGGTGGTAGGGTCAGGTCACGAGTTTTCTTTAGGCAAACGAGTACAATGAAGGAATCAGTTCAAAAGTGCACAGAGAACTGTGTTAATAGCGTGTCGAAGAGATCAGTGAAAAGTGCTGCCCCGCAAAGCTCGAGACGTTGGACTGATAGCGTTGTTAGAGGAGCTATTCTTGTTTTTGTAGAAACTAGGTGAGAACACACTTGATTCTTTGACTCCACTACACTAGTATGAAGCGTCGCAGCATATGCCTTTTCAGATGCATCGCAAAATCCATGAAACTGAATCTTTTTCCAAGCAAATTATATCCATCGTGGGATCTTAATGAAGTTTATTTTTATTAAATCATAAACAAAAGCCTTACATTTATTATTGGTATACGTGGCTACAGTGCGTACACACTTTTGAAAATTCCAGTCCAAATTGATGCCTCGATAACATTGCTCATAATTTTCTTGACCGAGAGTCTGGTTTCGTTGTAAATTAGTGGTGTATTTTGTTTCGAAGAAGAATGAGAGGTATGCCAATTTTCAATGGAAGATCGTGATGTTGGCCTGGAAAATCAAACGAATTCGAGAATTCGTATAGATTGGCCACCGTATGGACTTATATGTGTTTGTTTTGTCGAGTATTCCATTCTGAATAGTGAAGTTCATCATCGCAGCATCGCAGACAGTGCTTGGATATGTAGAATCGACATGCACCATTATCTAACATTTTCATGTTGATGGCCAGCTCTTCCAATCCGAAAATGAACACAAAAGAATGAGAAGAGAACAGTAAATAGTAAAGAAAGTAATAGAAAAGAATAGTAAAGAAAATGAGTGACGCCCGATTGTTTAATTGGACGGCAGGACCACTAGCGTTACAACTGCTGAAGTAATTGTCGCATTGCACGAACTTCTGCACCTTCTCTTCTCAATTTTGTGAAGGCTTAGTGTGTGATTAAGTGTGACTTAACCGCCATTTGTTAGGTGGTAAAGTCAGGTCACGAGTTTTCTTTAGGCAAACGAGTATAATGATGTAATCAGTTCAAAAGTGCACAGAGAACTGTGTTAATAGGGCGTCGAAGAGATCAGTGAAAAGTGCTGCCCCGCAAAGCTCGAAACGTTGGACTGATAGCGTTGTTAGAGGAGCTATTCTTGTTTTTGTAGAAACTAGGTGAGAACACATTTGATTCTTTGACTCCACAACACTAGTATGAAGCGTCGCAGCATATGCCTTTTCAGATGCATCGCAAAATCCATGAAACTGAATCTTTTTCCAAGCAAATTATATCCATCGTGGGATCTTAATGAAGTTTATTTTTATTAAATCTTAAACAAAAGCTTTACATTTATTATTGGTATACGTGGCTACAGTGCGTACACACTTTTGAAAATTCCAGTCCAAATTGATGCCTCGATAACATTGCTCATAATTTTATTATTAAATCTTGACCGAGAGTCTGGGGTCGTTGTAAATTAGTGGTGTATTTTGTTTCGAAGAAGAATGAGAGGTATGCCAATTTTCAATGTAAGATCGTGATGTTGGCCTGGAAAATCAAGCGAATTCGAGAATTCAGTTGAGAATTCGTATAGATTGACAACAGTGTGGACGTATATGTTTTTGTTTTGTCGAGTATTCCATTCTGAATAGTGAAGTTGATAGTATTGACGTAGATGGTTTTACATTCACATATGATAATTTAATACATTACAGAGGTTTCGTTGAATCAATGTTGAATACTCTGTTCAGCCACTATCCAAAAGTTGCGGCAAAACCAGATGATGGAAAGATAAGCGTAATATTATTTTGCGATCCAAAATTGCCAAAATGAGCGAAAGAAGAAATGTCTTGCCAGTATTCGGTAATTTTTACGATTCCTACGAATAATTTGTGACAATTTTAATGATGTTATCGGAATTGTCTTCACTAAAAAGTGAAAATAACATTTCTCATCAAATCAAATAAATTAAGTAAGAAAGTAATAAAGTTCAATTTACTTTTGTTATTTTCAAAATTAAAATTCAATTCAATTCAAATTCAAGACATCCTAATAATAGCTATGTTCGGTATGATATAAACATATAGTAAATAAACAAATTTCATAAGCAATTAAATCAAAGATGGAAATTAATTGTGTAGCTATATGCCTCATGCTCATATTACCATTGGATTTAGTGTTTGTTTCATTATATGACTCATATAATTTCAATTCATATCGTCTATTCTGTGTCAAAATACGGTACTGTTTCTATATAACCAGTATTTTGTGTAAATTTCATTCGATATTTTGTTCGACGCAGTTCTTTTATTAATTAAATATTTGTATGCAGAAATAAGAACATAATTTGGTTTTCTCACTGTTTTGTTCCACAGGATTAGTTCTTTTTTTTTTTCATCAAATAAAAATGGGAGACTTGTTAATAATGTACTAGTAGATTCCAATCTCCTTCTACTTGTGAACAAATTAAACATAAGCCCCAACCGGCATGGGGGAGTGGAAGTTTCAAACATTTCTTTATTTTTATTTAGATAACATACTGTTCCTACAAGGAAGGTGCCAAAACGAACACCACTAGTTGAATTCTACTACTAAGTTTACAGCGCTGTACTCATTCCTCTTTAAAAATCGAGAACCAATATCGAATGAAATTAGCGAGTACCATGGTCGAATCAGCCGCACAAGAAACCGAGAAATTTTCAGTATTGACCGATATTGATGTCAACGCTTCGACAAGCTGAGCGTAATCAGCTAAAGATGTGAAAATGATATCGTTTTAAGAGGAGTTGCGGTTTTTCAGAATCCTTCTAAATTTTGAATAAAAACTTTCCACTTATGATTCGTCTCATTGGACAACTGTTCATCCCATTCAGTTTATACAAAAACTTTAGACCTATGATTCGTCTCACTGGACAAATGTTCATCCCAATCAGTTTTTTCTACCGATTTCTACCTGCATTCGAAATTTGGCAGTCACTACAATTGGACTTAGCCAATCAGATGGGTCAAAATGTATTGCTATGGTTGACAATGTCATGCCCTTTATGTTCAAACTTGTGGCGCCTAATTGCTTTGCCAGCAAATGGAAGAAATTCGCTTTTGTATTTTATTGAATGCCAAGTAGTTTTGCTTAACTAACATCATCGAGCACAAGAAAAATGTTGCGCAGCATCGCAGACAATGCTTGGATATGTAGAATCGACATGCACCATTATCTAACATTTTCATGTTGATGGCCAGCTCTTCCAATCCGAAAATGAACACAAAAGAATGAGAAGTGAACAGTAAAAAGTAAAGAAAGTAATAGAAAAGAATAGCAAAGAAAATGAGTGACGCCCGATTGTTTAATTGGACGGCAGGACCACTAGCGTTACAACTGCTGAAGTAATTGTCGCATTGCACGAACTTCTGCACCTTCTCTTCTCTATTTTGTGAAGGCTTAGTGTGTGATTAAGTGTAACTTAACCGCCATTTGTTAGGAGGTAGGGTCAGGTCACGAGTTTTCTTTAGGCAAACGAGTACAATGATGAAATCAGTTCAAAAGTGCACAGAGAACTGTGTTAATAGCGTATCGAAGAGATCAGTGAAAAGTGCTGCCCCGCAAAGCTCGAGACGTTGGACTGATAGCGTTGTTAGAGGAGCTGGTCTTGTTTTTGTAGAAACTAGGTGAGAACACACTTGATTCTTTGACTCCACAACACTAGTATGAAGCGTCGCAGCATATGCCTTTTCAGATGCATCGCAAAATCCATGAAACTGAATCTTTTTCCAAGCAAATTATATCCATCGTGGGATCTTAATGAAGTTTATTTTTATTAAATCTTAAACAAAAGCCTTACATTTATTATTGGTATACGTGGCTACAGTGCGTACACACTTTTGAAAATTCCAGTCCAAATTGATGCCTCGATAACATTGCTCATAATTTTCTTAACCGAGAGTCTGGATTCGTTGTAAATTAGTGGTGTATTTTGTTTCGAAGAAGAATGAGAGGTATGCCAATTTTCAATGGAAGATCGTGATGTTGGCCTGAAAAATCAAGCGAATTCGAGAATTCGTATAGATTGGCCACCGTGTGGACTTATATGTGTTTGTTTTGTCGAGTATTCCATTCTGAATAGTGAAGTTGATGGTATTGACGTAGATGATTTTACATTCACATATGACAATTTAATACATTACAGAGGATTTGTTGAATCAATGTTGAATACTCTGTTCAGCCACTATCCAAAAGTTGCGGCAATTCCAAATGATGAAAAGATAAGTGTAATATTATTTTGCGATCCAAAATTGCCAAAATGAGTGAAAGAAGAATTGTCTTGCCAGTATTCGGTAATTTTTACCATTCCTACGAATAATTTCTGACAATTTTATTGTTGTTATCTGAATTGTCATCACTATAAAGTGAAAATAACATTTCTCATCAAATCAAATAAATTAAGTAAGAAAATAATAAACTTCAATTTACTTTTGTTATTTTCAAAAATAAAATTCTATTCAATTCAAATTCAAGAAATCCCTATAATAGCTATGTTCGGTATGATATAAACATATAGTAAATAAACAAATTTCATAAGCAATTAAATCAAAGATGGAAATTAATTGTGTAGCTATATGCCTCATGCTCATATTACCATTGGATTTAGTGTTTGTTTCATTATATGACTCATATAATTTCAATTCATATCGTCTATTCTGTGTCAAAATACGGTACTGTTTCTATATAACCAGTATTTTGTGTAAATTTCATTCGTTATTGTGTTAGACGCAGTCTTTTATTAATTAAATATTTGTATGCAGAAATAAGAACATAATTTGGTTTTCTCACTGTTTTGTTCCACAGGATTAGGACTTTAGGTCTTTTTTTTCATCATATAAAAATGGGAGTATAGATTGTTAATAATGTACTAGTAGATTCCAATCTCCTTCTACTTGTGAACAAATTAAACATAAGCCCCAACCGGCATGGGGGAGTGGAAGTTTCAAACATTTCTTTATTTTTCTTTATTTAGATAACATACTGTTCCTACAAGGAAGGTGCCAAAACGAACACCACTAGTTGAATTCTACTACTAAGTTTACAGCGCTGTACTCATTCCTCTTTAAAAATCGAGAACCAATATCGAATGAAATTAGCGAGTACCATGGTCGAATCAGCCGCACAAGGAACCGAGAAATTTTCAGTATTGACCGATATTGATGTCAACGCTTCGACGAGCTGAGCGTAATCAGCTAAAGATGTGAAAATGATATCGTTTTAAGAGGAGTTGCGGTTTTTCAGAATCCTTCTAAATTTTGAATAAAAACTTTCCACTTATGATTCGTCTCATTGGACAACTGTTCATCCCATTCAGTTTATACAAAAACTTTAGACCTATGATTCGTCTCACTGGACAAATGTTCATCCCAATCAGTTTTTTCTACCGATTTCTACCTGCATTCGAAATTTGGCAGTCACTACAATTGGACTTAGCCAATCAGATGGGTCAAAATGTATTGCTATGGTTGACAATGTCATGCCCTTTATGTTCAAACTTGTGGCGCCTAATTGCTTTGCCAGCAAATGGAAGAAATTCGCTTTTGTATTTTATTGAATGCCAAGTAGTTTTGCTTAACTAACATCATCGAGCGCAAGAAAAATGTTGCGCAGCATCGCAGACAATGCTTGGATATGTAGAATCGACATGCACCATTATCTAACATTTTCATGTTGATGGCCAGCTCTTCCAATCCGAAAATGAACACAAAAGAATGAGAAGTGAACAGTAAAAAGTAAAGAAAGTAATAGAAAAGAATAGCAAAGAAAATGAGTGACGCCCGATTGTTTAATTGGACGGCAGGACCACTAGCGTTACAACTGCTGAAGTAATTGTCGCATTGCACGAACTTCTGCACCTTCTCTTCTCAATTTTGTGAAGGCTTAGTGTGTGATTAAGTGTAACTTAACCGCCATTTGTTAGGAGGTAGGGTCAGGTCACGAGTTTTCTTTAGGCAAACGAGTACAATGATGAAATCAGTTCAAAAGTGCACAGAGAACTGTGTTAATAGCGTATCGAAGAGATCAGTGAAAAGTGCTGCCCCGCAAAGCAGTATGAAGCGTCGCAGCATATGCCTTTTCAGATGCTGAATCGAAACTGAATCTTTTTCCAAGCAAATTATATCCATCGTGGGATCTTAATGAAGTTTATTTTTATTAAATCTTAAACAAAAGCCTTACATTTATTATTGGTATACGTGGCTACAGTGCGTACACACTTTTGAAAATTCCAGTCCAAATTGATGCCTCGATAACATTGCTCATAATTTTCTTAACCGAGAGTCTGGATTCGTTGTAAATTAGTGGTGTATTTTGTTTCGAAGAAGAATGAGAGGTATGCCAATTTTCAATGGAAGATCGTGATGTTGGCCTGAAAAATCAAGCGAATTCGAGAATTCGTATAGATTGGCCACCGTGTGGACTTATATGTGTTTGTTTTGTCGAGTATTCCATTCTGAATAGTGAAGTTAATGGTATTGACTTAAATGGATTTACATTCACATATGATAATTTTATACATTACAGAGGTTTTGTTGAATCAATGCTGAATACTCTGTTCAGCCACTATCCAAAAGTTGCGGCAAAACCAGATGATGGAAAGATAAGCGTAATATTATTTTGCGATCCAAAATTGCCAAAATGAGTGAAAGAAGAAATGTCTTGCCAGTATTCGGTAATTTTTACGATTCCTACGAATAATTTGTGACCATTTTAATGTTGTTATCTGAATTGTCTTCACTATAAAGTGAAAATAACATTACTCATCAAATCAAATAAATTAAGTAAGAAAATAATAAAGTTCAATTTACTTTTGTTATTTTCAAAATTAAAATTCAATTCAATTCAAATTCAATAGCTATGCTCGGTATGATATAAACATATAGTAAATAAACAAATTTCATAAGCAATTAAATCAAAGATGGAAATTAATTGTGTAGCTATATGCCTCATGTTCATATTACCATTGGATTTGTGTTTGTTTCTTTATATGACTCATATAATTACAATTCATATCGTCTATTCTGTGTCAAAATACGGTACTGTTTCTATATAACCAGTATTTTGTGTAAATTTCATTCGTTATTGTGTTAGACGCAGTTCTTTTATTAATTAAATATTTGTATGCAGAAATAACAACATAATTTGGTTTTCTCACTGTTTTGTTCCACAGGATTAGGTCTTTACTTCTTTTTTTTCATCACATGAAAATGGGAGTATAGATTTGTTAATAATGTACTGGTAGATTCCAATCTCCTTCTACTTGTGAAAAATTTAAACATAAGCCCCAACCGGCATGGGGGAGTGGAAGTTTCAAACATTTCTTTATTTTTATTTAGATAACATACTGTTCCTACAAGGAAGGTGCCAAAACGAACACCACTAGTTGAATTCTACTACTAAGTTTACAGCGCTGTACTCATTCCTCTTTAAAAATCGAGAACCAATATCGAATGAAATTAGCGAGTACCATGGTCATCAGGCGCACAACGAACCGAGAAATTTTCAGTATTGACCGATATTGATGTCAACGCTTCGACGAGCTGAGCGTAATCAGCTAAAGATGTGAAAATGATATCGTTTTAAGAGGAGTTGCGGTTTTTCAGAATCCTTCTAAATTTTGAATAAAAACTTTCCACATGATTCGTCTCATTGGACAACTGTTCATCCCATTCAGTTTATACAAAAACTTTAGACCTATGATTCGTCTCACTGGACAAATGTTCATCCCAATCAGTTTTTTCTACCGATTTCTACCTGCATTCGAAATTTGGCAGTCACTAGAATTGGACTTAGCCAATCAGATGGGTCAAAAGGTATTGCTATGGTTGACAATGCCACGCCCTTTATGCTCAAACTTGTGGCGCCTAATTGCTTTGCCACCAAATGGAAGAAATCCGCTTTTGTACTCTATTGAATGCCAAGTATTTTTGTTTGACTTATATCATCGAACACAAAAAAAATGTTGCGCAGCATCGCAAACAATGCTTGACTATGTAGAATCGACATGCACCATTATCTAACATTTTCTATGGAATCTGTTCATGTTGATGGCCAGCTCTTCAAATCCGATAATGAACACAAAAGAATGAGAAGAGAAAAGTAAATAGTAAAGAAAGTAATAGAAAAGAATAGTAAACCACTAGCGTTACAACTGCTGAAGTACTTGTTCGCATTGCACGAACATCTGCACCTTTTCTTCTCAATTTTGTGAAGGCTTAGTGTGTGATTAAGTGTGACTTAACCTCCATTTGTGAGGTGGTAGGGTCAGGTCACGAGTTTTCTTTAGGCAAACGAGTACAATGATGGAATCAGTTCAAAAGTGCACAGAGAACTGTGTTAATAGCGCGTCGAAAAGATCAGTGAAAAGTGCTGCCCCGCAAAGCTCCAGACGTTGGACTGATAGCGTTGTTAGAGGCACTAGGTGAGAATACACTTGATTCTTTGACTCCACTACACTAGTATGAAGCGTCGCAGCATATGCCTTTTCAGATACATCGCAAAATCAATGAAACTGAATCTTTTTCCAAGCAAATTATATCCATCGTGGGATCTTAATGGAGTTTATTTTTATTAAATCTTAAACAAAAGCCTTCCATTTATTATTGGTATACGTGGCTACAGTGCGTACACACTTTTGAAAATTCCAGTCCAAATTGATGCCTCGATAACATTGCTCATAATTTTCTTGACCGAGAGTCTGGTTTCGTTGT
The DNA here is from genome assembly GCA_947389925.1 of Coelopa pilipes. Taxonomy (NCBI): domain Eukaryota; kingdom Metazoa; phylum Arthropoda; class Insecta; order Diptera; family Coelopidae; genus Coelopa; species Coelopa pilipes. The sequence continues at coordinate 18,844,082 of OX376698.1, read as the reverse complement.
AAATTATTAGTGTATTTCGTTTCGAAGAAGAATGAGAGGTATGCCAATTTTCAATGTAAGATCGTGATGTTGGCCTGGAAAATCAAGCGAATTCGAGAATTCAGTTGAGAATTCGTATAGATTGACAACAGTGTGGACTTATATGTTTTTGTTTTGTCGAGTATTCCATTCTGAATAGTGAAGTTGATAGTATTGACGTAGATGGATTTACATTCACATATGATAATTTAATACATTACAGAGGTTTCGTTGAATCAATGTTGAATACTCTGTTCAGCCACTATCCAAAAGTTGCGGCAAAACCAGATGATGGAAAGATAAGCGTAATATTATTTTGCGATCCAAAATTGCCAAAATGAGTGAAAGAAGAAATGTCTTGCCAGTATTCGGTAATTTTTACGATTCCTACGAATAATTTGTGACCATTTTAATGTTGTTATCTGAATTGTCTTCACTATAAAGTGAAAATAACATTACTCATCAAATCAAATAAATTAAGTAAGAAAATAATAAAGTTCAATTTACTTTTGTTATTTTCAAAATTAAAATTCAATTCAATTCAAATTCAATAGCTATGCTCGGTATGATATAAACATATAGTAAATAAACAAATTTCATAAGCAATTAAATCAAAGATGGAAATTAATTGTGTAGCTATATGCCTCATGTTCATATTACCATTGGATTTGTGTTTGTTTCTTTATATGACTCATATAATTACAATTCATATCGTCTATTCTGTGTCAAAATACGGTACTGTTTCTATATAACCAGTATTTTGTGTAAATTTCATTCGTTATTGTGTTAGACGCAGTTCTTTTATTAATTAAATATTTGTATGCAGAAATAACAACATAATTTGGTTTTCTCACTGTTTTGTTCCACAGGATTAGGTCTTTACTTCTTTTTTTTCATCACATGAAAATGGGAGTATAGATTTGTTAATAATGTACTGGTAGATTCCAATCTCCTTCTACTTGTGAAAAATTTAAACATAAGCCCCAACCGGCATGGGGGAGTGGAAGTTTCAAACATTTCTTTATTTTTATTTAGATAACATACTGTTCCTACAAGGAAGGTGCCAAAACGAACACCACTAGTTGAATTCTACTACTAAGTTTACAGCGCTGTACTCATTCCTCTTTAAAAATCGAGAACCAATATCGAATGAAATTAGCGAGTACCATGGTCATCAGGCGCACAACGAACCGAGAAATTTTCAGTATTGACCGATATTGATGTCAACGCTTCGACGAGCTGAGCGTAATCAGCTAAAGATGTGAAAATGATATCGTTTTAAGAGGAGTTGCGGTTTTTCAGAATCCTTCTAAATTTTGAATAAAAACTTTCCACATGATTCGTCTCATTGGACAACTGTTCATCCCATTCAGTTTATACAAAAACTTTAGACCTATGATTCGTCTCACTGGACAAATGTTCATCCCAATCAGTTTTTTCTACCGATTTCTACCTGCATTCGAAATTTGGCAGTCACTAGAATTGGACTTAGCCAATCAGATGGGTCAAAAGGTATTGCTATGGTTGACAATGCCACGCCCTTTATGTTCAAACTTGTGGCGCCTAATTGCTTTGCCACCAAATGGAAGAAATCCGCTTTTGTATTCTATTGAATGCAAAGTATTTTTGCTTGACTAACATCATCGAACACAAGAAAAATGTTGCGCAGCATCGCAGACAATGCTTGGATATGTAGAATCGACATGCACCATTATCTAACAGAGAAAAGTAAATAGTAACGAAAGTAATAGGAAAGAATAGTAAAGAAAATGAGTGACGCCCGATTGTTTAAATGGACGACAGGACCACTAGCGTTACAACTGCTGAAGTAATTGTTCGCATTGCACGAACTTCTGCACCTTCTCTTCTCAATTTTGTGAAGGCTTAGTGTGTGATTAAGTGTGACTTAACCGCCATTTGTTAGGTGATAGGGTCAGGTCACGAGTTTTCTTTAGGCAAACGAGTACAATGATGAAATCAGTTCAAAAGTGCACAGAGAACTGTGTTAATAGCGCGTCGAAAAGATCAGTGAAAAGTGCTGCCCCGAAAAGCTCGAGACGTTGGACTGATAGCGTTGTTAGAGAAGCTATTCTTGTTTTTGTAGAAACTAGGTGAGAACACACTTCATTCTTTGACTCCACAACACTAGTATGAAGCGTCGCAGCATATGCCTTTTCAGATGCATCGCAAAATCAATGAAACTGAATCTTTTTCCAAGCAAATTTTATCAATCGTGGGATCTTAATGAAGTTTATTTTTATTAAATCTTAAACAAAAGCCTTACATTTATTATTGGTATAAGTGGCTATAGTGTGTACACACTTTTTAAAATTCCAGTCCAAATTGATGCCTCGATAACATTGCTCATAATTTTCTTGACCGAGAGTCTGGTTTCGTTGTAAATTAGTGGTGTATTTTGTTTCGAAGAAGAATGAGAGGTATGCCAATTTTCAATGTAAGATCGTGATGTTGGCCTGGAAAATCAAGCGAATTCGAGAATTCGTATAGATTGACCACCGTGTGGACTTATATGTGTTTGTTTTGTCGAGTATTCCATTCTGAATAGTGAAGTTAATGGTATTGACTTAAATGGATTTACATTCACATATGATAATTTTATACATTACAGAGGTTTTGTTGAATCAATGCTGAATACTCTGTTCAGCCACTATTCAAAAGTTGCGGCAATTCCAAATGATGGAAAGATAAGTGTAATATTATTTTGCGATCCAAAATTGCCAAAATGAGTCAAAGAAGAAATGTCTTGCCAGTATTCGGTAATTTTTACGATTCCTACGAATAATTTGTGACCATTTTAATGTTGTTATCTGAATTGTCTTCACTATAAAGTGAAAATAACATTTCTCATCAAATCAAATAAATTAAGTAAGAAAATAATAAAGTTAAATTTACTTTTGTTATTTTCAAAAGTAAAATTCAATTCAATTCAAATTCAAGACATCCTAATAATAGCTATGCTCGGTATGATATAAACATATAGTAAATAAACAAATTTCATAAGCAATTAAATCAAAGATGGAAATTAATTGTGTACCTATATGCCTCATGCTCATATTACCATTGGATTTAGTGTTTGTTTCTTTATATGACTCATATAATTTCAATTCATATCGTCTATTCTGTGTCAAAATACAGTACTGTTTCTATATAACAAGTATTTTATGTAAATTTCATTCGTTATTGTGTTAGAGGCAGTTCTTTTATTAATTAAATATTTGTATGCAGAAATAAGAACATAATTTGGTTTTCTCACTGTTTTGTTCCACAGGATTAGGTCTTTAGGTCTTTTTTTCATCAAGTAAAAATGGGAGACTTGTTAATAATGTACTAGTAGATTCCAATCTCGTTCTACTTGTGAACAAATTAAACATAAGCCCCAACCGGCATGGGGAGTGGAAGTTTCAAACATTTCTTTATTTTTATTTAGATAACATACTGTTTCTACAAGGAAGGTGCCAAAACGAACACCAGTAGTTGAATTCTACTACTAAGTTTACAACGCTGTACTCATTCCTCTTTAAAAATCGAGAACCAAAATCGAATGAAATTAGCGAGTACCCGAATCACCCGCACAACGAACCGAGAAATTTTCAGTATTGACCGATATTGATGTCAACGCTTCGACGAGCTGAGCGTAATCAGCTAAAGATGTGAAAATGATATCGTTTTAAGAGGAGTTGCGGTTTTTCAGAATCCTTCTAAATTTTGAATAAAAACTTTCCACTTATGATTCGTCTCATTAGACAACTGTTCATCCCATTCAGTTTATACTAAAACTTTAGACCTATGATTCGTCTCACTGGACAAATGTTCATCCCAATCAGTTTTTTCTACCGATTTCTACTTGCATTCGAAATTTGGCAGTCACTAGAATTGGACTTAGCCAATCTGATGGGTCAAAATGTATTGCTATGGTTGACAATGTCATGCCCTTTATGTTCAAACTTGTGGCGCCTAATTGCTTTGCCACCAAATGGAAGAAATTCGCTATTGTATTTTATTGAATGCCAAGTATTTTTGCTTGACTAACATCATCGAACACAAGAAAAATGTTGCGCAGCATCGCAGACAATGCTTGGCTATGTAGAATCGACATGCACCATTATCTAACATTTTCATGTTGTTGGCCAGCTCTTCCAATCCGATAATGAACACAAAAGAATGAGAAGAGAAAAGTAAATAGTAACGAAAGTAATAGATAAGAATAGTAAAGACAATGAATGACGCCCGATTGTTTAATTGGACGGCAGGACCACTAGCGTTACAACTGCTGAAGTAATTGTTCGCATTGCACGAACTTCTGCACCTTCTCTTCTCAATTTTGTGAAGGCTTAGTGTGTGATTAAGTGTGACTTAACCGCCATTTGTTAGGTGATAGGGTCAGGTCACGAGTTTTCTTTAGGCAAACGAGTACAATGATGAAATCAGTTCAAAAGTGCACAGAGAACTGTGTTAATAGCGCGTCGAAGAGATCAGTGAAAAGTGCTGCCCCGCAAAGCTCGAGACGTTGGACTGATAGCGTTGTTAGAGGAGCTATTCTTGTTTTTGTAGAAACTAGGTGAGAACACACTTGATTCTTTGACTCCACAACACTAGTATGAAGCGTCGCAGCATATGCCTTTTCAGATGCATCGCAAAATCCATGAAACTGAATCTTTTTCCAAGCAAATTATATCCATCGTGGGATCTTAATGGAGTTTATTTTTATTAAATCTTAAACAAAAGCCTTCCATTTATTATTGGTATACGTGGCTACAGTGCGTACTCACTTTTGAAATTTCCAGTCCAAATTGATGCCTTGATAACATTGCTCATAATTTTCTTGAACGAGAGTCTGGTTACGTTGTAAATTAGTGGTGTATTTTGTTTCGAAGAAGAATGAGAGGTATGCCAATTTTCAATGTAAGATCGTGATGTTGGCCTGGAAAATCAAGAGAATTCGTATAGATTGACCACAGTGTGGACTTATATGTTTTTGTTTTGTCGAGTATTCCATTCTGAATAGTGAAGTTAATGGTATTGACTTAAATGGATTTACATTCACATATGATAATTTTATACATTACAGAGGTTTTGTTGAATCAATGCTGAATACTCTGTTCAGCCACTATTCAAAAGTTGCGGCAATTCCAGATGATGGAATGATAAGTGTAATATTATTTTGCGATCCAAAATTGCCAAAATGAGTGAAAGAAGAAATGTCTTGCCAGTATTCGGTATTTTTTACGATTCCTACGAATAATTTAAACATAAGCCCCAACCGGCATGGGGAGTGGAAGTTTCAAACATTTCTTTATTTTGATTTAGATAACATACTGTTCCTACAAGGAAGGTGCCAAAACGAACACCACTAGTTGAATTCTACTACTAAGTTTACAGCGCTGTACTCATTCCTCTTTAAAAATCGAGAACCAAAATCGAATGAAATTAGCGAGTACCATGGTCGAATCAGCCGCACAACGAACCGAGAAATTTTCAGTATTGACCGATATTGATGTCAACGCTTCGACGAGCTGAGCGTAATCAGCTAAAGATGTGAAAATGATATCGTTTTAAGAGGAGTTGCGGTTTTTCAGAATCCTTCTAAATTTTGAATAAAAACTTTCCACATATGATTCGTCTCATTGGACAACTGTTCATCCCATTCAGTTTATACTAAAACTATAGACCTATGATTCGTCTCACTGGACAAATGTTCATCCCAATCAGTTTTTTCTACCGATTTCTACCTGCATTCGAAATTTGGCAGTCACTAGAATTGGACTTAGCCAATCTGATGGGTCAAAATGTATTGCTATGGTTGACAATGTCATGCCCTTTATGTTCAAACTTGTGGCGCCTAATTGCTTTGCCAGCAAATGGAAGAAATTCGCTTTTGTATTTTATTGAATGCCAAGTAGTTTTGCTTAACTAACATCATCGAGCACAAGAAAAATGTTGCGCAGCATCGCAGACAATGCTTGGATATGTAGAATCGACATGCACCATTATCTAACATTTTCATGTTGATGGCCAGCTCTTCCAATCCGAAAATGAACACAAAAGAATGAGAAGTGAACAGTAAAAAGTAAAGAAAGTAATAGAAAAGAATAGCAAAGAAAATGAGTGACGCCCGATTGTTTAATTGGACGGCAGGACCACTAGCGTTACAACTGCTGAAGTAATTGTCGCATTGCACGAACTTCTGCACCTTCTCTTCTCAATTTTGTGAAGGCTTAGTGTGTGATTAACCGCCATTTGTTAGGTGGTAGGGTCAGGTCACGAGTTTTCTTTAGGCAAACGAGTACAATGAAGGAATCAGTTCAAAAGTGCACAGAGAACTGTGTTAATAGCGTGTCGAAGAGATCAGTGAAATGTGCTGCCCCGCAAAGCAGTATAAAGCGTCGCAGCATATGCCTTTTCAGATGCATCGCAAAATCCATGAAACTGAATCTTTTTCCAAGCAAATTATATCCATCGTGGGATCTTATTGAAGTTTATTTTTATTAAATCTTAAACAAAAGCCTTGCATTTATTATTGGTATACGTGGCTACAGTGCGTACACACTTTTGAAAATTCCAGTCCAAATTGATGCCTCGATAACATTGCTCATAATTTTCTTGAACGAGAGTCTGGTTTCGTTGTTAATTAGTGGTGTATTTTGTTTCGAAGAAGAATGAGAGGTATGCCAATTTTTAATGTAAGATCGTGATGTTGGCCTGGAAAATCAAGAGAATTCGAGAATTCGTATAGATTGACCACAGTGTGGACTTATATGTTTTTGTTTTGTCGAGTATTCCATTCTGAATAGTGAAGTTAATGGTATTGACTTAAATGGATTTACATTCACATATGATAATTTTATACATTACAGAGGTTTTGTTGAATCAATGCTGAATACTCTGTTCAGCCACTATTCAAAAGTTGCGGCAATTCCAGATGATGGAAAGATAAGTGTAATATTATTTTGCGATACAAAATTGCCAAAATGAGTCAAAGAAGAAATGTCTTGCCAGTATTCGGTAATTTTTACGATTCCTACGAATAATTTGTGACCATTTTAATGTTGTTATCTGAATTGTCTTCACTATAAAGTGAAAATAACATTTCTCATCAAATCAAATAAATTAAGTAAGAAAATAATAAAGTTCAATTTACTTTTGTTATTTTCAAAAGTAAAATTCAATTCAATTCAAATTCAAGACATCCTAATAATAGCTATGCTCGGTATGATATAAACATATAGTAAATAAACAAATTTCATAAGCAATTAAATCAAAGATGGAAATTAATTGTGTACCTATATGCCTCATGCTCATATTACCATTGGATTTAGTGTTTGTTTCTTTATATGACTCATATAATTTCAATTCATATCGTCTATTCTGTGTCAAAATACAGTACTGTTTCTATATAACCAGTATTTTATGTAAATTTCATTCGTTATTTTGTTAGACGCAGTTATTTTATTAATTAAATATTTGTATGCAGAAATAACAACATAATTTGGTTTTCTCACTGTTTTGTTCCACAGGATTAGGTCTTTAGGTCTTTTTTTCATCAAGTAAAAATGGGAGACTTGTTAATAATGTACTAGTAGATTCCAATCTCCTTCTACTTGTGAACAAATTAAACATAAGCCCCAACCAGCATGGGGGAGTGGAAGTTTCAAACATTTCTTTATTTTTATTTAGATAACATACTGTTCCTACAAGGAAGGTGCCAAAACGAACACCACTAGTTGAATTCTACTACTAAGTTTACAGCGCTGTACTCATTCCTCTTTAAAAATCGAGAACCAAAATCGAATGAAATTAGCGAGTACCATGGTCGAATCAGCCGCACAACGAACCGAGAAATTTTCAGTATTGACCGATATTGATGTCAACGCTTCGACGAGCTGAGCGTAATCAGCTAAAGATGTGAAAATGATATCGTTTTAAGAGGAGTTGCGGTTTTTCAGAATCCTTCTAAATTTGGAATAAAAACTTTCCACTTATGATTCGTCTCATTGGACAACTGTTCATCCCATTCAGTTTATACTAAAACTATAGACCTATGATTCGTCTCACTGGACAAATGTTCATCCCAATCAGTTTTTTCTACCGATTTCTACTTGCATTCGAAATTTGGCAGTCACTAGAATTGGACTTAGCCAATCTGATGGGTCAAAATGTATTGCTATGGTTGACAATGTCATGCCCTTTATGTTCAAACTTGTGGCGCCTAATTGCTTTGCCACCAAATGGAAGAAATTCGCTATTGTATTTTATTGAATGCCAAGTATTTTTGCTTGACTAACATCATCGAACACAAGAAAAATGTTGCGCAGCATCGCAGACAATGCTTGGCTATGTAGAATCGACATGCACCATTATCTAACATTTTCATGTTGATGGCCAGCTCTTCCAATCCAATAATGAACACAAAAGAATGAGAAGAGAAAAGTAAATAGTAAAGAAAGTAATAGAAAAGAATAGTAAAGACAATGAGTGACGCCCGGTTGTTTAATTGGACGGCAGGACCACTAGCGTCACAACTGCTGAAGTAATTGTTCGCATTGCACGAACTTCTGCACCTTCTCTTCTCAATTTTGTGAAGGCTTAGTGTGTGATTAATTGTGACTTAACCGCCATTTGTTAGGTGGTAGGGTCAGGTCACGAGTTTTCTTTAGGCAAACGAGTACAATGATGAAATCAGTTCAAAAGTGCACAGAGAACTGTGTTAATAGCGCGTCGAAGAGATCAGTGAAAAGTGCTGCCCCGCAAAGCTCGAGACGTTGGACTGATAGCGTTGTTAGAGGAGCTATTCTTGTTTTTGTAGAAACTAGGTGAGAACACACTTGATTCTTTGACTCCACAACACTAGTATGAAGCGTCGCAGCATATGCCTTTTCAGATGCATCGCAAAATCCATGAAACTGAATCATTTTCCAAGCAAATTATATCCATCGTGGGATCTTAATGAAGTTTATTTTTATTAAATCCTAAACAAAAGCCTTACATTTATTATTGGTATACGTGGCTACAGTGCGTACACACTTTTGAAAATTCCAGTCCAAATTGATGCATCGATAACATTGCTCATAATTTTCTTGACCGAGAGTCTGGATTCGTTGTAAATTAGTGGTGTATTTTGTTTCGAAGAAGAATGAGAGGTATGCCAATTTTCAATGTAAGATCGTGATGTTGGCCTGGAAAATCAAGCGAATTCGAGAATTCGTATAGATTGACCACAGTGTGGACTTATATGTTTTTGTTTTGTCGAGTATTCCATTCTGAATAGTGAAGTTAATGGTATTGACTTAAATGGATTTACATTCACATATGATAATTTTATACATTACAGAGGTTTTGTTGAATCAATGCTGAATACTCTGTTCAGCCACTATTCAAAAGTTGCGGCAATTCCAGATGATGGAATGATAAGTGTAATATTATTTTGCGATCCAAAATTTCCAAAATGAGTGAAAGAAGAAATGTCTTGCCAGTATTCGGTAATTTTTACGATTCCTACGAATAATTTAAACATAAGCCCCAACCGGCATGGGGGAGTGGAAGTTTCAAACATTTCTTTATTTTTATTTAGATAACATACTGTTCCTACAAGGAAGGTGCCAAAACGAACACCACTAGTTGAATTCTACTACTAAGTTTACAGCGCTGTACTCATTCCTCTTTAAAAATCGAGAACCAAAATCGAATGAAATTAGCGAGTACCATGGTCGAATCAGCCGCACAACGAACCGAGAAATTTTCAGTATTGACCGATATTGATGTCAACGCTTCGACGAGCTGAGCGTAATCAGCTAAAGATGTGAAAATGATATCGTTTTAAGAGGAGTTGCGGTTTTTCAGAATCCTTCTAAATTTTGAATAAAAACTTTCCACATATGATTCGTCTCATTGGACAACTGTTCATCCCATTCAGTTTATACTAAAACTATAGACCTATGATTCGTCTCACTGGACAAATGTTCATCCCAATCAGTTTTTTCTACCGATTTCTACCTGCATTCGAAATTTGGCAGTCACTAGAATTGGACTTAGCCAATCAGATGGCTCAAAATGTCAAATTGCTATGGTCGCAGCATATGCCTTTTCAGATGCATCGCAAAATCCATGAAACTGAATCTTTTTCCAAGCAAATTATATCCATCGTGGAATCTTAATGGAGTTTATTTTTATTAAATCTTAAACAAAAGCCTTGCATTTATTATTGGTATACGTGGCTACAGTGCGTACACACTTTTGAAAATTCCAGTCCAAATTGATGCCTCGATAACATTGCTCATAATTTTCTTGAACGAGAGTCTGGTTTCGTTGTTAATTAGTGGTGTATTTTGTTTCGAAGAAGAATGAGAGGTATGAAAATTTTCAATGTAAGATCGTGATGTTGGCCTGGAAAATCAAGAGAATTCGAGAATTCGTATAGATTGACCACAGTGTGGACTTATATGTTTTTGTTTTGTCGAGTATTCCATTCTGAATAGTGAAGTTAATGGTATTGACTTAAATGGATTTACATTCACATATGATAATTTTATACATTACAGAGGTTTTGTTGAATCAATGCTGAATACTCTGTTCAGCCACTATTCAAAAGTTGCGGCAATTCCAGATGATGGAAAGATAAGTGTAATATTATTTTGCGATCCAAAATTGCCAAAATGAGTCAAAGAAGAAATGTCTTGCCAGTATTCGGTAATCTTTACGATTCCTACGAATAATTTGTGACCATTCTAATGTTGTTATCTGAATTGTCTTCACTATAAAGTGAAAATAACATTTCTCATCAAATCAAATAAATTAAGTAAGAAAATAATAAAGTTCAATTTACTTTTGTTATTTTCAAAAGTAAAATTCAATTCAATTCAAATTCAAGACATCCTAATAATAGCTATGCTCGGTATGATATAAACATATAGTAAATAAACAAATTTCATAAGCAATTAAATCAAAGATGGAAATTAATTGTGTACCTATATGCCTCATGCTCATATTACCATTGGATTTAGTGTTTGTTTCTTTATATGACTCATATAATTTCAATTCATATCGTCTATTCTGTGTCAAAATACAGTACTGTTTCTATATAACCAGAATTTTATGTAAATTTCATTCGTTATTTTGTTAGACGCAGTTATTTTATTAATTAAATATTTGTATGCAGAAATAAGAACATAATTTGGTTTTCTCACTGTTTTGTTCCATAGGATTAGGTGCACAGAGAACTGTGTTAATAGCACGTCGAAGAGATCAGTGAAAAGTGCTGCCCCGCAAAGCTCGAGACGTTGGACTGATAGCGTTGTTAGAGGAGCTATTTTTGTTTTTGTAGAAACTAGGTGAGAACACACTTGATTCTTTGACTCCACAACACTAGTATGAAGCGTCGCAGCATATGCCTTTTCAGATGCATCGCAAAATCCATGAAACTGAATCTTTTTCCAAGCAAATTATATCCATCGTGGGATCTTAGTGGAGTTTATTTTTATTAAATCTTAAAACAAAAGTTCCATTTATTATTGGTATTCGTGGCTACAGTGCGTACACACTTTTGAAATTTCCAGTCCAAATTGATGCATCGATAACATTGCTCATAATTTTCTTGACCGAGAGTCTGGATTCGTTGTAAATTAGTGGTGTATTTTGTTTCGAAGAAGAATGAGAGGTATGCCAATTTTCAATGTAAGATCGTGATGTTGGCCTGGAAAATCAAGCGAATTCGAGAATTCGTATAGATTCACCACAGTGTGGACTTATATGTTTTTGTTTTGTCGAGTATTTCATTCTGAATAGTGAAGTTAATGGTATTGACTTAAATGGATTTACATTCACATATGATAATTTCATACATTACAGAGGTTTTGTTGAATCAATGCTGAATACTCTGTTCAGCCACTATTCAAAAGTTGCGGCAATTCCAGATGATGGAATGATAAGTGTAATATTATTTTGCGATCCAAAATTTCCAAAATGAGTGAAAGAAGAAATGTCTTGCCAGTATTCGGTAATTTTTACGATTCCTACGAATAATTTAAACATAAGCCCCAACCGGCATGGGGGAGTGGAAGTTTCAAACATTTCTTTATTTTGATTTAGATAACATACTGTTCCTACAAGGAAGGTGCCAAAACGAACACCACTAGTTGAATTCTACTACTAAGTTTACAGCGCTGTACTCATTCCTCTTTAAAAATCGAGAACCAATATCGAATGAAATTAGCGAGTACCATGGTCGAATCAAAAGCACAACGAACCGAGAAATTTTCAGTATTGACCGATATTGATGTCAACGCTTCGACGAGCTGAGCGTAATCAGCTAAAGATGTGAAAATGATATCGTTTTAAGAGGAGTTGCGGTTTTTCAGAATCCTTCTAAATTTTGAATAAAAACTTTCCACATATGATTCGTCTCATTGGAGAACTGTTCATCCCATTCAGTTTATACTAAAACTATAGACCTATGATTCGTCTCACTGGACAAATGTTCATCCCAATCAGTTTTTTCTACCGATTTCTACCTGCATTCGAAATTTGGCAGTCACTAGAATTGGACTTAGCCAATCAGATGGCTCAAAATGTCAAATTGCTATGGTCGCAGCATATGCCTTTTCAGATGCATCGCAAAATCCATGAAACTGAATCTTTTTCCAAGCAAATTATATCCATCGTGGGATCTTATTGAAGTTTATTTTTATTAAATCTTAAACAAAAGCCTTGCATTTATTATTGGTATACGTGGCTACAGTGCGTACACACTTTTGAAAATTCCAGTCCAAATTGATGCCTCGATAACATTGCTCATAATTTTCTTGAACGAGAGTCTGGTTTCGTTGTTAATTAGTGGTGTATTTTGTTTCGAAGAAGAATGAGAGGTATGAAAATTTTCAATGTAAGATCGTGATGTTGGCCTGGAAAATCAAGAGAATTCGAGAATTCGTATAGATTGACCACAGTGTGGACTTATATGTTTTTGTTTTGTCGAGTATTCCATTCTGAATAGTGAAGTTAATGGTATTGACTTAAATGGATTTACATTCACATATGATAATTTTATACATTACAGAGGTTTTGTTGAATCAATGCTGAATACTCTGTTCAGCCACTATTCAAAAGTTGCGGCAATTCCAGATGATGGAATGATAAGTGTAATATTATTTTGCGATCCAAAATTTCCAAAATGAGTGAAAGAAGAAATGTCTTGCCAGTATTCGGTAATTTTTACGATTCCTACGAATAATTTGTGACAATTTTAATGTTGTTATCGGAATTGTCTTCACTGTAAAGTGAAAATAACATTTCTTATCAAATCAAATAAATTAAGTAAGAAAATAATAAAGTTCAATTTACTTTTGTTATTTTCAAAATTAAAATTCTATTCAATTCAAATTCAAGACATCCTAATAAAAGCTATGCTCGGTATGATATAAACATATAGTAAATAAACAAATTTCATAAGCAATTAAATCAAAGATGGAAATTAATTGTGTAGCTATATGCCTCATGCTCATATTACCATTGGATTTAGTGTTTGTTTCATTATATGACTCATATAATTTCAATTCATATCGTCTATTCTATGTCAAAATACGGTACTGTTTCTATATAACCAGTATTTTGTGTAAATTTCATTCGTTATTGTGTTAGACGCAGTTCTTTTATTAATTAAATATTTGTATGCAGAAATAAGAACATAATTTGGTTTTCTCACTATTTTGTTCCACAGGATTAGGTCTTTAGGTCTTTATTTTCATCAAATAAAAATGTGAGTAAAGATTGTTAATAATGTACTAGTAGATTCCAATCTCCTTATACTTGTGAACAAATTAAACATAAGCCCCCACCAGCATGGGGGAATGGAAGTTTCAAACATTTCTTTATTTTTATTTAGATAACATACTGTTCCTACAAGGAAGGTGCCAAAACGAACACTACTAGTTGAATTCTACTACTAAGTTTACAGCGCTGTACTCATTCCTCTTTAAAAATCGAGAACCAAAATCGAATGAAATTAGCGAGTACCATGGTCGAATCAAAAGCACAACGAACCGAGAAATTTTCAGTATTGACCGATATTGATGTCAACACTTCGACGAGCTGAGCGTAATCAGCTAATGATGTGAAAATAATATCGTTTTAAGAGGAGTTGCGGTTTTTCAGAATCCTTCTAAGTTTTGAATAAAAACTTTCCACCTATGATTCGTCTCATTTGACAACTGTTCATCCCATTCAGTTTATACTAAAACTTTAGACCTATGATTCGTCTCACTGGACAAATGTTCATCCCAATCAGTTTTTTCTACCGATTTCTACCTGCATTCGAAATTTGGCAGTCACTACAATTGGACTTAGTCAATCAGATGGGTCAAAATGTATTGCTATGGTTGACAATGTCATGCCCTTGATGTTCAATCTTGTGGCGCCTAATTGCTTTGCCACCAAATGGAAGAAATTCGCTATTGTATTTTATTGAATGCCAAGTATTTTTGCTTGACTAACATCATCGAACACAAGAAAAATGTTGCGCAGCATCGCAGACAATGCTTGACTATGTAGAATCGACATGCACCATTATCTAACATTTTCATGTTGATGGCCAGCTCTTCCAATCCGATAATGAACACAAAAGAATGAGAAGAGAAAAGTAAATAGTAAAGAAAGTAATAGAAAAGAATAGTAAAGACAATGAGTGACGCCCGATTGTTCAATTGGACGACAGGACCACTAGCGTTACAACTGCTGAAGTAATTGTTCGCATTGCACGAACTTCTGCACCTTCTCTTCTCAATTTTGTGAAGGCTTAGTGTGTGATTAAGTGTGACTTAACCGCCATTTGTTAGGTGATAGGGTCAGGTCACGAGTTTTCTTTAGGCAAACGAGTACAATGATGAAATCAGTTCAAAAGTGCACAGAGAACTGTGTTAATAGCGCGTCGAAGAGATCAGTGAAAAGTGCTGCCCCGAAAAGCTCGAGACGTTGGACTGATAGCGTTGTTAGAGAATGTAAGCTATTCTTGTTTTTGTAGAAACTAGGTGAGAACACACTTGATTCTTTGACTCCACAACACTAGTATGAAGCGTCGCAGCATATGCCTTTTCAGATGCATCGCAAAATCCATGAAACTGAATCTTTTTTCAAGCAAATTATATCCATCGTGGGATCTTAATGGAGTTTATTTTTATTAAATCTTAAACAAAAGCCTTCCATTTATTATTGGTATATGTGGCTACAGTGCGTACACACTTTTGAAACTTCCAGTCCAAATTGTTGCATCGATAACATTGCTCATAATTTTCTTGACCGAGTGTCAGGTTTCGTTGTAAATTAGTGGCGTATTTTGTTTCGAAGAAGAAGGAGAGGTACGCCAATTTTCAATGTAAGAACGTGATGTTGGCCTGGAAAATCAAACGAATTAGAGAATTTAGTTGAGAATTCGTATAGATTGACCACAGTGTGGACTTATATGTTTTTGTTTTGTCGAGTATTCCATTCTGAATAGTGAAGTTGACGGTATTGACTTAGATGGTTTTACATTAACATATGATAATTTTATACATTACAGAGGTTTTGTTGAATCAATGCTGAATACTCTGTTCAGCCACTATTCTTTAGTTCTTTTTTTTTTATCATATAAAAATGGGAGTATAGATTTGTTAATAATGTACTTGAAGGTGCCAAAACGAACACCACTAGTTGAATTCTACTACTAAGTTTACAGCGCTACACTCATACCTCATTAAAAATCGAGAACCAAAATCGAATGAAATTAGCGAGTACCATGGTAGAATCAGCCGCACAACGAACCGAGAAATTTTCAGTATTGAACGATATTGATGTCAACGCTTCGACGAGCTGAGCGTAATCAGCTAATGATGTGAAAATGATATAGTTTTAAGAGGAGTTGCGGTTTTTCAGAACCCTTCTAAATTTTGAATAAAAACTTTCCACCTATGATTCGTCTCATTTGACAACTGTTTCATTCAGTTTATTCTAAAACTTTAGACCTATGATTCGTCTCACTGGACAAATGTTCATCCCAATCAGTTTTTTCTACCGATTTCTACCTGCATTTGAAATTTGGCAATCACTACAATTGGACTTAGCCAATCAGATGGGTCCAAATGTATTACTATGGTTGACAATGCCATGCCCTTTATGTTCAAACTTGTGGCGCATAATTGCTTTGCCACCAAGTGGAAGAAATCCGCTTTTGTATTCTATTGAATGCCAAGTATTTTTGTTTGACTGATATCATCGAATACAACAAAAATGTTGCGCAGCATCGCAGACAATGCTTGACTATGTAGAATCGACATGCACCATTATCTAACATTTTCTATGGAATCTGTTCATGTTGATGGCCAGCTCTACCAATCCGATAATGAACACAAAAGAATGAGAAGAGAAAAGTAAATAGTAAAGAAAGTAATAGAAAAGAATAGTAAAGACAATGAGTGACGCCCGATTGTTCAATTGGACGGCAGGACCACTAGCGTTACAACTGCTGAAGTAATTGTTCGCATTGCACGAACTTCTGCACCTTCTCTTCTCAATTTTGTGAAGGCTTAGTGTGTGATTAAGTGTGACTTAACCGCCATTTGTCACGAGTTTTCTTTAGGCAAACGAGTACAATGATGGAATCAGTTCAAAAGTGCATAGAGAACTGTGTGAATAACGCGTCGAAGAGATCAGTGAAAAGTGCTGCCCCGCAAAGCTCCAGACGTTGGACTGATAGCGTTGTTAGAGGAGCTATTCTTGTTTTTGTAGAAACTAGGTGAGAACACACTTGATTCTTTGACTCCACTACACTAGTATGAAGCGTCGCAGCATATGCCTTTTCAGATGCATCACAAAATCAATGAAACTGAATCTTTTTCCAAGCAAATTATATCCATCGTGGGATCTTAATGGAGTTTATTTTTATTAAATCTTAAACAAAAGCCTTCCATTTATTATTGGTATACGTGGCTACAGTGCGTACACACTTTTGAAATTTCCAGTCCAAATTGATGCCTCGATAACATTGCTCATAATTTTCTTGAACGAGAGTCTGGTTACGTTGTAAATTAGTGGCGTATTTTGTTTCGAAGAAGAATGAGAGGTACGCCAATATTCAATGTAAGAACGTGATGTTGGTCTGGAAAATCAAGCGAATTCGAGAATTCAGTTGAGAATTCGTATAGATTGACAACAGTGTGGACTTATATGTTTTTGTTTTGTCGAATATTCCATTTTGAATAGTGAAGTTGATGGTGTTGACGTAGATGGTTTTACATTCACATATGATAATACATTATGGAGGTTTTGTTGAATCAATGTTGAATACTCTGTTCAGCCACTATTCAAAAGTTGTGGCAATTCCAGATGATGGAAAGATAAGTGTAATATTATTTTGCGATCCAAAATTACCTAAATGAGTGAAAGAAGAAATGTCTTGCCAGTATTCTGTAATTTTTACGATTCCTACGAATAATTTGTGACAATTTTAATGTTGTTATCGGAATTGTCTTCACTGTAAAGTGAAAATAACATTTCTCATCAAATCAAATAAATTAAGTAAGAAAATAATAAACTTCAATTTACTTTTGTTATTTTCAAAAGTAAAATTCAATTCAATTCAAATTCAAGACATCCTAATAATAGCTATGCTCGGTATGATATAAACATATAGTAAATCAACAAATTTCATAAGCAATTAAATCAAAGATGGAAATTAATTGTGTAGCTATATGCCTCATGCTCATATTATCATTGGATTTAGTGTTTGTTTCATTATATGACTCATATAATTTCAATTCATATCGTCTATTCTGTGTCAAAATACGGTACTGTTTCTATATAACCAGTATTTTGTGTAAATTTCATTCGTTATTGTGTTAGACGCAGTTCGTTTATTAATTAAATATTTGTATGCAGAAATAAGAACATAATTTGGTTTTCTCACTGCTTTGTTCCACAGGATTAGGTCTTTAGTTCTTTTTTTTTATCATATAAAAATGGGAGTATAGATTTGTTAATAATGTACTTGAAGGTGCCAAAACGAACACCACTAGTTGAATTCTACTACTAAGTTTACAGCGCTACACTCATACCTCATTAAAAATCGAGAACCAAAATCGAATGAAATTAGCGAGTACCATGGTAGAATCAGACGCACAACGAACCGAGAAATTTTCAGTATTGAACGATATTGATGTCAACGCTTCGACGAGCTGAGCGTAATCAGCTAATGATGTGAAAATGATATAGTTTTAAGAGGAGTTGCGGTTTTTCAGAACCCTTCTAAATTTTGAATAAAAACTTTCCACCTATGATTCGTCTCATTGGACAACTGTTCATCCCATTCAGTTTATACTAAAACTTTAGACCTATGATTCGTCTCACTGGACAAATGTTCATCCCAATCAGTTTTTTCTACCGATTTCTACCTGCATTCGAAATTTGGCAGTCACTACAATTGGACTTAGCCAATCAGATGGGTCAAAATGTATTGCTATGGTTGACAATGTCATGCCCTTTATGTTCAAACTTGTGGCGCCTAATTGCTTTGCCACCAAATGGAAGAAATCCGCGTTTGTATTCTATTGAAAACCAAGTATTTTTGTTTGACTTATATCATCGAACACAAAAAAAATGTTGCGCAGCATCGCAAACAATGCTTGACTATGTAGAATCGACATGCACCATTATCTAACATTTTCTATGGAATCTGTTCATGTTGATGGCCAGCTCTTCAAATCCGATAATGAACACAAAAGAATGAGAAGAGAAAAGTAAATAGTAAAGAAAGTAATAGAAAAGAATAGTAAAGACAATGAGTGACGCCCGATTGTTTAATTGAACGGCAGGACCACTAGCGTTACAGCTGCTGAAGTACCTTCTCTTCTCAATTTTGTGAAGGCTTAGTGTGTGATTAAGTGTGACTTAACCGCCATTTGTTCGGTGATAGGGTCAGGTCACGAGTTTTCTTTAGGCAAACGAGTACAATGATGGAATCAGTTCAAAAGTGCATGGAGAACTGTGTGAATAGCGCGTCGAAGAGATCAGTGAAAAGTGCTGCCCCGCAAAGCTCCAGACGTTGGACTGATAGCGTTGTTAGAGGAACTAGGTGAGAACACACTTGATTCTTTGACTCCACTACACTAGTATGAAGCGTCGCAGCATATGGCTTTTCAGATGCATCGCAAAATCCATGAAACTGAATCTTTTTTCAAGCAAATTATATCCATCGTGGAATCTTAATGGAGTTTATTTTTATTAAATCTTAAACAAAAGCCTTCCATTTATTATTGGTATACGTGGCTACAGTGCGTACACACTTTTGAAAATTCCAGTCCAAATTGATGCCTCGATAACATTGCTCATAATTTTCTTGACCGAGAGTCTGGTTACGTTGTAAATTAGTGGCGTATTTTGTTTCGAAGAAGAATGAGAGGTACGCCAATATTCAATGTAAGAACGTGATGTTGGTCTGGAAAATCAAGCGAATTCGAGAATTCAGTTGAGAATTCGTATAGATTGACAACAGTGTGGACTTATATGTTTTTGTTTTGTCGAATATTCCATTTTGAATAGTGAAGTTGATGGTGTTGACGTAGATGGTTTTACATTCACATATGATAATACATTATAGAGGTTTTGTTGAATCAATGTTGAATACTCTGTTCAGCCACTATTCAAAAGTTGCGGCAATTCCAGATGATGGAAAGATAAGTGTAATATTATTTTGCGATCCAAAATTACCTAAATGAGTGAAAGAAGAAATGTCTTGCCAGTATTCTGTAATTTTTACGATTCCTACGAATAATTTGTGACAATTTTAATGTTGTTATCGGAATTGTCTTCACTGTAAAGTGAAAATAACATTTCTCATCAAATCAAATAAATTAAGTAAGAAAATAATAAAGTTCAATTTACTTTTGTTATTTTCAAAAGTAAAATTCAATTCAATTCAAATTCAAGACATCCTAATAATTGCTATGCTCGGTATGATATAAACACATAGTAAATAAGCAATTAAATCAAAGATGGAAATTAATTGTGTAGCTATATGCCTCATGCTCATATTACCATTGGATTTAGTGTTTGTTTCATTATGTGACTCATATAATTTCAATTCATATCGTCTATTCTGTGTCAAAATACGGTACTGTTTCTATATAACCAGTATTTTGTGTAAATTTCATTCGTTATTGTGTTAGACGCAGTTCGTTTATTAATTAAATATTTGTATGCAGAAATAAGAACATAATTTGGTTTTCTCACTATTTTGTTCCACAGGATTAGGTCTTTAGTTCTTTTTTTTCATCATATAAAAATGGGAGTATAGATTTGTTAATAATGTGTTTGAAGGTGCCAAAACGAACACCACTAGTTGAATTCTACTACTAAGTTTACAGAGCTGTACTCATTCCTCTTTAAAAATCGAGAACCAAAATCGAATCAAATTAGCGAGTACCATGGTAGAATCAGCCGCACAACGAACCGAGAAATTTTCAGTATTGAACGATATTGATGTCAACGCTTCGACGAGCTGAGCGTAATCAGCTAATGATGTGAAAATGATATAGTTTTAAGAGGAGTTGCGGTTTTTCAGAACCCTTCTAAATTTTGAATAAAAACTTTCCACCTATGATTCGTCTCATTTGACAACTGTTTCATTCAGTTTATTCTAAAACTTTAGACCTATGATTCGTCTCACTGGACAAATGTTCATCCCAATCAGTTTTTTCTACCGATTTCTACCTGCATTTGAAATTTGGCAATCACTACAATTGGACTTAGCCAATCAGATGGGTCCAAATGTATTGCTATGGTTGACAATGCCATGCCCTTTATGTTCAAACTTGTGGCGCCTAATTGCTTTGCCACCAAGTGGAAGAAATCCGCGTTTGTATTCTATTGAAAACCAAGTATTTTTGTTTGACTTATATCATCGAACACAAAAAAAATGTTGCGCAGCATCGCAAACAATGCTTGACTATGTAGAATCGACATGCACCATTATCTAACATTTTCTATGGAATCTGTTCATGTTGATGGCCAGCTCTTCAAATCCGATAATGAACACAAAAGAATGAGAAGAGAAAAGTAAATAGTAAAGAAAGTAATAGAAAAGAATAGTAAAGACAATGAGTGACGCCCGATTGTTTAATTGAACGGCAGGACCACTAGCGTTACAGCTGCTGAAGTACCTTCTCTTCTCAATTTTGTGAAGGCTTAGTGTGTGATTAAGTGTGACTTAACCGCCATTTGTTCGGTGATAGGGTCAGGTCACGAGTTTTCTTTAGGCAAACGAGTACAATGATGGAATCAGTTCAAAAGTGCATAGAGAACTGTGTGAATAGCGCGTCGAAGAGATCAGTGAAAAGTGCTGCCCCGCAAAGCTCCAGACGTTGGACTGATAGCGTTGTTAGAGGAACTAGGTGAGAACACACTTGATTCTTTGACTCCACTACACTAGTATGAAGCGTCGCAGCATATGCCTTTTCAGATGCATCGCAAAATCCATGAAACTGAATCTTTTTTCAAGCAAATTATATCTATCGTGGAATCTTAATGGAGTTTATTTTTATTAAATCTTAAACAAGAGCCTTCCATTTATTATTGGTATACGTGGCTACAGTGCGTACACACTTTTGAAATTTCCAGTCCAAATTGATGCCTCGATAACATTGCTCATAATTTTCTTGAACGAGAGTCTGGTTACGTTGTAAATTAGTGGCGTATTTTGTTTCGAAGAAGAATGAGAGGTACGCCAATATTCAATGTAAGAACGTGATGTTGGTCTGGAAAATCAAGCGAATTCGAGAATTCAGTTGAGAATTCGTATAGATTGACAACAGTGTGGACTTATATGATTTTGTTTTGTCGAATATTCCATTTTGAATAGTGAAGTTGATGGTGTTGACGTAGATGGTTTTACATTCACATATGATAATACATTATAGAGGTTTTGTTGAATCAATGTTGAATACTCTGTTCAGCCACTATTCAAAAGTTGCGGCAATTCCAGATGATGGAAAGATAAGTGTAATATTATTTTGCGATCCAAAATTACCTAAATGAGTGAAAGAAGAAATGTCTTGCCAGTATTCTGTAATTTTTACGATTCCTACGAATAATTTGTGACAATTTTAATGTTGTTATCGGAATTGTCTTCACTGTAAAGTGAAAATAACATTTCTCATCAAATCAAATAAATTAAGTAAGAAAATAATAAAGTTCAATTTACTTCTGTTATTTTCAAAAGTAAAATTCAATTCAATTCAAATTCAAGACATCCTAATAATTGCTATGCTCGGTATGATATAAACACATAGTAAATAAGCAATTAAATCAAAGATGGAAATTAATTGTGTAGCTATATGCCTCATGCTCATATTACCATTGGATTTAGTGTTTGTTTCATTATGTGACTCATATAATTTCAATTCATATCGTCTATTCTGTGTCAAAATACGGTACTGTTTCTATATAACCAGTATTTTGTGTAAATTTCATTCGTTATTGTGTTAGACGCAGTTCTTTTATTAATTAAATATTTGTATGCAGAAATAAGAACATAATTTGGTTTTCTCACTATTTTGTTCCACAGGATTAGGTCTTTAGTTCTTTTTTTTCATCATATAAAAATGGGAGTATAGATTTGTTAATAATGTGTTTGAAGGTGCCAAAACGAACACCACTAGTTGAATTCTACTACTAAGTTTACAGCGCTGTACTCATTCCTCATTAAAAATCGAGAACCAAAATCGAATCAAATTAGCGAGTACCATGGTAGAATCAGCCGCACAACGAACCGAGAAATTTTCAGTATTGAACGATATTGATGTCAACGCTTCGACGAGCTGAGCGTAATCAGCTAATGATGTGAAAATGATATAGTTTTAAGAGGAGTTGCGGTTTTTCAGAACCCTTCTAAATTTTGAATAAAAACTTTCCACCTATGATTCGTCTCATTTGACAACTGTTTCATTCAGTTTATTCTAAAACTTTAGACCTATGATTCGTCTCACTGGACAAATGTTCATCCCAATCAGTTTTTTCTACCGATTTCTACCTGCATTTGAAATTTGGCAATCACTACAATTGGACTTAGCCAATCAGATGGGTCCAAATGTATTGCTATGGTTGACAATGCCATGCCCTTTATGTTCAAACTTGTGGCGCCTAATTGCTTTGCCACCAAGTGGAAGAAATCCACGTTTGTATTCTATTGAAAACCAAGTATTTTTGTTTGACTTATATCATCGAACACAAAAAAAATGTTGCGCAGCATCGCAAACAATGCTTGACTATGTAGAATCGACATGCACCATTATCTAACATTTTCTATGGAATCTGTTCATGTTGATGGCCAGCTCTTCAAATCCGATAATGAACACAAAAGAATGAGAAGAGAAAAGTAAATAGTAAAGAAAGTAATAGAAAAGAATAGTAAAGACAATGAGTGACGCCCGATTGTTTAATTGAACGGCAGGACCACTAGCGTTACAGCTGCTGAAGTACCTTCTCTTCTCAATTTTGTGAAGGCTTAGTGTGTGATTAAGTGTGACTTAACCGCCATTTGTTCGGTGATAGGGTCAGGTCACGAGTTTTCTTTAGGCAAACGAGTACAATGATGGAATCAGTTCAAAAGTGCATGGAGAACTGTGTGAATAGCGCGTCGAAGAGATCAGTGAAAAGTGCTGCCCCGCAAAGCTCCAGACGTTGGACTGATAGCGTTGTTAGAGGAACTAGGTGAGAACACACTTGATTCTTTGACTCCACTACACTAGTATGAAGCGTCGCAGCATATGCCTTTTCAGATGCATCGCAAAATCCATGAAACTGAATCTTTTTTCAAGCAAATTATATCCATCGTGGAATCTTAATGGAGTTTATTTTTATTAAATCTTAAACAAAAGCCTTCCATTTATTATTGGTATACGTGGCTACAGTGCGTACACACTTTTGAAAATTCCAGTCCAAATTGATGCCTCGATAACATTGCTCATAATTTTCTTGACCGAGAGTCTGGTTTCGTTGTAAATTATTAGTGTATTTTGTTTCGAAGAAGAATGAGAGGTACGCCAATTTTCAATGTAAGAACGTGATGTTGACCTGGAAAATCAAGCGAATTCGAGAATTCAGTTGAGAATTCGTATAGATTTACCACAGTGTGGACTTATATGTTTTTGTTTTGTCGAATATTCCATTTTGAATAGTGAAGTTGATGGTATTGACTTAGATGGTTTTACATTCACATATTATAATTTTATACATTACAGAGGTTTTGTTGAATCAATGTTGAATACTCTGTTCAGCCACTATTCAAAAGTTGCGGCAATTCCAGATGATGGAAAGATAAGTGTAATATTATTTTGCGATCCAAAATTACCTAAATGAGTGAAAGAAGAAATGTCTTGCCAGTATTCTGTAATTTTTACGATTCCTACGAATAATTTGTGACAATTTTAATGTTGTTATCGGAATTGTCTTCACTGTAAAGTGAAAATAACATTTCTCATCAAATCAAATAAATTAAGTAAGAAAATAATAAAGTTCAATTTACTTCTGTTATTTTCAAAAGTAAAATTCAATTCAATTCAAATTCAAGACATCCTAATAATTGCTATGCTCGGTATGATATAAACACATAGTAAATAAGCAATTAAATCAAAGATGGAAATTAATTGTGTAGCTATATGCCTCATGCTCATATTACCATTGGATTTAGTGTTTGTTTCATTATGTGACTCATATAATTTCAATTCATATCGTCTATTCTGTGTCAAAATACGGTACTGTTTCTATATAACCAGTATTTTGTGTAAATTTCATTCGTTATTGTGTTAGACGCAGTTCTTTTATTAATTAAATATTTGTATGCAGAAATAAGAACATAATTTGGTTTTCTCACTATTTTGTTCCACAGGATTAGGTCTTTAGTTCTTTTTTTTCATCATATAAAAATGGGAGTATAGATTTGTTAATAATGTGTTTGAAGGTGCCAAAACGAACACCACTAGTTGAATTCTACTACTAAGTTTACAGCGCTGTACTCATTCCTCATTAAAAATCGAGAACCAAAATCGAATCAAATTAGCGAGTACCATGGTAGAATCAGCCGCACAACGAACCGAGAAATTTTCAGTATTGAACGATATTGATGTCAACGCTTCGACGAGCTGAGCGTAATCAGCTAATGATGTGAAAATGATATAGTTTTAAGAGGAGTTGCGGTTTTTCAGAACCCTTCTAAATTTTGAATAAAAACTTTCCACCTATGATTCGTCTCATTTGACAACTGTTTCATTCAGTTTATTCTAAAACTTTAGACCTATGATTCGTCTCACTGGACAAATGTTCATCCCAATCAGTTTTTTCTACCGATTTCTACCTGCATTTGAAATTTGGCAATCACTACAATTGGACTTAGCCAATCAGATGGGTCCAAATGTATTGCTATGGTTGACAATGCCATGCCCTTTATGTTCAAACTTGTGGCGCCTAATTGCTTTGCCACCAAGTGGAAGAAATCCACGTTTGTATTCTATTGAAAACCAAGTATTTTTGTTTGACTTATATCATCGAACACAAAAAAAATGTTGCGCAGCATCGCAAACAATGCTTGACTATGTAGAATCGACATGCACCATTATCTAACATTTTCTATGGAATCTGTTCATGTTGATGGCCAGCTCTTCAAATCCGATAATGAACACAAAAGAATGAGAAGAGAAAAGTAAATAGTAAAGAAAGTAATAGAAAAGAATAGTAAAGACAATGAGTGACGCCCGATTGTTTAATTGAACGGCAGGACCACTAGCGTTACAGCTGCTGAAGTACCTTCTCTTCTCAATTTTGTGAAGGCTTAGTGTGTGATTAAGTGTGACTTAACCGCCATTTGTTCGGTGATAGGGTCAGGTCACGAGTTTTCTTTAGGCAAACGAGTACAATGATGGAATCAGTTCAAAAGTGCATGGAGAACTGTGTGAATAGCGCGTCGAAGAGATCAGTGAAAAGTGCTGCCCCGCAAAGCTCCAGACGTTGGACTGATAGCGTTGTTAGAGGAACTAGGTGAGAACACACTTGATTCTTTGACTCCACTACACTAGTATGAAGCGTCGCAGCATATGCCTTTTCAGATGCATCGCAAAATCCATGAAACTGAATCTTTTTTCAAGCAAATTATATCCATCGTGGAATCTTAATGGAGTTTATTTTTATTAAATCTTAAACAAAAGCCTTCCATTTATTATTGGTATACGTGGCTACAGTGCGTACACACTTTTGAAAATTCCAGTCCAAATTGATGCCTCGATAACATTGCTCATAATTTTCTTGACCGAGAGTCTGGTTTCGTTGTAAATTATTAGTGTATTTTGTTTCGAAGAAGAATGAGAGGTACGCCAATTTTCAATGTAAGAACGTGATGTTGACCTGGAAAATCAAGCGAATTCGAGAATTCAGTTGAGAATTCGTATAGATTTACCACAGTGTGGACTTATATGTTTTTGTTTTGTCGAATATTCCATTTTGAATAGTGAAGTTGATGGTATTGACTTAGATGGTTTTACATTCACATATTATAATTTTATACATTACAGAGGTTTTGTTGAATCAATGTTGAATACTCTGTTCAGCCACTATTCAAAAGTTGCGGCAATTCCAGATGATGGAAAGATAAGTGTAATATTATTTTGCGATCCAAAATTACCTAAATGAGTGAAAGAAGAAATGTCTTGCCAGTATTCTGTAATTTTTACGATTCCTACGAATAATTTGTGACAATTTTAATGTTGTTATCGGAATTGTCTTCACTGTAAAGTGAAAATAACATTTCTCATCAAATCAAATAAATTAAGTAAGAAAATAATAAAGTTCAATTTACTTTTGTTATTTTCAAAAGTAAAATTCAATTCAATTCAAATTCAAGACATCCTAATAATTGCTATGCTCGGTATGATATAAACACATAGTAAATAAGCAATTAAATCAAAGATGGAAATTAATTGTGTAGCTATATGCCTCATGCTCATATTACCATTGGATTTAGTGTTTGTTTCATTATGTGACTCATATAATTTCAATTCATATCGTCTATTCTGTGTCAAAATACGGTACTGTTTCTATATAACCAGTATTTTGTGTAAATTTCATTCGTTATTGTGTTAGACGCAGTTCTTTTATTAATTAAATATTTGTATGCAGAAATAAGAACATAATTTGGTTTTCTCACTATTTTGTTCCACAGGATTAGGTCTTTAGTTCTTTTTTTTCATCATATAAAAATGGGAGTATAGATTTGTTAATAATGTGTTTGAAGGTGCCAAAACGAACACCACTAGTTGAATTCTACTACTAAGTTTACAGCGCTGTACTCATTCCTCATTAAAAATCGAGAACCAAAATCGAATCAAATTAGCGAGTACCATGGTAGAATCAGCCGCACAACGAACCGAGAAATTTTCAGTATTGAACGATATTGATGTCAACGCTTCGACGAGCTGAGCGTAATTAGCTAATGATGTGAAAATGATATAGTTTTAAGAGGAGTTGCGGTTTTTCAGAACCCTTCTAAATTTTGAATAAAAACTTTCCACCTATGATTCGTCTCATTTGACAACTGTTTCATTCAGTTTATTCTAAAACTTTAGACCTATGATTCGTCTCACTGGACAAATGTTCATCCCAATCAGTTTTTTCTACCGATTTCTACCTGCATTTGAAATTTGGCAATCACTACAATTGGACTTAGCCAATCAGATGGGTCCAAATGTATTGCTATGGTTGACAATGCCATGCCCTTTATGTTCAAACTTGTGGCGCCTAATTGCTTTGCCACCAAGTGGAAGAAATCCGCGTTTGTATTCTATTGAAAACCAAGTATTTTTGTTTGACTTATATCATCGAACACAAAAAAAATGTTGCGCAGCATCGCAAACAATGCTTGACTATGTAGAATCGACATGCACCATTATCTAACATTTTCTATGGAATCTGTTCATGTTGATGGCCAGCTCTTCAAATCCGATAATGAACACAAAAGAATGAGAAGAGAAAAGTAAATAGTAAAGAAAGTAATAGAAAAGAATAGTAAAGACAATGAGTGACGCCCGATTGTTTAATTGAACGGCAGGACCACTAGCGTTACAGCTGCTGAAGTACCTTCTCTTCTCAATTTTGTGAAGGCTTAGTGTGTGATTAAGTGTGACTTAACCGCCATTTGTTCGGTGATAGGGTCAGGTCACGAGTTTTCTTTAGGCAAACGAGTACAATGATGGAATCAGTTCAAAAGTGCATGGAGAACTGTGTGAATAGCGCGTCGAAGAGATCAGTGAAAAGTGCTGCCCCGCAAAGCTCCAGACGTTGGACTGATAGCGTTGTTAGAGGAACTAGGTGAGAACACACTTGATTCTTTGACTCCACTACACTAGTATGAAGCGTCGCAGCATATGCCTTTTCAGATGCATCGCAAAATCCATGAAACTGAATCTTTTTTCAAGCAAATTATATCCATCGTGGAATCTTAATGGAGTTTATTTTTATTAAATCTTAAACAAAAGCCTTCCATTTATTATTGGTATACGTGGCTACAGTGCGTACACACTTTTGAAAATTCCAGTCCAAATTGATGCCTCGATAACATTGCTCATAATTTTCTTGACCGAGAGTCTGGTTTCGTTGTAAATTATTAGTGTATTTTGTTTCGAAGAAGAATGAGAGGTACGCCAATTTTCAATGTAAGAACGTGATGTTGACCTGGAAAATCAAGCGAATTCGAGAATTCAGTTGAGAATTCGTATAGATTTACCACAGTGTGGACTTATATGTTTTTGTTTTGTCGAGTATTCCATTCTGAATAGTGAAGTTGATGGTATTGACTTAGATGGTTTTACATTCACATATTATAATTTTATACATTACAGAGGTTTTGTTTAATACTCTGTTCAGCCACTATTCAAAAGTTGCGGCAATTCCAGATGATGGAAAGATAAGTGTAATATTATTTTGCGATCCAAAATTACCTAAATGAGTGAAAGAAGAAATGTCTTGCCAGTATTCTGTAATTTTTACGATTCCTACGAATAATTTGTGACAATTTTAATGTTGTTATCGGAATTGTCTTCACTGTAAAGTGAAAATAACATTTCTCATCAAATCAAATAAATTAAGTAAGAAAATAATAAAGTTCAATTTACTTTTGTTATTTTCAAAAGTAAAATTCAATTCAAATCAAATTCAAGACATCCTAATAATTGCTATGCTCGGTATGATATAAACACATAGTAAATAAGCAATTAAATCAAAGATGGAAATTAATTGTGTAGCTATATGCCTCATGCTCATATTACCATTGGATTTAGTGTTTGTTTCTTTTTATGACTCATTTAATTTCAATTCATATCGTCTATTCTGTGTCAAAATACGGTACTGTTTCTATATAACCAGTATTTTGTGTAAATTTCATTCGTTATTGTGTTAGACGCAGTTCTTTTATTAATTAAATATTTGTATGCAGAAATAAGAACATATTTTGGTTTTCTCACTGTTTTGTTCCATAGGATTAGGTCTTTAGGTCTTTATTTTCATCAAATAAAAATGTGAGTAAAGATTGTTAATAATGTACTAGTAGATTCCAATCTCCTTATACTTGTGAACAAATTAAACATAAGCCCCCACCAGCATGGGGGAATGGAAGTTTCAAACATTTCTTTATTTTTATTTAGATAACATACTGTTCCTACAAGGAAGGTGCCAAAACGAACACTACTAGTTGAATTCTACTACTAAGTTTACAGCGCTGTACTCATTCCTCTTTAAAAATCGAGAACCAAAATCGAATGAAATTAGCGAGTACCATGGTCGAATCAAAAGCACAACGAACCGAGAAATTTTCAGTATTGACCGATATTGATGTCAACGCTTCGACGAGCTGAGCGTAATCAGCTAATGATGTGAAAATGATATCGTTTTAAGAGGAGTTGCGGTTTTTCAGAACCCTTCTAAATTTTGAATAAAAACTTTCCACCTATGATTCGTCTCATTTGACAACTGTTTCATTCAGTTTATTCTAAAACTTTAGACCTATGATTCGTCTCACTGGACAAATGTTCATCCCAATCAGTTTTTTCTACCGATTTCTACCTGCATTTGAAATTTGGCAATCACTACAATTGGACTTAGCCAATCAGATGGGTCCAAATGTATTGCTATGGTTGACAATGTCATGCCCTTTATGTTCAAACTTGTGGCGCCTAATTGCTTTGCCACCAAGTGGAAGAAATCCGCTTTTGTATTCTATTGAATGCCAAGTATTTTTGTTTGACTTATATCATCGAATACAACAAAAATGTTGCGCAGCATCGCAGACAATGCTTGACTATGTAGAATCGACATGCACCATTATCTAACATTTTCTATGGAATCTGTTCATGTTGATGGCCAGCTCTTCCAATCCGATAATGAACACAAAAGAATGAGAAGAGAAAAGTAAATAGTAAAGAAAGTAATAGAAAAGAATAGTAAAGACAATGAGTGACGCCCGATTGTTTAATTGAACGGCAGGACCACTAGCGTTACAACTGCTGCAGTACTTGTTCGCATTGCACGAACTTTTGCACCTTCTCTTCTCAATTTTGTGAAGGCTTAGTGTGTGATTAAGTGTGACTTAACCGCCATTTGTTAGGTGATAGGGTCAGGTCACGAGTTTTCTTTAGGCAAACGAGTACAATGATGGAATCAGTTCAAAAGTGCATAGAGAACTGTGTTAATAGCGCGTCGAAGAGATCAGTGAAAAGTGCTGCCCCGCAAAGCTCGAGACGTTGGACTGATAGCGTTGTTAGAGGAGCTATTCTTGTTTTTGTAGAAACTAGGTGAGAACACACTTGATTCTTTGACTCCACTACACTAGTATGAAGCGTCGCAGCATATGCCTTTTCAGATGCATCGCAAAATCCATGAAACTGAATCTTTTTCCAAGCAAATTCTATCCATCGTGGGATCTTAATGGAGTTTATTTTTATTAAATCTTAAACAAAAGCCTTCCATTTATTATTGGTATACGTGGCTACAGTGCGTACACACTTTTGAAATTTCCAGTCCAAATTGATGCATCGATAACATTGCTCATAATTTTCTTGACCGAGAGTCTGGTTTCGTTGTAAATTAGTGGCGTATTTTGTTTCGAAGAAGAATGAGAGGTACGCCAATTTTCAATGTAAGAACGTGATGTTGGCCTGGAAAATCAAGCGAATTCGAGAATTCAGTTGAGAATTCGTATAGATTTACAACAGTGTGGACTTATATGTTTTTGTTTTGTCGAGTATTCCATTCTGAATAGTGAAGTTGACGGTATTGACTTAGATGGTTTTACATTCACATATGATAATTTTATACATTACAGAGGTTTTGTTGAATCAATGCTGAATACTCTGTTCAGCCACTATTCAAAAGTTGCGGCAATTCCAGATGATGGAAAGATAAGTGTAATATTATTTTGCGATCCAAAATTGCCAAAATGAGTGAAAGAAGAAATGTCTTGCCAGTATTCGGTAATTTTTACGATTCCTACGAATAATTTGTGACAATTTTAATGTTGTTATCGGAATTGTCTTCACTGTAAAGTGAAAATAACATTTCTCATCAAATCAAATAAATTAAGTAAGAAAATAATAAAGTTCAATTTACTTTTGTTATTTTCAAAAGTAAAATTCAATTCAATTCAAATTCAAGACATCCTAATAATAGCTATGCTCGGTATGATATAAACATATAGTAAATAAACAAATTTCATAAGCAATTAAATCAAAGATGGAAATTAATTGTGTAGTTATATACCTCATGCTCATATTACCATTGGATTTAGTGTTTGTTTCATTATATGACTCATATAATTTCAATTCATATCGTCTATTCTGTGTCAAAATACGGTACTGTTTCTATATAACCAGTATTTTGTGTAAATTTCATTCGTTATTGTGTTAGACGCAGTTCTTTTATTAATTAAATATTTGTATGCAGAAATAAGAACATAATTTGGTTTTCTCACTATTTTGTTCCACAGGATTAGGTCTTTAGGTCTTTATTTTCATCAAATAAAAATGGGAGTAAAGATTGTTAATAATGTACTAGTAGATTCCAATCTCCTTATACTTGTGAACAAATTAAACATAAGCCCCCACCAGCATGGGGGAATGGAAGTTTCAAACATTTCTTTATTTTTATTTAGATAACATACTGTTCCTACAAGGAAGGTGCCAAAACGAACACTACTAGTTCAATTCTACTACTAAGTTTACAGCGCTGTACTCATTCCTCTTTAAAAATCGAGAACCAAAATCGAATGAAATTAGCGAGTACCATGGTCGAATCAAAAGCACAACGAACCGAGAAATTTTCAGTATTGACCGATATTGATGTCAACACTTCGACGAGCTGAGCGTAATCAGCTAATGATGTGAAAATAATATCGTTTTAAGAGGAGTTGCGGTTTTTCAGAATCCTTCTAAGTTTTGAATAAAAGCTTTCCACCTATGATTCGTCTCATTTGACAACTGTTCATCCCATTCAGTTTATACTAAAACTTTAGACCTATGATTCGTCTCACTGGACAAATGTTCATCCCAATCAGTTTTTTCTACCGAGGTAGAAACCTGCATTCGAAATTTGGCAGTCACTAGAATTGGACTTAGCCAATCAGATGGGTCAAAATGTATTGTCATGCCCTTTATGTTCAAACTTGTGGCGCCTAATTGCTTTGCCACCAAATGGAAGAAATCCGCTTTTGTATTCTATTGAATGCCAAGTATTTTTGCTTGACTAACATCATCGAACACAAGAAAAATGTTGCGCAACATCACAGACAATGTATGACTATGTAGAATCGACATGCACCATTATCTAACATTTTCATGTTGATGGCCAGCTCTTCAAATCCGATAATGAACACACAAGAATGAGAAGAGAAAAGTAAATAGTAAAGAAAGTAATAGAAAAGAATAGTAAAGACAATGAGTGACGCCCGATTGTTTAATTGAACGGCAGGACCACTAGCGTTACAGCTGCTGAAGTACCTTCTCTTCTCAATTTTGTGAAGGCTTAGTGTGTGATTAAGTGTGACTTAACCGCCATTTGTTCGGTGATAGGGTCAGGTCACGAGTTTTCTTTAGGCAAACGAGTACAATGAAGGAATCAGTTCAAAAGTGCATGGAGAACTGTGTGAATAGCGCGTCGAAAAGATCAGTGAAAAGTGCTGCCCCGCAAAGCTCCAGACGTTGGACTGATAGCGTTGTTAGAGTAACTAGGTGAGAACACACTTGATTCTTTGACTCCACTACACTAGTATGAAGCGTCGCAGCATATGCCTTTTCAGATGCATCGCAAAATCCATGAAACTGAATCTTTTTCAAGCAAATTATATCCATCGTGGAATCTTAATGGAGTTTATTTTTATTAAATCTTAAACAAAAGCCTTCCATTTATTATTGGTATACGTGGCTACAGTGCGTACACACTTTTGAAAATTCCAGTCCAAATTGATGCGTCGATAACATTGCTCATAATTTTCTTGACCGAGAGTCTGGTTTCGTTGTAAATTAGTGGCGTATTTTGTTTCGAAAAAGAAGGAGAGGTACGCCAATTTTCAATGTAAGAACGTGATGTTGGCCTGGAAAATCAAGCGAATTCGAGAATTCAGTTGAGAATTCGTATAGATTTACAATAGTGTGGACTTATATGTTTTTGTTTTGTCGAGTATTCCATTCTGAATAGTGAAGTTGACGGTATTGACTTAGATGGTTTTACATTAACATATGATAATTTAATACATTACAGAGGTTTTGTTGAATCAATGTTGAATACTCAGTTCAGCCACTATTCAAAAGTTGCGGCAATTCCAGATGATGGAAAGATAAGTGTAATATTATTTTGCGATCCAAAATTGCCAAAATGAGTGAAAGAAGAAATGTCTTGCCAGTATTCGGTAACTTTTACGATTCCTACGAATAATTTGTGACAATTTTAATGTTGCTATCGAAATTGTCTTCACTATAAAGAGAAAATAACATTTCTCATCAAATCAAATAAATTAAGTAAGAAAATAATAAACTTCAATTTACTTTTGTTATTTTCAAAATTAAAATTCAATTCAATTCAAATTCAAGACATCCTAATATTAGCTATGCTCGGTATGATATAAACATATAGTAAATAAACAAATTTCATAAGCAATTAAATCAAAGATGGAAATTAATTGTGTAGCTATACACCTCATGCTCATATTACCATTGGATTTAGTGCTTGTTTCATTATATGACTCATATAATTTCAATTCATATCGTCTGTTCTGTCAAAATACGCTACTGTTTCTATATAACCAGTATTTTGTGTAAATTTCATTCGTTATTGTGTTAGACGCAGTTCTTTTATTAATTAAATATTTGTATGCAGAAATAAGAACATATTTTGGTTTTCTCACTGTTTTGTTCCATAGGATTAGGTCTTTAGGTCTTTATTTTCATCAAATAAAAATGGGAGTAAAGATTGTTAATAATGTACTAGTAGATTCCAATCTCCTTCTACTTGTGAACAAATTAAACATAAGCCCCAACCAGCATGGGGGAGTGGAAGTTTCAAACATTTCTTTATTTTTATTTAGATAACATACTGTTCCTACAAGGAAGGTGCCAAAACGAACACCACTAGTTGAATTCTACTACTAAGTTTACAGCGCTGTACTCATTCCTCTTTAAAAATCGAGAACCAAAATCGAATGAAATTAGCGAGTACCATGGTCGAATCAGCCGCACAACGAATCGAGAAATTTTCGGTATTAACCGATATTGATGTTAACGCTTCGACGAGCTGAGCGTAATCAGCTAAAGATGTGAAAATGATATCGTTTTAAGAGGAGTTGCGGTTTTTCAGAACCCTTCTAAATTTTGAATAAAAACTTTCCACCTATGATTCGTCTCATTGGACAACTGTTCATCCCATTCAGTTTATACAAAAACTTTAGACCTATGATTCGTCCCACTGGACAAATGTTCATCCCAATCAGTTTTTTTTACCGATTTCTACCTGCATTCGAAATTTGGCAGTCACTGCAATTGGACTTAGCCAATCAGATGGGTCAAAATGTATTGCTATGGTTGACAATGCCATGCCCTTTATGTTCAAACTTGTGGCGCCTAATTGCTTTGCCACCAAATGAAAAAATCCACTTTTGTATTCTATTGAATGCCAAGTATTTTTGTTTGACTTATATCATCGAATACAACAAAAATGTTGCGCCAACACTAGTCTGAAGCGTCGCAGCATATGCCTTTTCAGATTCATTGCAAAATCCATGAAACTGAATCTTTTTCCAAGCAAATTCTATCCATCATGGGATCTTAATGGAGTTTATTTTTATTAAATCTTAAACAAAAGCCTTCCATTTATTATTGGTATACGTGGCTACAGTGCGTACACACTTTTGAAATTTGCAGTCCAAATTGATGCATCGATAACATTGCTCATAATTTTCTTTACCGAAAGTCTGGTTTCGTTGTAAATTAGTGGCGTATTTTGTTTCGAAAAAGAAGGAGAGGTACGCCAATTTTCAATGTAAGAACGTGATGTTGGCCTGGAAAATCAAGCGAATTCGAGAATTCAGTTGAGAATTCGTATAGATTTACAACAGTGTGGACTTATATGTTTTTGTTTTGTCGAGTATTCCATTCTGAATAGTGAAGTTGACGGTATTGACTTAGATGGTTTTTAGATGGTAATACATATGATAATTTAATACATTACAGAGGTTTTGTTGAATCAATGTTGAATACTCAGTTCAGCCACTATTCAAAAGTTGCGGCAATTCCAGATGATGGAAAGATAAGTGTAATATTATTTTGCGATCCAAAATTGCCAAAATGAGTGAAAGAAGAAATGTCTTGCCAGTATTCGGTAACTTTTACGATTCCTACGAATAATTTGTGACAATTTTAATGTTGTTATCTGAATTGTCTTCACTGTAAAGTGAAAATAACATTTCTCATCAAATCAAATAAATTAAGTAAGAAAATAATAAAGTTCAATTTACTTTTGTTATTTTCAAAAGTAAAATTCAATTCAATTCAAATTCAAGACATACAGACGTTGGACAAAGCTACAGACGTTGGACTAATAGCGTTGTTAGAGGAGCTATTCTTGTTTTCGTAGAAACTAGGTGAGAACACACTTGATTCTTTGACTCCACTACACTAGTATGAAGCGTCGCAGCATATGCCTTTTCAGATGCATCGCAAAATCAATGAAACTGAATCTTTTTCCAAGCAAATTATATCCATCGTGGGATCTTAATGGAATTTATTTTAATTAAATCTTAAACAAAAGCCTTCCATTTATTATTGGTATACGTGTCCAAATTGATGCATCGATAACATTGCTCATAATTTTCTTTACCGAGAGTCTGGTTTCGTTGTAAATTAGTGGCGTATTTTGTTTCGAAGAAGAAGGAGAGGTACGCCAATTTTCAATGTAAGAACGTGATGTTGGCCTGGAAAATCAAGCCAATTCGAGAATTCAGTTGAGAATTCGTATAGATTGACCACAGTGTAGACTTATAGGTTTTTGTTTTGTCGAGTATTCCATTCTGAATAGTGAAGTTGATGGTATTGACTTAGATGGTTTTACATTCACATATGATAATTTAATACATTACAGAGGTTTTGTTGAATCAATGTTGAATACTCAGTTCAGCCACTATTCAAAAGTTGTGGCAATTCCAGATGATGGAAAGATAAGTGTAATATTATTTTGCGATCCAAAATTGCCAAAATGAGTGAAAGAAGAAATGTCTTGCCAGTATTCGGTAATTTTTCGATTCCTACGAATAATTTGTGACAATTTTAATGTTGTTATCGGAATTGTCTTCACTATAAAGTGAAAATAATATTTCTCATCAAATCAAATAAATTAAGTAAGAAAATAATAAAGTTCAATTTACTTTTGTTATTTTCAAAAGTAAAATTCAATTCAATTCAAATTCCAGACATCCTAATAATAGCTATGCTCGGTATGATATAAACATATAGTAAATAAACAAATTTCATAAGCAATTAAATCAAAGATGGAAATTAATTGTGTAGTTATATACCTCATGCTCATATTACCATTGGATTTAGTGTTTGTTTCATTATATGACTCATATAATTTCAATTCATATCGTCTATTCTGTGTCAAAATACGGTACTGTTTCTATATAACCAGTATTTTGTGTAAATTTCATTCGTTATTGTGTTAGACGCAGTTCTTTTATTAATTAAATATTTGTATGCAGAAATAAGAACATAATTTGGTTTTCTCACTATTTTGTTCCACAGGATTAGGTCTTTAGGTCTTTATTTTCATCAAATAAAAATGGGAGTAAAGATTGTTAATAATGTACTAGTAGATTCCAATCTCCTTCTACTTGTGAACAAATTAAACATAAGCCCCCACCAGCATGGGGGAATGGAAGTTTCAAACATTTCTTTATTTTTATTTAGATAACATACTGTTCCTACAAGGAAGGTGCCAAAACGAACACTACTAGTTGAATTCTACTACTAAGTTTACAGCGCTGTACTCATTCCTCTTTAAAAATCGAGAACCAAAATCGAATGAAATTAGCGAGTACCATGGTCGAATCAAAAGCACAACGAACCGAGAAATTTTCAGTATTAACCGATATTGATGTTAACGCTTCGATGAGCTGAGCGTAATCAGCTAAAGATGTGAAAATGATATCGTTTTAAGAGAAGTTGCGGTTTTTCAGAACCCTTCTAAATTTTGAATAAAAACTTTCCACCTATGATTCGTCTCATTTGACAACTGTTTCATTCAGTTTATTCTAAAACTTTTGACCTATGATTCGTCTCACTGGACAAATGTTCATCCCAATCAGTTTTTTCTACCGATTTCTACCTGCATTTGAAATTTGGCAATCACTACAATTGGACTTAGCCAATCAGATGGGTCCAAATGTATTGCTATGGTTGACAATGCCATGCCCTTTATGTTCAAACTTGTGGCGCCTAATTGCTTTGCCACCAAGTGGAAGAAATCCGCTTTTGTATTCTATTGAATGCCAAGTATTTTTGTTTGACTGATATCATCGAATACAACAAAAATGTTGCGCAGCATCGCAGACAATGCTTGACTATGTAGAATCGACATGCACCATTATCTAACGTTTTCTATGGAATCTGTTCATGTTGATGGCCAGCTCTTCAAATCCGATAATGAACACACAAGAATGAGAAGAGAAAAGTAAATAGTAAAGAAAGTAATAGAAAAGAATAGTAAAGACAATGAGTGACGCCCGATTGTTTAATTGAACGGCAGGACCACTAGCGTTACAGCTGCTGAAGTACCTTCTCTTCTCAATTTTGTGAAGGCTTAGTGTGTGATTAAGTGTGACTTAACCGCCATTTGTTCGGTGATAGGGTCAGGTCACGAGTTTTCTTTAGGCAAACGAGTACAATGAAGGAATCAGTTCAAAAGTGCATGGAGAACTGTGTGAATAGCGCGTCGAAAAGATCAGTGAAAAGTGCTGCCCCGCAAAGCTCCAGACGTTGGACTGATAGCGTTGTTAGAGGAACTAGGTGAGAACACACTTGATTCTTTGACTCCACTACACTAGTATGAAGCGTCGCAGCATATGCCTTTTCAGATGCATCGCAAAATCCATGAAACTGAATCTTTTTCAAGCAAATTATATCCATCGTGGAATCTTAATGGAGTTTATTTTTATTAAATCTTAAACAAAAGCCTTCCATTTATTATTGGTATACGTGGCTACAGTGCGTACACACTTTTGAAAATTCCAGTCCAAATTGATGCGTCGATAACATTGCTCATAATTTTCTTGACCGAGAGTCTGGTTTCGTTGTAAATTAGTGGCGTATTTTGTTTCGAAAAAGAAGGAGAGGTACGCCAATTTTCAATGTAAGAACGTGATGTTGGCCTGGAAAATCAAGCGAATTCGAGAATTCAGTTGAGAATTCGTATAGATTTACAATAGTGTGGACTTATATGTTTTTGTTTTGTCGAGTATTCCATTCTGAATAGTGAAGTTGACGGTATTGACTTAGATGGTTTTACATTAACATATGATAATTTAATACATTACAGAGGTTTTGTTGAATCAATGTTGAATACTCAGTTCAGCCACTATTCAAAAGTTGCGGCAATTCCAGATGATGGAAAGATAAGTGTAATATTATTTTGCGATCCAAAATTGCCAAAATGAGTGAAAGAAGAAATGTCTTGCCAGTATTCGGTAACTTTTACGATTCCTACGAATAATTTGTGACAATTTTAATGTTGCTATCGAAATTGTCTTCACTATAAAGAGAAAATAACATTTCTCATCAAATCAAATAAATTAAGTAAGAAAATAATAAACTTCAATTTACTTTTGTTATTTTCAAAATTAAAATTCAATTCAATTCAAATTCAAGACATCCTAATATTAGCTATGCTCGGTATGATATAAACATATAGTAAATAAACAAATTTCATAAGCAATTAAATCAAAGATGGAAATTAATTGTGTAGCTATACACCTCATGCTCATATTACCATTGGATTTAGTGCTTGTTTCATTATATGACTCATATAATTTCAATTCATATCGTCTGTTCTGTCAAAATACGCTACTGTTTCTATATAACCAGTATTTTGTGTAAATTTCATTCGTTATTGTGTTAGACGCAGTTCTTTTATTAATTAAATATTTGTATGCAGAAATAAGAACATATTTTGGTTTTCTCACTGTTTTGTTCCATAGGATTAGGTCTTTAGGTCTTTATTTTCATCAAATAAAAATGGGAGTAAAGATTGTTAATAATGTACTAGTAGATTCCAATCTCCTTCTACTTGTGAACAAATTAAACATAAGCCCCAACCAGCATGGGGGAGTGGAAGTTTCAAACATTTCTTTATTTTTATTTAGATAACATACTGTTCCTACAAGGAAGGTGCCAAAACGAACACCACTAGTTGAATTCTACTACTAAGTTTACAGCGCTGTACT
Source organism: Coelopa pilipes (assembly GCA_947389925.1). Classification (NCBI taxonomy): domain Eukaryota; kingdom Metazoa; phylum Arthropoda; class Insecta; order Diptera; family Coelopidae; genus Coelopa; species Coelopa pilipes. The sequence continues at coordinate 18,804,013 of OX376698.1, read as the reverse complement.
CATTCCTCTTTAAAAATCGAGAACCAAAATCGAATGAAATTAGCGAGTACCATGGTCGAATCAGCCGCACAACGAATCGAGAAATTTTCGGTATTAACCGATATTGATGTTAACGCTTCGACGAGCTGAGCGTAATCAGCTAAAGATGTGAAAATGATATCGTTTTAAGAGGAGTTGCGGTTTTTCAGAACCCTTCTAAATTTTGAATAAAAACTTTCCACCTATGATTCGTCTCATTGGACAACTGTTCATCCCATTCAGTTTATACAAAAACTTTAGACCTATGATTCGTCTCACTGGACAAATGTTCATCCCAATCAGTTTTTTTTACCGATTTCTACCTGCATTCGAAATTTGGCAGTCACTGCAATTGGACTTAGCCAATCAGATGGGTCAAAATGTATTGCTATGGTTGACAATGCCATGCCCTTTATGTTCAAACTTGTGGCGCCTAATTGCTTTGCCACCAAATGAAAAAATCCACTTTTGTATTCTATTGAATGCCAAGTATTTTTGTTTGACTTATATCATCGAATACAACAAAAATGTTGCGCCAACACTAGTATGAAGCGTCGCAGCATATGCCTTTTCAGATTCATTGCAAAATCCATGAAACTGAATCTTTTTCCAAGCAAATTCTATCCATCGTGGGATCTTAATGGAGTTTATTTTTATTAAATCTTAAACAAAAGCCTTCCATTTATTATTGGTATACGTGGCTACAGTGCGTACACACTTTTGAAATTTGCAGTCCAAATTGATGCATCGATAACATTGCTCATAATTTTCTTTACCGAAAGTCTGGTTTCGTTGTAAATTAGTGGCGTATTTTATTTCGAAGAAGAATGAGAGGTACACCAATTTTCAATGAAAGAAAGTGATGTTGGTCTGGAAAATCAAACGAATTCGGGAATTCAGTTGAGAATTCGTATAGATTGACCACAGTGTGGACTTATATGTTTTTGTTTTGTCGAGTATTCCATTCTGAATAGTGAAGTTGATGGTATTGACTTAGATGGTTTTACATTCACTTATGATAATTTAATATATGTAGGATTGGCGTCCTACTGTTGTGGTATTATTTAATAAAATGAAACACTTATTTATTCATTTATAACTTTTATTTATTTATTATTAATTATATTTGGTTTTATTATAATTATTGTGTATTATTTAGTATTATTTCTATATTCTAGAGTTGATGAGCGTTTGCTTGACGGCATTTGACTGACTCTATTTTCAAATAGACGCCTTTGTATTCGTTCGTCGTTTCGTTTATTTTAATATTGTTCTGTTGTCTGTCCGTGGCTTTGTTAGTATTGTCGTCCAGTCCGGGTTGCCTTCGCGTCGGAGTTAATGCCCTCTCCTACATTCGGCCGTCCTGAAAATGCATTCGTCCCGAATGTAGTGCTCCATCTTTTCATGAATTCCGCCACCGTTGATGTTCGCCCCGGACCCTCGTGTTCACCAACCTTTTCTACCTCATATCTGTCGTGATTTAATTTACGCAACACTTTATATGGCCCTAAGTATTTTGCTTTCAATTTCAGACCAGAACCATATTGGGTTCTTTTTATGGCAACTAAATCATTAATTTCATAACATTCTGAAATTTCACGCTTATCGTTAAAACCCTTCCGATTTTCCATCTGAATTTTTTCAATATTTTTTCTGGCATTTTCTCTAATTTCATCCCGTTCTACGTTTAGATCTTCTACAGCTAGTTCTTGCATTAGCTCATTTAAATTCGGCGAGGTTTTAACTCGCATTTCACATCCGGTTAGAATCTTAAACGGCGAAACGTTTGTGCTTCGTGCCGGGGTATTATTTATACACTGTTGAACTTGATTTACGTATTTGTACCACTGTTCGGGGTGGTCTAAAGAAAGATAAAGATAGAAAGATAAGTGTAATATTATTTTGCGAACCAAAATTGCCAAAATGAGTGAAAGAAGAAATGTCTTGCCAGTATTCGGTAACTTTTACGATTCCTACGAATAATTTGTGACAATTTTAATGTTGCTATCGGAATTGTCTTCACTATAAAGAGAAAATAACATTTCTCATCAAATCAAATAAATTAAGTAAGAAAATTATAAAGTTCAATTTACTTTTGTTATTTTCAAAATTAAAATTCAATTCAATTCAAATTCAAGACATCCTAATATTAGCTATGCTCGGTATGATATAAACATATAGTAAATAAACAAATTTCATAAGCAATTAAATCAAAGATGGAAATTAATTGTGTAGCTATACACCTCATGCTCATATTACCATTGGATTTAGTGTTTGTTTCATTATATGACTCATATAATTTCAATTCATATCGTCTATTCTGTCAAAATACGCTACTGTTTCTATATAACCAGTATTTTGTGTAAATTTCATTCGTTATTGTGTTAGACGCAGTTCTTTTATTAATTAAATATTTGTATGCAGAAATAAGAACATATTTTGGTTTTCTCACTGTTTTGTTCCATAGGATTAGGTCTTTAGGTCTTTATTTTCATCAAATAAAAATGGGAGTAAAGATTGTTAATAATGTACTAGTAGATTCCAATCTCCTTCTACTTGTGAACAAATTAAACATAAGCCCCAACCAGCATGGGGGAATAGAAGTTTCAAACATTTCTTTATTTTTATTTAGATAACATACTGTTCCTACATGGAAGGTGCCAAAACGAACACCACTAGTTGAATTCTACTACTAAGTTTACAGCGCTGTACTCATTCCTCTTTAAAAATCGAGAACCAAAATCGAATGAAATTAGCGAGTACCATGGTCGAATCAGCCGCACAACGAATCGAGAAATTTTCGGTATTAACCGATATTGATGTTAACGCTTCGACGAGCTGAGCGTAATCAGCTAAAGATGTGAAAATGATATCGTTTTAAGAGGAGTTGCGGTTTTTCAGAACCCTTCTAAATTTTGAATAAAAACTTTCCACCTATGATTCGTCTCATTGGACAACTGTTCATCCCATTCAGTTTATACAAAAACTTTAGACCTATGATTCGTCTCACTGGACAAATGTTCATCCCAATCAGTTTTTTCTACCGATTTCTACCTGCATTCGAAATTTGGCAGTCACTGCAATTGGACTTAGCCAATCAGATGGGTCAAAATATATTGCTATGGTTGACAATGCCATGCCCTTTATGTTCAAACTTGTGGTGCCTAATTGCTTTGCCACCAAATGAAAAAATCCACTTTTGTATTCTATTGAATGCCAAGTATTTTTGTTTGACTTATATCATCGAATACAACAAAAATGTTGCGCCAACACTAGTATGAAGCGTCGCAGCATATGCCTTTTCAGATTCATTGCAAAATCCATGAAACTGAATCTTTTTCCAAGCAAATTCTATCCATCGTGGGATCTTAATGGAGTTTATTTTTATTAAATCTTAAACAAAAGCCTTCCATTTATTATTGGTATACGTGGCTACAGTGCGTACACACTTTTGAAATTTGCAGTCCAAATTGATGCATCGATAACATTGCTCATAATTTTCTTTACCGAAAGTCTGGTTTCGTTGTAAATTAGTGGCGTATTTTATTTCGAAGAAGAATGAGAGGTACACCAATTTTCAATGAAAGAAAGTGATGTTGGTCTGGAAAATCAAACGAATTCGGGAATTCAGTTGAGAATTCGTATAGATTGACCACAGTGTGGACTTATATGTTTTTGTTTTGTCGAGTATTCCATTCTGAATAGTGAAGTTGATGGTATTGACTTAGATGGTTTTACATTCACATATGATAATTTAATATATGTAGGATTGGCGTCCTACTGTTGTGGTATTATTTAATAAAATGAAACACTTATTTATTCATTTATAACTTTTATTTATTTATTATTAATTATATTTGGTTTTATTATAATTATTGTGTATTATTTAGTATTATTTCTATATTCTAGAGTTGATGAGCGTTTGCTTGACGGCATTTGACTGACTCTATTTTCAAATAGACGCCTTTGTATTCGTTCGTCGTTTCGTTGATTTTAATATTGTTCTGTTGTCTGTCCGTGGCTTTGTTAGTATTGTCGTCCAGTCCGGGTTGCCTTCGCGTCGGAGTTAATGCCCTCTCCTACATTCGGCCGTCCTGAAAATGCATTCGTCCCGAATGTAGTGCTCCATCTTTTCATGAATTCCGCCACCGTTGATGTTCGCCCCGGACCCTCGTGTTCACGCAACACTTTATATGGCCCTAAGTATTTTGCTTTCAATTTCAGACCAGAACCATATTGGGTTCTTTTTATGGCAACTAAATCATTAATTTCATAACATTCTGAAATTTCACGCTTATCGTTAAAACCCTTCCGATTTTCCATCTGAATTTTTTCAATATTTTTTCTGGCATTTTCTCTAATTTCATCCCGTTCTACGGTTAGATCTTCTACAGCTAGTTCATGCATTAGCTCATTTAAATTCGGCGAGGTTTTAACTCGCATTTCACATCCGGTAAGAATCTTAAACGGCGGAACGTTTGTGCTTCGTGCCGGGGTATTATTTATACACTGTTGAACTTGATTTACGTATTTGTACCACTGTTCGGGGTGGTCTAAAGACATTTTCGCTAACATGGGTATGACTATGCGATGCATACGCTCTACTTGCCCATTTCCACGTGGAACCCCTGTGGAAATCAGTAGATGTTAAATTCCCTCTGTTTCGCAGTACTCTTTGAACACATGAGATGTGAAAGCAGACCCTCTGTCTGACACTATTCTTCTTGGGTTACCAAATATGGCCGACTGTTTTTTTATCGCTCTAACACTGCTGACGCCCCTGTGTCCTTTGTAGGGTACAACCAAACAAATTTTGAGAAGCCATCTACCACTACAAACATGTAATTGTATTGTTTGTTTGTCGTCGTCATTGGGCCAACGAGGTCTATGTGAAAAGTGTTTAACGGTTGATCTTCTTTAGGTATTGGCACCAGAAACCCTTCCTTTGTGCCCGCTTTTGTATTCGCAACTATGCATTCAATACAACTTTCTACTATCTTGGCCACTTTCGATCCAAGCTTTGGTATAAAGTAAGATTTCTCTATGCAGTCTTGAGTGCGTTTCGCAGAAAAATGCCATTGTCTATGAGCTATTTTTATTATTTCTTCTTCCATCAGAGTGGGAACTACAATTAGTTCCTTGAAAAGATTTTTATACAACACGTTGTGAAACATATAAAAATCTTCGTACTCGCTATTCTCCAGAATTTTTATAATAGCTTTCGTCCAATCATCTTTTAATTGTGCCTGCTGTAACCGATGTCGTAACGAATCTTCTAATAGTAAACAGTATACCCTACTAAGGGCATCGACATGTTTCATTTGCGACCCCGATCTATGTTCGATTTGATGATCGAATTCCTGAAGGAACATTGCCCACCTAGCAATCCTCGGAGGAATATCTTCTTTTTGCATTGTCATAGCAAATGCATTGCAATCTGTGACGATCTTGAATTTGCTCCCCAATAAATATATTTTCCACTTTTTTAATGCCTCCACTATGGCTAAAACTTCGAGTTCATATGAACTATACTTCATCTCAGCCGAATTTGTCTTACGGCTCATGAATTGAACGGGGTGAAGACTTTGATCTTCCGCCCACCTTTGCAACAAAACTCCCCCATAGCCGAATTTTGAAGCGTCAGTATGAACTTCAGTTTCAGCCATAGGGTTATATAATCTTAAAACCGGTATTTTCATTAAAGCATCCTTTAATTGGTGAAAAGATGCGAGTTGTTCTTCGTTCATGATAAAAATGGAATCCTTACGAAGAAGGTCCGATAAGGGTTTAGCAATTAATGCATAATTTTTAACGAATCGCCTAAAGTAGGAAGTGAGTCCTAAAAATTATTGCCCGCGTTTTCTCCTCAGACGGCTTAATCGTCCCTTCTTCTATAATGTAACCTAAATAATTTACACGTCTTTGTAGAAATTGACATTTTTTCCACTTTATGCGAACCCCATGCTTCGCAGCTACATCAAATACTCTTTTTAACTTTTCTATCCCTTCTTGTTCGTCTTTTGATGGAATGATCAAATCATCCATGTAAACAGCTACTGTGCCATCCCTTATTAGATCCCTAAAAATAGCACTGACAAATCTGCAGAACGCTGCAGGAGAATTGAAAATTCCGAAAGGTGTGTATAAGAATTCATACTGCCCCCCGTGAGACACAAACGCAGTGTATTTCCTGGATTCTGGTTCCACTGGCACGTGAAAGAATCCATCTTTCAAGTCCAGTGTAGAAAAAACGTTGGCTTGTTGCAACCGATCTACGACATCATCCATGAGCGTCATGGGAAAATTATCTCTGATTATTTTCTTATTTAATTTTCTGTAATCGCAGCAGAGACGCTTACTGTCCTCTTTTTTATTAACGAGTACTATGGGCGATGCATAGCTCGATGAACTAACTTGAATTATTTCCTCTTTTAGCCACTCACCAATTTGCTTGTCTACTATACGCTGACCCTCATAAGATATCCTTCTTGGGCGCTGGAAGACAGGATTCTCATCTGTTAGCACTATTTTCATTTTAATTGGACTAACAGCATCTTGTTTCGGAATGTATTCTTTAATCAAAGCAGTTAGTGTTGCTGAATAATCTTCATTAAGATGTGTCAAGTCAAATGATTCTTCATTCATTCCCTCAACATTGAAGCATATGCCTCTAAATTCTTTAAATAAATCAAAATCTTCTACTTCATCGCTGTTGTCACTTCCGTAGACTGACCTTTTTGAACGAATTCAACCCCATCCTTGCTCATCTTAATGTCAACGTGGTTAAGTATCGAAACTCCGATTATGCCTTCGTAAAAAATATCGCTCTTTTCAACGACACAAAATGTTACTTTTAGTTTCATATGATCAACTTCGACGTCAATGTCAACACTACCAACTGTAGTTAACTCACTATCGCAAATCCCGAACATTCGACGTTTTTCCTCTTTCAACTTATGGCCTAATTTCATCTTCTCGAATACATCACGCCTAATTATGCATCGACTACACCCAGTATCAATTAAAGCATCGAATTGCACATTTTGTGCAGAGATCTTTTTAAACCAAAGGCCGCATTTGTACCATTCATCATCAAGTGTATTTACAGTGCCGCGTTCCTGTTTTATTTCTTTCTTACGATTACATTCGAAAGACCGATGCCCCATTTCGTTACATTTAAAACATTTAAACTGTTGGCTAGTGCAATCTCTGGCCAAGTGTGTTAACACCCCAAATCTATAACAATTTTTCGCATTTTTCGACTGAATTGGTTGGTCATTTTATTCTTCTTTTATGAAAACTGGTTTTTTGAAAGATTGCGAAGGTTTATCGCGAATTTTTTCATAAATTCTTATTTGGTTTTTCAATTCGTTGATAGATGTTGCTTGGTACAAAGGTGCCTTGTTCATCTTTGAGTCTGGAATGCCATCTATAAAATATTCCATCACACTTTCGTCGTCGAGGTTTATTGGTTTCCCTATTTCCAATAGGGTATACAAATATTCCCGAAGTGTCTCGTTTGGCTTCTTTCTACGATTTCTCAATAATCTGTGGACCTCCGATGAAGACAGCTTTGCACCAAACTCATCTATCAACGCCTCTCTTAACAATTTCCAATCGGTTAACCCTTGCTGACTTCTTATAAACAGCTTTGCAGCACCCTTCAGCAATTGTTTGCTATATATGAACTTCTGCACATTATTCCACCCTACGACAGACGCATTTTCTTCGAAATCCGAAGCCCATATCCTCACATCTTGCGTACCTGTACCGCTAAAGACCGGAAGACTATCTTCAATGTCTTTAACGTGAACACTGATCTATGAACTGGTGGGCGAGGGCGAACATCGACGGGTGCGTCCCCATAAACAGACGGAATTGATTCTTCTTCGCTCTCAATATTGGCATCAATCTCGTGGCCAAAATGTAGAAGGAGTCTCTCCTGTAATACTCTTTTCAGTCCGCTCGTCGCCAAATTCAGTTCTTTCAGCTTGTCCCTCAAAAGGTCACAGTTCATTGTCATTACTGTTTGCACGTCCATGTTTGATAAATTTTACAAAATTAAATATATGCCAAATTCGCTTGAATACAATTTAAATTTCTTTCCAATTTTTTGGGAAAACAATATAAATACTAATTTACAAATAAGATATATACTAAAATACGGTTTAACATAAATATAAATTTAAAGAGTTATTTCAATTCCTCTGAAATTTTTGAAATTTTATCGAATTTATGGTAGTTTTCCAACACAAAACAATATTTTAATTAAATATTTCTTTTCAATTTTTGTTTTTCTCTCGAAACATTAAAAAATTATTAAATTAGAAAAAGAAATTATTTTATTTAATATTAAATTTATCAATATAAAAATTTAAAAATTTAAAAAAAAAAATAAAAATTTATTCTTCACATTGAACATAAAATTATTAATATTCAACTTCAGCCATCTCTACTCACTACTTTTCACAATCTTCCAATCTTCTTGTTTGTTGATCTGCAACACGATCTTGTCCTTTCTTTCCCTTTACTTCTTTCGATCTTTTCAACCCTTATTTTTGTTGCAACTTCCAACCTCTTGTCTTGTGTATTCTTCTTCGTTCTGCGTTACAACCTTCTTCTCTTGTTGTGTTTTACAATTTTCTTTTGTTGTATGTTGCAAGTTTGTTGCCACATGCTTCTTCTACAATCTGCTTCTCCTGCAACCTGCTTCTTCTGCAACCTGCTTCATCTGCAACCATCTTCTTCTGCAACCTGGTTCGTCTGCAACCTGCTTCTTATATTTCTGCTGACAACTTTTGTTGCAGAACTTCAACTCTGCTTGTTTTGCAGCGAAAATGAAGTAGGCGAATCGTAGAATTTTTGAATTTCTAAGAATTTTGGCGATTCTAAGAATTAGAAATTCCTTTTTTTCGAATTTTAAGAATTGTTCAAAGAATCCACTTTTCTTTAGATTAAATATGTTTGTTAAATGTTTATCACCTTTATTATAAAATATGAATCGTTTTTAAATTAATTTTTCATAAATTTTCTTCACTATATTCTGTTAACTGTTTTCTTGTATATAGCTTCTTCTGGATAATTCATAAATTTCAATGTATTTACATTCACTTCTTTTTTATAATTTATTACTTCTTTTTACAAACTGTACTTCTGGTTCGGACGAGCTCCCAAATGTACGATTGGCGTCCTACTGTTGTGGTATTATTTAATAAAATGAAACACTTATTTATTCATTTATAACTTTTATTTATTTATTATTAATTATATTTGGTTTTATTATAATTATTGTGTATTATTTAGTATTATTTCTATATTCTAGAGTTGATGAGCGTTTGCTTGACGGCATTTGACTGACTCTATTTTCAAATAGACGCCTTTGTATTCGTTCGTCGTTTCGTTGATTTTAATATTGTTCTGTTGTCTGTCCGTGGCTTTGTTAGTATTGTCGTCCAGTCCGGGTTGCTTTCGCGTCGGAGTTAATGCCCTCTCCTACATACATTACAGAGGTTTTGTTGAATCAATGTTGAATACTCTGTTCAGCCACTATTCAAAAGTTGCGGCAATTCCAGATGATGGAAAGATAAGTGTAATATTATTTTGCGATCCAAAATTGCCAAAATGAGTGAAAGAAGAAATGTCTTGCCAGTATTCGGTAACTTTTACGATTCCTACGAATAATTTGTGACAATTTTAATGTTGTTATCGGAATTGTCTTCACTATAAAGTGAAAATAACATTTCTCATCAAATCAAATAAATTAATAAAGAAAATAATAAAGTTCAATTTACTTTTGTTATTTTCCAAAGTAAAATTCAATTCAATTCAAATTTAAGACATCCTAATAATAGCTATGCTCGGTATGATTTAAACATATAGTAAATAAACAAATTTCATAAGCAATTAAATCAAAGATGGAAATTAATTGTGTAGCTATTTGCCTCATGCTCATATTACCATTGGATTTAGTGTTTGTTTCTTTATATGACTCATATAATTTCAATTCATATCGTCTATTCTGTGTCAAAATACAGTACTGTTTCTATATAACCAGTATTTTGTGCAGTTCTTTTTTTAATTAAATATTTGTATGCAGAAATAAGAACATATTTTAGTTTTCTCACTGTTTTGTTCCATAGGATTAGGTCTTTAGGTCTTTATTTTCATCAAATAAAAATGGGAGTAAAGATTGTTAATAATGTACTAGTAGATTCCAATCTCCTTCTACTTGTGAACAAATTAAACATAAGCCCTAACCAGCATGGGGGAGTGGAAGTTTCAAACATTTCTTTATTTTTATTTAGATAACATACTGTTCCTACAAGGAAGGTGAAAAAACGAACACCACTAGTTGAATTCTACTACTAAGTTTACAGCGCTGTACTCATTCCTCTTTAAAAATCGAGAACCAAAATCGAATGAAATTAGCGAGTATCATGGTCGAATCAGCCGCACTACGAATCGAGAAATTATCAGTATTAACCGATATTGATGTTAATGCTTCGATGAGCTAAGCGTAATCAGATAAAGATGTGAAAATGATATCGTTTTAAGAGGAGTTGCGGTTTTTCAGAACCCTTCTAAATTTTGAATAAAAACTTTTCTTTGATTCGTCTTATTGGAAAACTGTTCATCCGATTCAGTTTATACAAAAACTTTAGACCTATGATTCAGCTCACTGTACAAATGTTCAAATGTTCCCAATCAGTTTTTCTACCGATATTTACCTGCATTCGAAATTTGGCAGTCACTACAATTGGACTTAGCCAATCAGATGGGTGAAAATGAATTGCTATGGTTGACAATGCCATGCCCTTTATGTTCAAACTTGTGGCGCCTAATTGCTTTGCCACCAAATGAAAAAATCCACTTTTGTATTCTATTGAATGCCAAGTATTTTTGCTTGACTAACATCATCGAACACAAGAAAAATGTTGCACCAACACTAGTATGAAGCGTCGCAGCATATGCCTTTTCAGATGCATCGCAAAATCCATGAAACTGATTCTTTTTCCAAGCAAATTATATCCATCGTGGGATCTTAATGGAGTTTATTTTTATTAAATCTTAAACAAAAGCCTTCCATTTATTATTGATACACGTGGCTACAGTGCGTACAGACTTTTGAAATTTCCAGTCCAAATTGTTGCATCGATAACATTGCTCATAATTTTCTTTACCGAAAGTCTGGTTTCGTTGTAAATTAGTGGCGTATTTTATTTCGAAGAAGAATGAGAGGTACGCCAATTTTCAATGAAAGAAAGTGATGTTGGTCTGGAAAATCAAACGAATTCGAGAATTCAGGTGAGAATTCGTATAGATTGACCACAGTGTGGACTTATATGTTTTTGTTTTGTCGAGTATTCCATTCTGAATAGTGAAGTTGATGGTATTGACGTAGATGGTTTTTCATTCACATATGATAATTTAATACATTACAGAGGTTTTGTTGAATCAATGTTGAATGCTCTGTTCAGCCACTATTCAAAAGTTGCGGCAATTCCAGATGATGGAAAGATATGTGTAATATTATTTCGCGATCCAAAATTGCCAAATTGAGTGAAAGAAGAAATGTCTTGCCAGTATTCGGTAACTTTTACGATTCCTACGAATAATTTGTGACAATTTTAATGTTGTTATCGGAACTGTCTTCACTGTAAAGTGAAAATAACATTTCTCATCAAATCAAATAAATTAAGTAAGAAAATAATAAAGTTCAATTTGCTTTTGTTATTTTCAAAATTGAAATTCAATTCAATTCAAATTCAAGACATCCTAATAATAACTATGCTCGGTATGATTTAAACATATAGTAAATAAACAAATTTCATAAGCAATTAAATCAAAGATGGAAATTAATTGTGTAGCTATTTGCCTCATGCTCATATTACCATTGGATTTAGTGTTTGTTTCTTTATATGACTCATATAATTTCAATTCATATCGTCTATTCTGTGTCAAAATACAGTACTGTTTCTATATAACCAGTATTTTGTGCAGTTCTTTTTTTAATTAAATATTTGTATGCAGAAATGAGAACATATTTTGGTTTTCTCACTGTTTTGTTCCATAGGATTAGGTCTTTAGGTCTTTATTTTCATCAAATAAAAATGGGAGTAAAGATTGTTAATAATGTACTAGTAGATTCCAATCTCCTTATACTTGTGAACAAATTAAACATAAGCCCCAACCAGCATGGGGGAGTGGAAGTTTCAAACATTTCTTTATTTTTATTTAGATAACATACTGTTCCTACAAGGAAGGTGCCAAAACGAACACCACTAGTTGAATTCTACTACTAAGTTTACAGCGCTGTACTCATTCCTCTTTAAAAATCGAGAACCAAAATCGAATGAAATTAGCGAGTACCATGGTCGAATCAGCCGCACAACGAATCGAGAAATTTTCGGTATTAACCGATATTGATGTTAACGCTTCGATGAGCTGAGTGTAATCAGATAAAGATGTGAAAATGGTATCGTTTTAAGAGGAGTTGCGGTTTTTCAGAACCCTTCTAAATTTTGAATAAAAACTTTCCTTTGATTCGTCTTACCGGAAAACTGCTCCTTCCATTCAGTTTATACAAAAACTTTAGACCTATGATTCAGCTCACTGTACAAATGTTCAAATGTTCCCAATCAGTTTTTTCTACCGATATTTACCTGCATTCGGAATTTAGCAGTCACTACAATTGGACTTAGCCAATCAGATGGGTCAAAATGAATTGCTATGGTTGACAATGCCTTGCCCTTTATGTTCAAACTTGTGGCGCCTAATTGCTTTGCCACCAAATGGAAGAAATCCGCTTTTGTATTCTATTGAATGCCAAGTATTTTTTCTTGACTAACATCATCGAACACAAGAAAATTGTTGCGCAGCATCCCAGACAATGCTTGACTATGTAGAATCGACATACACCATTTTCGAATATTTTCTATGGTTTCTGTTCATGTTGATGGCTTTTTGGAACCCTTCCAAATTTTTAATAAAAACTTTCCACCTATGATTCGTCTCACTGGACAAATGTTCATCCAAATCAGTTTTTTCTACCTATATTGTCTGCATTCGAAATTTGGCAGTCACTACAATTGGACTTAGCCAATCAGATGGGTCAAAATTTATTGCTATGGTTGACAATGCAGTGCCCTTTATGTTCAAACTTGTGACGCCTAATTGCTTTGCCACCAAATGGAAAAATCCACTTTTGTATTCTATTGAATGCCAAGTATTTTTGCTTTACTAACATCATCGAACACAAAAAAAAATGTTGCGCATCATCGCAGACAATGCTTGACTATTTAGAATCGACATGCACCATTATCAAACATTTTCTATGGATTCTATTCATGTTGATGGCCAGCTCTTCCAATCCGCTAATGTACAAAAAGAATGAGAAGAGAAAAGAATAGTAAAGACAATGAGTGACGCCCGATTGTTTAATTGATCGGCAGGACCACTAGCGTTACAACTGCTGAAGTAATTGTTCGCATTGCACGAACCTTCTCTTCTCAATTTTGTGAAGGCTTAGTGTGTGATTGAGTGTGACTGAACCGATGGTAGGTTGAGTTCACGAGTTTTCTTTAGGCAAACGAGTACAATAATGGAATCAGATCAAAAATGGACAGAGAACTGTGGTAATAGCGCCTTGAAGAGATCAGCAAAAAGTGCTGCCTCGCAAAGCTCCAGACGTTGGACTGATAGCGTTGTGAGAGGAGCTATTCTTGTTTTTGTAGAAACTAGGTGAGAACACACTTGATTCTTTGACTCCATTACACTAATATGAATCGTCGCAGCATATGCCTTTTCAGATGCATCGCAAAATCCATGAAACTGAATCTTTTTCCAAGCAAATTCTATCCATCGTGGGATCTTAATGGAGTTTTTTTTATTAAATCTTAAACAAAAGCCTTCCATTTATTATTGGTACACGTGGCTACAGTGCGTACACACTTTTGATATTTCCAGTCTTAATTGATGCCTCGATTACAATGCTCATAATTTTCTTGACCGAGAGTCTGGTTTCGCTGTAAATTAGTGGTGTATTTTGTTTCGAAGAAGAATGAGAGGTACGCCAATTTTCAATGTAAGAACGTGATATTGGCCTGGTAAATCAAGCCAATTCGAGAATTCAGTTGAGAATTTTTATAGATTGACCACAGTGTGGACTTATATGTTTTTATTTTGTCGAATATTCCATTCTGAATAGTGAAGTTGATGGTATTGACATAGATGTTTTTACATCAAAAATGAGTGAAAGAAGAAATGTCTTGCCAGAATTCGGTAATTTTTACGATTCCTACGGATATTTTGTGACAATGTTAATGTTTTTATCGGAATTGTCTTCACTATAAAGTGAAAATAACATTTCTCATCAAATCAAATAAATTAAATAAGAAAATAATAAAGTTCAGTTTACTTTTGTTATTTTCAAAATTAAAATTCAATTCAAATTCAAGACTTCCTAATAATAGCTATGTTTGGTATGAAATAAACATATAGTAAATAAACAAATTTCATAAGCAATTAAATCAAAGATGGAAATTAATTGTGTAGCTATATGCCTCATGCTCATATTACCATTGGATTTAGTGTTTGTTTCTTTATATGACTCATATAATTTCAATTCATATCGTCTATTCTGTGTCAAAATACGGTGCTGTTTCTATATAACCAGTATTTTGTGTAACTTTCATTCGTTATTGTGTTAGACGCAGTTCTTTTTTTAATTAAATATTTGTATGCAGAAATAAGAACATAATTTGGTTTTCTCACTGTTTTATTCCACAGGATTAGGTCTTTAGGTCATATAAAAATGGGACTATAGATTTGTTAATAATGTACTAGTTGATTCCAATCTCCTTCTACTTGTGAACAAATTAAACATAAGCCCCAACCGGAATGCGGGAGTAAAGGTTGCAAACATTTCTTTAGTTTTATTTAGATAACATACTGTTCCTACAAGGAAGGTGCCAAAGCGAACACCACTAGTTGAATTCTACTACTAAGTTTACAGCGCTGTACTCATTCCTCTTTAAAAATCGAGAACCAAAATCGAATGAAATTAGCGAGTACCATGGTCGAATCAGCCGCACAACGAACCGAGAAATTTTCAGTATTAACCGATATTGATGTTAACGCTTCGACGAGCTGAGCGTAATCAGCTAAACATGAGAAAATTATATCGTTTTAAGAGGAGTTGCGGTTGTTCAGAACCCTTCTAAATTTTGAATAAAAACTTTCCACCTATGATTCGTCTCATTGGGAAACTGTTCATCCCATTCAGTTTATACAAAAACTTTAGACCTATGATTCGTCTCACTGGTCAAATGTTCATCCCAATCAGTTTTCTCTACTGATTTCGACCTGCATTCGAAATTTGGCAGTCACTACAATTGGACTAGGCCAATCAGATGGGTCAAAATGTATTGCTATGGTTGACAATGCCATGCCCTTTATGTTCAAACTTGTGGCGCCTAATTGCTTTGCCACCAAATGGAAGTAATCCGCTTTTGTATTCTATTTAATGCCAAGTATTTTTGCTTGACTAACATCATTGAACACAAGAAAAATGTTGCGCAGCATCGCAGACAATGCTTGACTATGTAGAATCGACATGCACCATTATCTAACATTTTCTATGGATTCTATTCATGTTGATGGCCAGTTCTTCAAATCCGATAACGAACACAAAAGAATGAGAAGAGAAAAGTAAATAGTAAAGAGAGTAATAGAAAAGAATAGTAAAGACAATGAGTGACGCCCGATTGTCTAATTGAACGGCAGGACCACTCTATTTTCAAATAGACGCCTTTGTATTCGTTCGTCGTTTCGTTGATTTTAATATTGTTCTGTTGTCTGTCCGTGGCTTTGTTAGTATTGTCGTCCAGTCCGGGTTGCTTTCGCGTCGGAGTTAATGCCCTCTCCTACATACATTACAGAGGTTTTGTTGAATCAATGTTGAATACTCTGTTCAGCCACTATTCAAAAGTTGCGGCAATTCCAGATGATGGAAAGATAAGTGTAATATTATTTTGCGATCCAAAATTGCCAAAATGAGTGAAAGAAGAAATGTCTTGCCAGTATTCGGTAACTTTTACGATTCCTACGAATAATTTGTGACAATTTTAATGTTGTTATCGGAATTGTCTTCACTATAAAGTGAAAATAACATTTCTCATCAAATCAAATAAATTAATAAAGAAAATAATAAAGTTCAATTTACTTTTGTTATTTTCCAAAGTAAAATTCAATTCAATTCAAATTTAAGACATCCTAATAATAGCTATGCTCGGTATGATTTAAACATATAGTAAATAAACAAATTTCATAAGCAATTAAATCAAAGATGGAAATTAATTGTGTAGCTATTTGCCTCATGCTCATATTACCATTGGATTTAGTGTTTGTTTCTTTATATGACTCATATAATTTCAATTCATATCGTCTATTCTGTGTCAAAATACAGTACTGTTTCTATATAACCAGTATTTTGTGCAGTTCTTTTTTTAATTAAATATTTGTATGCAGAAATAAGAACATATTTTAGTTTTCTCACTGTTTTGTTCCATAGGATTAGGTCTTTAGGTCTTTATTTTCATCAAATAAAAATGGGAGTAAAGATTGTTAATAATGTACTAGTAGATTCCAATCTCCTTCTACTTGTGAACAAATTAAACATAAGCCCTAACCAGCATGGGGGAGTGGAAGTTTCAAACATTTCTTTATTTTTATTTAGATAACATACTGTTCCTACAAGGAAGGTGAAAAAACGAACACCACTAGTTGAATTCTACTACTAAGTTTACAGCGCTGTACTCATTCCTCTTTAAAAATCGAGAACCAAAATCGAATGAAATTAGCGAGTATCATGGTCGAATCAGCCGCACTACGAATCGAGAAATTATCAGTATTAACCGATATTGATGTTAATGCTTCGATGAGCTAAGCGTAATCAGATAAAGATGTGAAAATGATATCGTTTTAAGAGGAGTTGCGGTTTTTCAGAACCCTTCTAAATTTTGAATAAAAACTTTTCTTTGATTCGTCTTATTGGAAAACTGTTCATCCGATTCAGTTTATACAAAAACTTTAGACCTATGATTCAGCTCACTGTACAAATGTTCAAATGTTCCCAATCAGTTTTTCTACCGATATTTACCTGCATTCGAAATTTGGCAGTCACTACAATTGGACTTAGCCAATCAGATGGGTGAAAATGAATTGCTATGGTTGACAATGCCATGCCCTTTATGTTCAAACTTGTGGCGCCTAATTGCTTTGCCACCAAATGAAAAAATCCACTTTTGTATTCTATTGAATGCCAAGTATTTTTGCTTGACTAACATCATCGAACACAAGAAAAATGTTGCACCAACACTAGTATGAAGCGTCGCAGCATATGCCTTTTCAGATGCATCGCAAAATCCATGAAACTGATTCTTTTTCCAAGCAAATTATATCCATCGTGGGATCTTAATGGAGTTTATTTTTATTAAATCTTAAACAAAAGCCTTCCATTTATTATTGATACACGTGGCTACAGTGCGTACAGACTTTTGAAATTTCCAGTCCAAATTGTTGCATCGATAACATTGCTCATAATTTTCTTTACCGAAAGTCTGGTTTCGTTGTAAATTAGTGGCGTATTTTATTTCGAAGAAGAATGAGAGGTACGCCAATTTTCAATGAAAGAAAGTGATGTTGGTCTGGAAAATCAAACGAATTCGAGAATTCAGGTGAGAATTCGTATAGATTGACCACAGTGTGGACTTATATGTTTTTGTTTTGTCGAGTATTCCATTCTGAATAGTGAAGTTGATGGTATTGACGTAGATGGTTTTTCATTCACATATGATAATTTAATACATTACAGAGGTTTTGTTGAATCAATGTTGAATGCTCTGTTCAGCCACTATTCAAAAGTTGCGGCAATTCCAGATGATGGAAAGATATGTGTAATATTATTTCGCGATCCAAAATTGCCAAATTGAGTGAAAGAAGAAATGTCTTGCCAGTATTCGGTAACTTTTACGATTCCTACGAATAATTTGTGACAATTTTAATGTTGTTATCGGAACTGTCTTCACTGTAAACTGAAAATAACATTTCTCATCAAATCAAATAAATTAAGTAAGAAAATAATAAAGTTCAATTTGCTTTTGTTATTTTCAAAATTGAAATTCAATTCAATTCAAATTCAAGACATCCTAATAATAACTATGCTCGGTATGATTTAAACATATAGTAAATAAACAAATTTCATAAGCAATTAAATCAAAGATGGAAATTAATTGTGTAGCTATTTGCCTCATGCTCATATTACCATTGGATTTAGTGTTTGTTTCTTTATATGACTCATATAATTTCAATTCATATCGTCTATTCTGTGTCAAAATACAGTACTGTTTCTATATAACCAGTATTTTGTGCAGTTCTTTTTTTAATTAAATATTTGTATGCAGAAATGAGAACATATTTTGGTTTTCTCACTGTTTTGTTCCATAGGATTAGGTCTTTAGGTCTTTATTTTCATCAAATAAAAATGGGAGTAAAGATTGTTAATAATGTACTAGTAGATTCCAATCTCCTTATACTTGTGAACAAATTAAACATAAGCCCCAACCAGCATGGGGGAGTGGAAGTTTCAAACATTTCTTTATTTTTATTTAGATAACATACTGTTCCTACAAGGAAGGTGAAAAAACGAACACCACTAGTTGAATTCTACTACTAAGTTTACAGCGCTGTACTCATTCCTCTTTAAAAATCGAGAACCAAAATCGAATGAAATTAGCGAGTACCATGGTCGAATCAGCCGCACAACGAATCGAGAAATTTTCGGTATTAACCGATATTGATGTTAACGCTTCGATGAGCTGAGTGTAATCAGATAAAGATGTGAAAATGGTATCGTTTTAAGAGGAGTTGCGGTTTTTCAGAACCCTTCTAAATTTTGAATAAAAACTTTCCTTTGATTCGTCTTACTGGAAAACTGTTCCTTCCATTCAGTTTATACAAAAACTTTAGACCTATGATTCAGCTCACTGTACAAATGTTCAAATGTTCCCAATCAGTTTTTTCTACCGATATTTACCTGCATTCGGAATTTAGCAGTCACTACAATTGGACTTAGCCAATCAGATGGGTCAAAATGAATTGCTATGGTTGACAATGCCTTGCCCTTTATGTTCAAACTTGTGGCGCCTAATTGCTTTGCCACCAAATGGAAGAAATCCGCTTTTGTATTCTATTGAATGCCAAGTATTTTTTCTTGACTAACATCATCGAACACAAGAAAATTGTTGCGCAGCATCCCAGACAATGCTTGACTATGTAGAATCGACATACACCATTTTCGAATATTTTCTATGGTTTCTGTTCATGTTGATGGCTTTTTGGAACCCTTCCAAATTTTTAATAAAAACTTTCCACCTATGATTCGTCTCACTGGACAAATGTTCATCCAAATCAGTTTTTTCTACCTATATTGTCTGCATTCGAAATTTGGCAGTCACTACAATTGGACTTAGCCAATCAGATGGGTCAAAATTTATTGCTATGGTTGACAATGCAGTGCCCTTTATGTTCAAACTTGTGACGCCTAATTGCTTTGCCACCAAATGGAAAAATCCACTTTTGTATTCTATTGAATGCCAAGTATTTTTGCTTTACTAACATCATCGAACACAAAAAAAAATGTTGCGCATCATCGCAGACAATGCTTGACTATTTAGAATCGACATGCACCATTATCAAACATTTTCTATGGATTCTATTCATGTTGATGGCCAGCTCTTCCAATCCGCTAATGTACAAAAAGAATGAGAAGAGAAAAGAATAGTAAAGACAATGAGTGACGCCCGATTGTTTAATTGATCGGCAGGACCACTAGCGTTACAACTGCTGAAGTAATTGTTCGCATTGCACGAACCTTCTCTTCTCAATTTTGTGAAGGCTTAGTGTGTGATTGAGTGTGACTGAACCGATGGTAGGTTGAGTTCACGAGTTTTCTTTAGGCAAACGAGTACAATAATGGAATCAGATCAAAAATGGACAGAGAACTGTGGTAATAGCGCCTTGAAGAGATCAGCAAAAAGTGCTGCCTCGCAAAGCTCCAGACGTTGGACTGATAGCGTTGTGAGAGGAGCTATTCTTGTTTTTGTAGAAACTAGGTGAGAACACACTTGATTCTTTGACTCCATTACACTAATATGAATCGTCGCAGCATATGCCTTTTCAGATGCATCGCAAAATCCATGAAACTGAATCTTTTTCCAAGCAAATTCTATCCATCGTGGGATCTTAATGGAGTTTTTTTTATTAAATCTTAAACAAAAGCCTTCCATTTATTATTGGTACACGTGGCTACAGTGCGTACACACTTTTGATATTTCCAGTCCTAATTGATGCCTCGATTACAATGCTCATAATTTTCTTGACCGAGAGTCTGGTTTCGCTGTAAATTAGTGGTGTATTTTGTTTCGAAGAAGAATGAGAGGTACGCCAATTTTCAATGTAAGAACGTGATATTGGCCTGGTAAATCAAGCCAATTCGAGAATTCAGTTGAGAATTTTTATAGATTGACCACAGTGTGGACTTATATGTTTTTATTTTGTCGAATATTCCATTCTGAATAGTGAAGTTGATGGTATTGACATAGATGTTTTTACATCAAAAATGAGTGAAAGAAGAAATGTCTTGCCAGAATTCGGTAATTTTTACGATTCCTACGGATATTTTGTGACAATGTTAATGTTTTTATCGGAATTGTCTTCACTATAAAGTGAAAATAACATTTCTCATCAAATCAAATAAATTAAATAAGAAAATAATAAAGTTCAGTTTACTTTTGTTATTTTCAAAATTAAAATTCAATTCAAATTCAAGACTTCCTAATAATAGCTATGTTTGGTATGAAATAAACATATAGTAAATAAACAAATTTCATAAGCAATTAAATCAAAGATGGAAATTAATTGTGTAGCTATATGCCTCATGCTCATATTACCATTGGATTTAGTGTTTGTTTCTTTATATGACTCATATAATTTCAATTCATATCGTCTATTCTGTGTCAAAATACGGTACTGTTTCTATATAACCAGTATTTTGTGTAACTTTCATTCGTTATTGTGTTAGACGCAGTTCTTTTTTTAATTAAATATTTGTATGCAGAAATAAGAACATAATTTGGTTTTCTCACTGTTTTATTCCACAGGATTAGGTCTTTAGGTCATATAAAAATGGGACTATAGATTTGTTAATAATGTACTAGTTGATTCCAATCTCCTTCTACTTGTGAACAAATTAAACATAAGCCCCAACCGGAATGCGGGAGTAAAGGTTGCAAACATTTCTTTAGTTTTATTTAGATAACATACTGTTCCTACAAGGAAGGTGCCAAAGCGAACACCACTAGTTGAATTCTACTACTAAGTTTACAGCGCTGTACTCATTCCTCTTTAAAAATCGAGAACCAAAATCGAATGAAATTAGCGAGTACCATGGTCGAATCAGCCGCACAACGAACCGAGAAATTTTCAGTATTAACCGATATTGATGTTAACGCTTCGACGAGCTGAGCGTAATCAGCTAAACATGAGAAAATTATATCGTTTTAAGAGGAGTTGCGGTTGTTCAGAACCCTTCTAAATTTTGAATAAAAACTTTCCACCTATGATTCGTCTCATTGGGAAACTGTTCATCCCATTCAGTTTATACAAAAACTTTAGACCTATGATTCGTCTCACTGGTCAAATGTTCATCCCAATCAGTTTTCTCTACTGATTTCGACCTGCATTCGAAATTTGGCAGTCACTACAATTGGACTAGGCCAATCAGATGGGTCAAAATGTATTGCTATGGTTGACAATGCCATGCCCTTTATGTTCAAACTTGTGGCGCCTAATTGCTTTGCCACCAAATGGAAGTAATCCGCTTTTGTATTCTATTTAATGCCAAGTATTTTTGCTTGACTAACATCATTGAACACAAGAAAAATGTTGCGCAGCATCGCAGACAATGCTTGACTATGTAGAATCGACATGCACCATTATCTAACATTTTCTATGGATTCTATTCATGTTGATGGCCAGTTCTTCAAATCCGATAACGAACACAAAAGAATGAGAAGAGAAAAGTAAATAGTAAAGAGAGTAATAGAAAAGAATAGTAAAGACAATGAGTGACGCCCGATTGTCTAATTGAACGGCAGGACCACTAGCGTTACAACTGCTGAAGTAATTGTTCGCATTGCACGAACTTCTGCACCTTCTCTTCTCAATTTTGTGAAGGCTTAGTGTGTGATTGAGTGTGACTGAACCGATGGTAGGTTCAGTTCACGAGTTTTCTTTAGGCAAACGAGTACAATAATGGAATCAGATCAAAAATGGACAGAGAACTGTGGTAACAGCGCTTTGAAGAGATCAGTTAAAAGTGCTGCCCCGCAAAGCTACAGACGTTGGACTAATAGCGTTGTTAGAGGAGCTATTCTTGTTTTCGTAGAAACTAGGTGAGAACACACTTGATTCTTTGACTCCACTACACTAGTATGAAGCGTCGCAGCATATGCCTTTTCAGATGCATCGCAAAATCAATGAAACTGAATCTTTTTCCAAGCAAATTATATCCATCGTGGGATCTTAAAGGAATTTATTTTTATTAATCTTAAACAAATGCCTTCCATTTATTATTGGTATACGTGGCTACAGTGCGTACACACTTTTGAAAATTCCAGTCCAAATTGATGCCTCGATAACATTGCTCATAATTTTCTTGACCGAGAGTCTGGTTTCGCTGTAAATTAGTGGTGTATTTTGTTTCGAAGAAGAATGAGAGGTACGCCAATTTTCAATGTAAGAACGTGATATTGGCCTGGTAAATCAAGCCAATTCGAGAATTCAGTTGAGAATTTTTATAGATTGACCACAGTGTGGACTTATATGTTTTTATTTTGTCGAATATTCCATTCTGAATAGTGAAGTTGATGGTATTGACATAGATGTTTTTACATCAAAAATTGCCAAAATGAGTGAAAGAAGAAATGTCTTGCCAGAATTCGGTAATTTTTACGATTCCTACGGATATTTTGTGACAATGTTAATGTTTTTATCGGAATTGTCTTCACTATAAAGTGAAAATAACATTTCTCATCAAATCAAATAAATTAAGTAAGAAAATAATAAAGTTCAGTTTACTTTTGTTATTTTCAAAATTAAAATTCAATTCAAATTCAAGACTTCCTAATAATAGCTATGTTTGGTATGAAATAAACATATAGTAAATAAACAAATTTCATAAGCAATTAAATCAAAGATGGAAATTAATTGTGTAGCTATATGCCTCATGCTCATATTACCATTGGATTTAGTGTTTGTTTCTTTATATGACTCATATAATTTCAATTCATATCGTCTATTCTGTGTCAAAATATAACCTGTATTTTGTGTAAATTTCATTCGATATTTTGTTCGACGCAGTTCTTTTATTAATTAAATATTTGTATGCAGAAATAAGAACATAATTTGGTTTTCTCACTATTTTGTTCCACAGGATTAGGTCTTTAGGTCTTTATTTTCATCAAATAAAAATGGGAGTAAAGATTGTTAATAATGTACTAGTAGATTCCAATCTCCTTATACTTGTGAACAAATTAAACATAAGCCCCCACCAGCATGGGGGAATGGAAGTTTCAAACATTTCTTTATTTTTATTTAGATAACATACTGTTCCTACAAGGAAGGTGCCAAAACGAACACCACTAGTTGAATTCTACTACTAAGTTTACAGCGCTGTACTCATTCCTCTTTAAAAATCGAGAACCAAAATCGAATGAAATTAGCGAGTACCATGGTCGAATCAGCCGCACAACGAATCGAGAAATTTTCGGTATTAACCGATATTGATGTAAACGCTTCGATGAGCTGAGTGTAATCAGATAAAGATGTGAAAATGATATCGTTTTAAGAGGAGTTGCGGTTTTTCAGAACCCTTCTAAATTTTGAATAAAAACTTTCCTTTGATTCGTCTTACTGGAAAACTGTTCCTTCCATTCAGTTTATACAAAAACTTTAGACCTATGATTCAGCTCACTGTACAAATGTTCAAATGTTCCCAATCAGTTTTTTCTACCGATATTTACCTGCATTCGGAATTTAGCAGTCACTACAATTGGACTTAGCCAATCAGATGGGTCAAAATGAATTGCTATGGTTGACAATGCCATGCCCTTTATGTTCAAACTTGTGGCGCCTAATTGCTTTGCCACCAAATGGAAGAAATCCGCTTTTGTATTCTATTGAATGCCAAGTATTTTTTCTTGACTAACATCATCGAACACAAGAAAAATGTTGCGCAGCATCCCAGACAATGCTTGACTATGTAGAATCGACATACACCATTTTCGAATATTTTCTATGGTTTCTGTTCATGTTGATGGCTTTTTGGAACCCTTCCAAATTTTTAATAAAAACTTTCCACCTATGATTCGTCTCACTGGACAAATGTTCATCCAAATCAGTTTTTTCTACCTATATTGTCTGCATTCGAAATTTGGCAGTCACTACAATTGGACTTAGCCAATCAGATGGGTCAAAATTTATTGCTATGGTTGACAATGCAGTGCCCTTTATGTTCAAACTTGTGACGCCTAATTGCTTTGCCACCAAATGGAAAAATCCACTTTTGTATTCTATTGAATGCCAAGTATTTTTGCTTTACTAACATCATCGAACACAAAAAAAAATGTTGCGCATCATCGCAGACAATGCTTGACTATTTAGAATCGACATGCACCATTATCAAACATTTTCTATGGATTCTATTCATGTTGATGGCCAGCTCTTCCAATCCGCTAATGTACAAAAAGAATGAGAAGAGAAAAGAATAGTAAAGACAATGAGTGACGCCCGATTGTTTAATTGATCGGCAGGACCACTAGCGTTACAACTGCTGAAGTAATTGTTCGCATTGCACGAACCTTCTCTTCTCAATTTTGTGAAGGCTTAGTGTGTGATTGAGTGTGACTGAACCGATGGTAGGTTGAGTTCACGAGTTTTCTTTAGGCAAACGAGTACAATAATGGAATCAGATCAAAAATGGACAGAGAACTGTGGTAATAGCGCCTTGAAGAGATCAGCAAAAAGTGCTGCCTCGCAAAGCTCCAGACGTTGGACTGATAGCGTTGTGAGAGGAGCTATTCTTGTTTTTGTAGAAACTAGGTGAGAACACACTTGATTCTTTGACTCCATTACACTAATATGAATCGTCGCAGCATATGCCTTTTCAGATGCATCGCAAAATCCATGAAACTGAATCTTTTTCCAAGCAAATTCTATCCATCGTGGGATCTTAATGGAGTTTTTTTTATTAAATCTTAAACAAAAGCCTTCCATTAATTATTGGTACACGTGGCTACAGTGCGTACACACTTTTGATATTTCCAGTCCTAATTGATGCCTCGATTACAATGCTCATAATTTTCTTGACCGAGAGTCTGGTTTCGCTGTAAATTAGTGGTGTATTTTGTTTCGAAGAAGAATGAGAGGTACGCCAATTTTCAATGTAAGAACGTGATATTGGCCTGGTAAATCAAGCCAATTCGAGAATTCAGTTGAGAATTTTTATAGATTGACCACAGTGTGGACTTATATGTTTTTATTTTGTCGGTATTGACATAGATGTTTTTACATCAAAAATTGCCAAAATGAGTGAAAGAAGAAATGTCTTGCCAGAATTCGGTAATTTTTACGATTCCTACGGATATTTTGTGACAATGTTAATGTTTTTATCGGAATTGTCTTCACTATAAAGTGAAAATAACATTTCTCATCAAATCAAATAAATTAAGTAAGAAAATAATAAAGTTCAGTTTACTTTTGTTATTTTCAAAATTAAAATTCAATTCAAATTCAAGACTTCCTAATAATAGCTATGTTTGGTATGAAATAAACATATAGTAAATAAACAAATTTCATAAGCAATTAAATCAAAGATGGAAATTAATTGTGTAGCTATATGCCTCATGCTCATATTACCATTGGATTTAGTGTTTGTTTCTTTATATGACTCATATAATTTCAATTCATATCGTCTATTCTGTGTCAAAATACGGTACTGTTTCTATATAACCAGTATTTTGTGTAACTTTCATTCGTTATTGTGTTAGACGCAGTTTTTTTTTTAATTAAATATTTGTATGCAGAAATAAGAACATAATTTGGTTTTCTCACTGTTTTATTCCACAGGATTAGGTCTTTAGGTCATATAAAAATGGGACTATAGATTTGTTAATAATGTACTAGTTGATTCCAATCTCCTTCTACTTGTGAACAAATTAAACATAAGCCCCAACCGGAATGCGGGAGTAAAGGTTGCAAACATTTCTTTAGTTTTATTTAGATAACATACTGTTCCTACAAGGAAGGTGCCAAAACGAACACTACTAGTTGAATTCTACTACTAAGTTTACAGCGCTGTACTCATTCCTCTTTAAAAATCGAGAACCAAAATCGAATGAAATTAGCGAGTACCATGGTCGAATCAGCCGCACAACGAATCGAGAAATTTTCAGTATTAACCGATATTGATGTTAACGCTTCGACGAGCTGAGCGTAATCAGCTAAACATGAGAAAATTATATCGTTTTAAGAGGAGTTGCGGTTGTTCAGAACCCTTCTAAATTTTGAATAAAAACTTTCCACCTATGATTCGTCTCATTGGGAAACTGTTCATCCCATTCAGTTTATACAAAAACTTTAGACCTATGATTCGTCTCACTGGTCAAATGTTCATCCCAATCAGTTTTCTCTACTGATTTCGACCTGCATTCGAAATTTGGCAGTCACTACAATTGGACTAGGCCAATCAGATGGGTCAAAATGTATTGCTATGGTTGACAATGCCATGCCCTTTATGTTCAAACTTGTGGCGCCTAATTGCTTTGCCACCAAATGGAAGTAATCCGCTTTTGTATTCTATTTAATGCCAAGTATTTTTGCTTGACTAACATCATTGAACACAAGAAAAATGTTGCGCAGCATCGCAGACAATGCTTGACTATGTAGAATCGACATGCACCATTATCTAACATTTTCTATGGATTCTATTCATGTTGATGGCCAGTTCTTCAAATCCGATAACGAACACAAAAGAATGAGAAGAGAAAAGTAAATAGTAAAGAGAGTAATAGAAAAGAATAGTAAAGACAATGAGTGACGCCCGATTGTCTAATTGAACGGCAGGACCACTAGCGTTACAACTGCTGAAGTAATTGTTCGCATTGCACGAACTTCTGCACCTTCTCTTCTCAATTTTGTGAAGGCTTAGTGTATGATTAAATGTGACTTAACCGCCATTTGTTAGGTGGTAGGTTCAGGTCACGAGTTTTCTTTAGGCAAACGAGTACAATGAAGGAATCAGTTCAAAAGTGCACAGAAAACTGTGTTAATAGCGTGTCGAAGAGATCAGTGAAAAGTGCTGCCCCGCAAAGCTCGAGACGTTGGACTGATAGCATTGTTAGAGGAGCTATTCTTGTTTTTGTAGAAACTAGGTGAGAACACACTTGATTCTTTGACTCCACTACACTAGTATAAAGCGTCGCATCATATGCCTTTTCAGATGCATCGCAAAATCAATGAAACTGAATCTTTTACCAAGCAAATTCTATCCATCGTGGGATCTTAATGGACTTTTTTTTATTAAATCTTAAACAAAAGCCTTCCATTTATTATTGGTACACGTGGCTACAGTGCGTACA
This sequence comes from Coelopa pilipes, assembly GCA_947389925.1. Lineage (NCBI taxonomy): Eukaryota > Metazoa > Arthropoda > Insecta > Diptera > Coelopidae > Coelopa > Coelopa pilipes. The sequence goes on along the minus strand of OX376698.1, from coordinate 18,776,240 downwards.
CACTTTTGATATTTCCAGTCCTAATTCATGCCTCGATCACAATGCTCATAATTTTCTTGGCCGAGAGTCTGGTTTCGCTGTAAATTAGTGGTGTATTTTGTTTCGAAGAAGAATGAGAGGTATGCCAACTTTCAATGTAAGATCGTGATGTTGGCCTGGAAAATCAAGCGAATTCGAGAATTCATATAGACTGACCACCGTGTGGACTTATATGTATTTGTTTTGTCGAGTATTTCATTCTGAATAGTGAAGTTGATGGTATTGACGTAGATGGTTTTACATTCACATATGACAATTTAATACATTACAGTGGTTTTGTTGAATCAATGTTGAATACTCTGTTCAGCCACTATTCAAAAGTTGCGACAATTCCAGATGATGGAAAGATAAGTGTAATATTATTTTGCGATCCAAAATTGCCAAAATGAGTGAAAGAAGAAATGTCTTGCCAGTATTCGGTAACTTTTACGATTCCGACGAATAATTTGTGACAATTTTAATGTTGTTATCGGAATTGTCTTCACAGTAAAGTGAAAATAACATTTCTCATCAAATCAAATAAATTAATTAAGAAAATAATAAAGTTCAATTTACTTTTGTTATTTTCCAAAGTAAAATTCATTTCAATTCAAATTCAAGACTTCCTAATAATAGCTATGTTTGGTATGAAATAAACATATAGTAAATAAACAAATTTCATAAGCAATTAAATCAAAGATGGAAATGAATTGTGTAGCTATATGCCTCATGCTCATATTACCATTGGATTTAGTGTTTGTTTCTTTATATGACTCATATAATTTCAATTCATATCGTCTATTCTGTGTCAAAATACGGTACTGTTTCTATATAACCTGTATTTTGTGTAAATTTCATTCGATATTTTGTTCGACGCAGTTCTTTTATTAATTAAATATTTGTATGCAGAAATAAGAACATAATTTGGTTTTCTCACTATTTTGTTCCACAGGATTAGGTCTTTAGGTCTTTATTTTCATCAAATAAAAATGGGAGTAAAGATTGTTAATAATGTACTAGTAGATTCCAATCTCCTTATACTTGTGAACAAATTAAACATAAGCCCCCACCAGCATGGGGGAATGGAAGTTTCAAACATTTCTTTATTTTTATTTAGATAACATACTGTTCCTACAAGGAAGGTGCCAAAACGAACACCACTAGTTGAATTCTACTACTAAGTTTACAGCGCTGTACTCATTCCTCTTTAAAAATCGAGAACCAAAATCGAATGAAATTAGCGAGTACCATGGTCGAATCAGCCGCACAACGAATCGAGAAATTTTCGGTATTAACCGATATTGATGTTAACGCTTCGATGAGCTGAGCGTAATCAGCTAAAGATGTGAAAATGATATCGTTTTAAGAGAAGTTGCGGTTTTTCAGAACCCTTCTAAATTTTGAATAAAAACTTTCCACCTATGATTCGTCTCATTGGATAACTGTTCATCCGATTCAGTTTATACAAAAACTTTATACCTATGATTCGTCTCACTGGACAAATTTTCATCCCAATCAGTTATTTCTCCCGTTTCTACCTGCATTCGAAATTTGGCGGTCACTACAATTGGACTTAGGCAATCAGATGGGTCAAAATGTATTGCTATGGTTGACAATGTCATGCCCTTTATGTTCAAACTTGTGGCACCTAATTGCTTTGCCACCAAATGGAAGAAATCCGCTTTTGTATTCTATTGAATGCCAAGTATTTTTGCTTGACTAACATCATCGAACACAAGAAAAATGTTGCGCAACATCACAGACAATGCATGACTATGTAGGAACGACATGCACCATTATCTAACATTTTCATGTTGATGGTCAGCTCTTCCAAGCCGAAAATGAACACAAAAGAATGAGAAGAGAACAGTAAATAGTAAAGAAAGTAATAGAAAAGAATATTAAAGAAAATGAGTGACGCCCGATTGTTTAATTGGACGGCAGGACCACTAGCGTTACAACTGCTGAAGTAATTGTTCGCATTGCACGAACTTCTGCACCTTCTCTTCTCAATTTTGTGAAGGCTTAGTGTGTGATTAACCGCCATTTGTTAGGAGGTAGGGTCAGGTCACGAGTTTTCTTTAGGCAAACGAGTACAATGATGAAATCAGTTCAAAAGTGCACAGAGAACTGTGTTAATAGCGTATCGAAGAGATCAGTGAAAAGTGCTGCCCCGCAAAGCTCGAGACGTTGGACTGATAGCGTTGTTAGAGGAGCTGGTCTTGTTTTTGTAGAAACTAGGTGAGAACACACTTGATTCTTTGACTCCACAACACTAGTATGAAGCGTCGCAGCATATGCCTTTTCAGATGCATCGCAAAATCCATGAAACTGAATCTTTTTCCAAGCAAATTATATCCATCGTGGGATCTTAATGAAGTTTATTTTTATTAAATCTTAAACAAAAGCCTTCCATTTATTATTGGTATACGTGGCTACAGTGCGTACACACTTTTGAAAATTCCAGTCCAAATTGATGCCTCGATAACATTGCTCATAATTTTCTTGACCGAGAGTCTGGTTTCGTTGTAAATTAGTGGTGTATTTTGTTTCGAAGAAGAATGAGAGGTATGCTTATTTTCAATGTAAGAACGTGATATTGTCCTGGAAAATCAAGCGTATTCGAGAATTCAGTTGAGAATTCGTATAGATTGACCATAGTGTGGACTTATATGTTTTTGTTTTGTCGAGTATTCCTTTCTGAATTGTGAAGTTGATAGTATTGACATAGATGTTTATACATTCACATATGATAATTTAATACATTACAGAGGTTTTGTTGAATCAATGTTGAATACTCTGTTCAGCCACTATTCAAAAGTTGCGGCAATTCCAGATGATGAAAAGATAAGTGTAATATTATTTTGCGATCCAAAATTGCCAAAATGAGTGAAAGAAGAAATGTCTTGCCAGTATTCTGTAATTTTCACGATTCCTACGGATATTTTGTGACAATGCTAATGTTTTTATCGGAATTGTCTTCACTATAAAGTGAAAATAACATTTCTCATCAAATCAAATAAATTAAGTAAGAAAATAATAAACTTCAATTTACTTTTGTTATTTTCAAAATTAAAATTCAATTCAAATTCAAGACTTCCTAATAATAGCTATGCTCGGTATGATACAAACATATAGTAAATAAACAAATTTCATTAGCAATTAAATCAAAGATAGAAATTAATTGTGTAGCTATATGCCTCATGCTCATATTACCATTCGATTTAGTGTTTGTTTCTTTATATAACTCATATAATTTCAATTCATATCGTCTATTCTGTGTCAAAATACGGTACTGTTTCTATATAACCAGTATTTTGTGTAACTTTCATTCGTTATTGTGTTAGACGCAGTTCTGTTTTTAATTAAATATTTGTATGCAGAAATAAGAACATAATTTGATTTTCTCACTGTTTTGTTGGAAGTTTCAAACAATAACTTATTTTATATAGATAATATTCTGTTCCTACAATGAAGGTGCCAAAAACGAACACCACTAGTTGAATCCTACTTCTAAGTTTACAGCGCTGTACTCATTCAATTTTGTAATTTGCGATTCGTAGTGTGTGCAAGATCCCACCCCACATCTCCCGAACTGCTAGCAGCTAGGCAAACCAGCACGTGCACCGGCACCTATCTGAGAAGCTTGTTAGCCACAAATAAGCCACTGCGAAAATCAATGTAAACGGTTTAAAAATGGCGACCAAAAGGAAGCCTAACATATTTGACAACGGCTGAAAGTTACCATTTCAGTCTCAACAACAATTTGCATTAGGAAAGCAAAACAAAATCGTATTACAAAATAAATTGGCGCCGAACGTGGGGCCAAATCGTATTAGTTTTGAAAAATTCTAATATGGTGAAGCTTCCCAAACATTTTTTTAAGAATAGCTGAAAATATCTTTTCTATTTGTCTTTTGTGTATTGAATCTAATTGCAGTCCGAAGTTATTCTATTAGATTATTCATCTCTTTAATGTCTCTCAAACACCAACAAGAGATCTAAAAAAGAAACCATCAACAAGTCAAGTAGCAATTTTAATAGCTCCAAAACAATTTACTCGCTATACATAACCCAAATCTTTCTAGTAATCAGGCAATTTCGTTTAGAGAGTTATGATTTTGTTGAGATTTTTAAACGTAATTTACATCCAGACGTTGGAGAAAAAAATTGCATTTTCTCATTCACACCATTCAACAAATTTATCAACAAATTAAATCGTTTTTGTTCAAACCGTCAATCGGAGAAATACATAAATTAATAGAAATTTAGGGATAGTGGATGAAATGAAAATTGAAAAAATCCGTCGATCAATGTTGTGTTGGAATTTTCGTAAAGAAGGGGCAATACCTCTCAGTTGTCAATTGTCTCTCAGATCGAAAAATATTTTGCTATAGTTATAGTGCAGCGAATGTGTACAAAACCAAATGTCTCACCAGCAATTCAAAAAACTTACCTCGTCCGGGTGCACCGAATCCTCAGTCGCACTCGAAAGCAACACAATATTAACGAAATGTCAGACAGATCAGTCTGATTTAAATTGTCCGTCCGTTAATAAAATAAAAATTGGATCAATCAACAGCAAAAACGTCCATCAGTAATAATTTACAAACTACTTACCATTTTAAGCCATAGCATCTCCGCTTAAATGAATATAAAGAATCTCGAAAGAAAATTTTTCTGAGTGAAATTTTTTCACCATGCAAAAGATTAATCAGCAGATCAATATAACGTCTTCAATAATTTTAGAAAACAGTTAAGTTTCCAGAAGATATTATTGTTCAACGATTTTTAATGGTAGACCCAAACATGATTTGAGACTTTAGTGCTTCAGTAAAAATATTTGAGGATGAAGTAAAGGGATTAATAGATATAGGTGCAAAATAATCTTGTATTGCTTCTAATTATGCAACCAAGTTTCTTAATGATATCAAATTCCAATTTAAAATGATTTGAAGTTTCTTTGAAAACCGCAGATGGAAAAAAGCATTTCGCTGTTGGCTGCGTAACTTCTGAAATTACTTTTCAGAATCAATTGCATGAATTGAACTTTATAATAATTCTATCTCTCACTCAAAATTTTTACTTAGGCATAGATTTTGTTAAAACTTTTGGTTTAGCCAAAGACATTTTTGGTCAAAATCAAGTGTTGCCCACATTACTTGATCTTGAAGAAGTGCATGAAGATTCAAACATGCATAAGTTATCTCATGATGAAAGAGAACAGCTCAACGCGGCAGGTCTATTGTTTCTGTCATTTGCGAAGGAAGGACTAAGAAGAACTACGTTAGCATCGCATTTTATAGATACTGATGATAACAGACTCATAAAACAAAGACACTTTTCGGTTTCTCCAGCAGTGGAAAAGCTGTTGTTTGCTGAAAACGATGGGATTATCCCAAAGAAAACAGCGCGTTTACGATTCCTAACCGTCCGCTTTATCAGTTTGTCACAATGCCATTTGGCTTGTATAACGCTCCACAAACGATGTCCAGATTGATGGATAAAATGATTGCTTCACACTTACGTACATTTGTTATTTGTTTACCTGGATGACTTGTTGCTTATCACAGAAAACGTTAATGAACACATCACAGTTCTACATAATACGTGCAAAATTAACAATAAATTTTGAGAACAGTACATTTCTGCAGAAAGAAGTGAAATACTTAGGTCACATGGAGAATGGTACGAATAAAACAGACCCGGATAAAGTCCATGCTGTTCGTGGTTTTCCTTTGCACTCTTCTGTGCGTCAACTTCGCAGATTTTTTGGTGTTTGTGGATGGTATAAAAGTTTTGTAAAAACTTTGCTTCTGTTTCCTCACCACTCACAGATATGTTTCAATGAAAAAAACGTTCACTTGGGCTGATGTAGGTAAAGCTGGCTTTGAGTCTCTTAGATACAGTCTTAGTTCAGCCCTTTTGCTTCATAATCCTGATTTCAATCGTCCATTTTCAATTCAGTGTGACGCTAGTCAATACGGAAAGAAATTATGAAGGTGATGAGGTGGCGATTGCGTTTATGTCGCACAAATTCAATCAGGCTCATAGGAACTACTCAGTTTTAGAACAAAAATGTTACGGTCCTAGCCATTAGAAAATTTCTTGCATATATCGAAGGTCACGAGTTTGAGGTAATTACAGAATACACCTCACTCAAATGGCTCATGAATCAGACAGATTTAAAATTACAGGGATTTAATTTCACCATTAAGCATAGAAAGAGAAGTCAAAATATTGTCCGAAAATGGCAAAACAAATTCGAAATTACGTCTTGGCTTGTGAGATTTGCAAGCAGACGAATGCTCCAAATCAAGTGTTGAGACCACCGATGGGTAATCAAGTTAACTCAGATCGTGTCTTTCAGAAACTTTATTTAGACTTACTTGGACCAAATCCAAGAGCACGTTCTGGTCATATTGGAATTATTATTCTCAAAATAATTTTTTTTTCTCGCACGTGAATTATTATTTTTGTAATTTGCGATTCGTAGTCTGTGCAAGATCCCACCCCACATCTCCCGAACTGCTAGCATCTAGGCAAACAAGCACGTGCACTTTTTCAGTTTTTCTTGACGACTGATGAATAATCCAACGTTATTCTAGTTAACTGTTTTAATTAAGAACTGGATATATACAAAGTTTTTTCAGAGCTTCTTCATCCACTAGCGTTCACATTGTTCGGTTTCCAAGCCTTAATTTATAATGGTACATAATACAATATAGACCGGATAGACCTTAGTTAAGACCAATTAGTGATTTATACTCCCAATGTATTTAAAAAAGAAAAAAAAAACAAAAAAAAAACATAATTAAATAAAATAAAGATGCGAAAATCAACTTGCCCATCTTTGTGTTATTGAATACTATAGTTCATATTATGGATATAAAATACATTTGAATTTAAATTTAATTCATTTTGAGCAATTTCAAAATTGCTTTATAATTAATTTCTCCATAAAAAAAATAATTTATTTCTCGCATTGAAATTTTCTTCCTAAATGTATCATTATTTCAAAAAAATAAAAATTATTATTTTCAGGATTTTTGATTGGGTCAGCTGTATATTTATTTGTAAATAAACTATAAACGTACTAATTCGAGTGGAAATGGAAGACAAATGGTAAAAATGGGTATTTTATCATATCAATTTGTTTGTATATATTTTTTTAATTTAACTTTAGGCTTTCAAGCACACGAAGCTTAACTGAGAACGCATTTTCAGTACCAAATAAATTAGAGAATAATCACAAAACGTAAGTACTGAAATTGCCGTTACGAAAATAATATAGATTCATGTATTCTAAATAGTGTAATTTCGTATATAGTTTTTTCATATAATAAATGCAGATTTATTCACTTATGGTTAACTTTACCAACGATCGCTTGTTAAATTCAAAAGTTAAGTTAACATTAAAAAAGAAATTAGTGACATCGAATGGGATCGAAAAAATAACATGAATGTCTACAATGTTGTCTATCTAGAGTTTGATAAAAGGTTATTATGATACTAACAGCTGTCGCTACATGCTTCAACAGTGTTTTGACAAGAAAAAAATATGTGTAAAAAACTTGGGGAGACTGGTATGGTGAACTAGACTCAGAAAATTGAGGAGCGTAGTTATGCAAGGACATGTAGTTATGCAAGGACATGGTGCAGAATACGACATATAATTTTAGTTTTTATAAACCTCAAAACATTATAGAGAAATAATATATCGAAAGAAATTGGCAGATTGATACGGATTCTAGAGTGGTGGCATCAATGGTACATATTGGTGGGGAAGCAGTGAATAACCACTTGGTCAGCGGAGATCGTTAAAAAGCCATGTTAATCGACTTTTTACTGATTGAAACACGTAAAGTTAAAATCATCTCAGTATCCCTGAGAAACAGACTGAATCCAACAACAAAATCCAGAATATGAACAGCAATTTTAAAGACTTTGTATTTCAAAGTTCCAGGAAATGGTTATTCTAACTAATAAAGACATAAATAGTATATATATATATATATATATATATATATATATATATATATATATATGTCATATATATATATATATATATATATATATATATGTCATATATATATATATATATATATATATATATATATATATATATATGTCATATATATATATATATATATATATATATATATATATATATGTCATATATATGGGTCATGAATTCATCCGAAGTTTTCCGACGATTTCTTGTTTGTTCGTATTAACAAACCAAGGTAACATGTCCGCAATAGAAATCTTCATTCGGGTATCCGTTGATATTGCTGCCTTTGAAAGCGAATTCAACAATCGAACATACTTCTTTCACTCTTGAAGTGCAAAAGGAGGAGTTGTAGTCCATATTGTTGGATATTAAGTCGTCATACGAGACGTTCTATCGAAGTACATTGACGATTCGGGGCCACAACTGAAGAAATTGATTTTGTTTTTGTGGTGACTATTTGTCTTGCCCGTCTCTCCGATACATGTTCACAGCGATTTATAAATCGAATAGTGGTTATCTCTGGTGGATAAGCTCTACCATTTATATAAGAAGAAATACATTCGAATAAATTCTCCACTTCAGAAATCTCCTCGCACACACGACGGCTTCGCTACGTTTTCCATAATAGTTCCACAACGCGTCGGGTGAATAGTCACACGCTATTAGAACATATCCCAGATTTTTAGCGATAATAGAAAGGAATAGGTTTTGTTTTTGAACTTGTGCTACAAGTGAGTGATGAGTCATCAGATTCGAGATTGAATAAGTGTTTTCAACTGTGGGGAGCAACGTCACCAAACACTACTGCATCGCATAACTTCTAATTCTTTAAACTGGGAAGAGTCCAATCCACATGGAGCTCTCTCCTGTCTATCTCTTAGGTACACAGAATGAAAGGCAACCCAACATAGTGCACTTCCAATAGATCTGATATAGTTCAGAGTAACTAAGTGAGGGGGACCACGAAAGTGGTTCTGAGTACTGCAATGGTGACTATTTGTTACGATGGAGCCCTGTACAAGGCCACAGCAGTGGTAGATCATGATTCTGAAGGAATCTTCATTTCAGAACATCTACGAAGCATTCTACATATCCATCACAGTAATTTTAGTGCACAAAAATCTGGCTGGTCGGTCTTTGTGTAGATTCGGACTCTTTGCCGTGTAAATACTCCACTGAAGCCATTGTTTCCTTCTACACGGAAGATACCTTGCAAGTTATAAGAATATCCGAAGTAAATATTCTTCCAAACGAAAGATATTATGAAGATCATTATGCAAAGACTACTAGATGTATTTCTAATGGTTGCAATTTAGTTTCTCTACTTTTTCGTCCAGATTTTCCATCGGAGATCAATCTGGTTTAATCTCGCTTCTGTGCAAGCCGACATTTTGTCCGCAATAAGGCTCGGAACAGCTACGCACCCAATGTTGTCGACGGACAGGCGTTTTGTAGGTGAACTCAGGAAGCCGAATCCTGAGTCACATGACGCTTTAGACCTCGTCGAAGAGATCGATATCGGGCTCCACTCGAAGAGAATCGACTACCCTTGGGCGGCCGTGGCCTGGTGAAGAGGGATGTTTGTAGCAATAGTGGAATATGTCGAGTGAGTTCTCTTATCGATCCCTGCAGTTCCAAGACTACAATATCGAAAAAGGTGGGGCGCAATTATGATGATTGGGATCTGCGATTTGGAGCAAATCACTCCCTTGACCCGAATTCACAATCGATATGGATTTCATTGGTGAGAAACGTTAGCAGAAACAAGTTAATCGAGTATGTGTTGACGCAAATATTTTCCGAGTGTTGTTTATTTGTTCACCGTTCCCTATTTTCTTTGCTCCTATGTCGACCAGAATTTAATGTTGATGCCCAAACAGAATGTTGAGGCAACCATAACATCCTTTAAAAAATTACTGATTACAAAACTAACTGTAAATTCAAATTCATTCTCCGCGTCGCAAACGCAAAACGAAAGGGTTTAGTTCGGCAACCGCCGAAAGCGAAGCAATTTACAATAAAGAAACTAACTAACTCAAAATCATCACCAGCATTACTTCAAATTGTTTTTTCTTACAAATTGTTTTTTGCAGTACGCCGCCGCCTAACATTCGTTTTCTTTATTATTCTGCTTTCGGAGGCGGTGCAGTTTGTTTTTGTGAAATTTTCCGTTGATCGTATGTGCTTCGATCAAGTTAGCCTAGAGTTTCGCTGACACTTGCATTTGGCTACTCTTTTACTCTTATGCACATTAGAAGTTGCCGCTATCTAACGAATGAAATTAAACGCGAAGTCGCATCTTTGTACTTGTACAGAACAGTCGTTAAAATTTGAGAGCTTAAAAATAAAAAATGTATGCCGAAATATTTTTTGAGAAGTGCCAGAGTAGAGATTTCTGTAGAAAGAGGAGAAGAATCGGAAACGTAAAACGTAAATTTAAACCATTTGTTGGTCATCGTGTTGCTGCCATAACAAATGCTACAAAGCCGCATCAATGGCGATGGGTACCATGATGCCGCCGACGTCGCCACACGTCCTACGTATCCAACGAAATTCGAATATTCCTATATTGCTTCCTCAAAAGCACGCATTATCAGAACTCATCACAAGTTGTACCATCATCAAAATAATGCAGTTAACATCAACGAGATCACTCACGCCAAATCTGTATTGAAGTTAATTCAACGCAAGTGCAAGTGCATCAAGTACAAAATCGAGAGATCGAAACCAACCCCACCTATTATGTGTCAACTGCCAGCCTCACCCCATTCGTTCGTCCGTTTACGTACACAGGAGTAGATCTATTTGGACTACTTAACGTAGCTGTAGGCCGTCATCGCGAGAAGGGCCGGCAGTAATATTTACCTGACTCACAGTAAGAACTGCACACATAGAAATTTCAGAGAATATATCTACAGATGCCTTCATCGTATGTCTACGAAATTTCATCAATCGTCAAGGTACACTGTCGCGAGCTCCTTCACCTAATTAAATTTTACTCGACGCCGCGCACCTATCGCGTTAAATAAATGTTAACTTTATTTTCAAATAAACACAAAATACGACCGACGGAAACGATTCCCGTATTTTTGACAACTGTTAAAAACAGGTGGATCGAAGAAGATCGGCAAGGAGTGGCCAACCAGCGGGGGGGGGGGATGTTCAGTACCACAGTACCGTGAACACTGGTAAACCCAAAACTAAAAGTGAAATTTATGGAATGTAAATTCAATTCTTTTATCGGAAGGAAAAAAAATTAAAGCTAGGCAAACACAATAAGACTACACTCAATGAAAAATTGCAACCGACTTCCGGGTTCCACTACTGAACCCTCGCACAATTCCAACTGGAATTCCTTCACCTGTTTATTCAAACTAGGCTCGGTTGCGGGATGCTAAATACAAGAGGAACAAGTCTACTATTACAAAAGCTAATTTGGGAAAAATATAAATACTAGACGAAATACAACAATTCACCAAAATACTTCCCAACGACAGTCCAGACGCCAACGCTGCAAATTGTTTTTCACTAAAGATCACTAAACTTTGTTCTTAATTCACTTCCTCGCGACACCGAGGTCTACTCTCACTGAACGTTCGAACGTTCGGATTTTTGGCCAAATCCTTATGGGAATCTGGAATCTTGGGTTTTAACATACATCTGTTTAAGAAAATCCCTCTAGATTGTTCTTAAATGGCTTCTAACCTGATGGGAATAAAATCCCCGGACCAATTCGATGGCTAATATTTTGGCGCCACATATCCATGTATGAGAGATCGCTGCCCAAGTGTGGTGACATCTCAGTGGACCTACTTTTCGCTGTGAGACTAAACCCCGGTACAAATCTACTACAAATTGAAGTCCGTCAGTCACGTCAGTTTCTTGTCTCGTAGTATACTCCGCGGTGCCCAATCTGGATTGTCAAAGGAGAATAGAAGACAGAAAACGACAAATATTTATACGCGACAACCCCACCTTCACCTCCGCAAATTTAATTCATTTTAATTAAATTTCTTAGGAATCCGTTCGGATTCAAAACACAACTGTCGCATTATGTCGTTTTAGGTCCCGTACGTGCCCAGTGCTCTCTTCCTTTCCATCTTCGTCCTCTAGTATGTAATGGTCCAACAAACTTTGGGGCTAGCTTTGTAGTTCGCCACGTCTGAAAGGACATAGTTTCGTCTCCAGACCAGTTCGTTCGGCATATATTGTACGTCTCTTCGTCGGAGGTTATAGTTTTTCGTCATTTTGGCACTCGCCATCTATAGCTTCCGACGAATGTCTTCGCGAATGTCTGTGAACATTTGCTTTCTCTGGTTACAGTCCGGAGATTACTCAGTTTCATTTTAAGTACGTTGATAGTCTCTGCCCCCCATGGTAGCCCCCCATGGATAGTCCCACTAAAATGGGCAAAATACGTCATGCTGTGCTGTCCGAATGCAACAGGCTACCTTCGCGAGATGCTTATACCAAGTCTGGTGATTCTCCGAAATATAGGCCCGCAATGTCGTCTTAATCACCTGATTAATACGCTCGGCCGAATTCGCCTGGGGATGGTAGTTCGCAGTAAAGCGAAGCCTTACCCCATATGACGAACAAAACTTCAGCAATTCCTTGTTGCGAAATTGTGGGCCATTGTCGCACACCATGGACCCCGGGACCCCAAAATTCCTTCCAATTTCTTAATAATGGACCCGAACGATCCCGACCTTGGTCCAGAAATCGACGCCAAGAATCAAGGATTGTGGGAGATACCACCCGCACTTTGGAGTCTACAGTCCACACAAGCCTGATAAATTTCGATTCGTATTTGACTGCCAGCATCTCTGCCGGTACATCTCAAAGGTCCTGAGTAAGCAAAGCCTCTTCTAGATATCCTGCTAAAATTCAGGGAAAAAATTATCGCAGTGGCCGCAGATATTAGTAAAATGTTCTCACAAGTAAAAATACGCTCACAAGATCAACACGCTTAAAGATTTCTTTGGAGAAGCGAAGACAACTATCCAATATTATATTATGTAATGTAGTCTATGCTATTCGGAGCAGTATGTTCTCAATGTTCAGCCGAATTAGTCAAGAATAGCAATGCCGAAGATTTTAGACAAGCGTATCATGAAGCTGTCGCCGCCATTATGGCGAAACACTATGTCGACGATTTCGTGTGTAGATTTGATGACGAAATACATGCTGAACAAGAAGTCGTCAAAATTCATTTAGAAGCCGGTTTTGAGTTGAGAAACTTCGTCTCAAACTCAAGAAATTTAGAAAATGAGATGAACGGAAAACTATTGAAAAACTCGATTGTGGTCAACATGGAAAGACAAGCAGCAACAGAGAAAATCCTAGGAATGTATTGGGATACTAACGCTGATTTATTCAAGTTTCGAACATAATTGCATCGCATCCCACAGTCAGTTTTACGTACGTCAACAAAAATGGAGTTATTCGGAATCGTCATGGTCGTATTTGACCCGTGTGGCTTATTGCAGTTATATTAGTTTCTTTGAAAATTTTAGTGCAAGAAACTTGGAAACATATAATAAATTGGGATGACCTTATTCCAATATAATTGCATAAAAAGTGAGCCTGGTGGACTCAGTTTCAGAGGGTTAACGAATTTGAAGCTCGTCGATGTTATTCACCAAATTTATCAGAGGTATTTGATGTCCAGTTACATATATTTGTTGATGTCATCCAGATTACCTTTGCCGCCGAGGGATATTTAAGAATAGCTCTTAACAAAGGAGTTGATGTTGCCTTCGTCATTTGTAAAACTCGCTGTGCACCAGAGAAACTCATGTCAGTTCCCCGCTTAGAACTTCAAGCCGCGGTATTGGGAACTCGCCTCAGCAAGTTGATTCGCCAAAGCCATAATAAGATAACAGATACGATTTATTGGACCGATTCCCGAACTGTTTTATGCTGGATTTACTCAATAAAACGTAAATTTAAACCATTTGTTGGTCATCGTGTTGCTGCCATAACAAATGCTACAAAGCCGCATCAATGGCGATGGGTACCAGAATGCCGCCGACGTCGCCACACGTCCTACGTATCCAACGAAATTCGAATATTCCTATATTGCTTCCTCAAAAGCACGCATTATCAGAACTCATCACAAGTTGTACCATCATCAAAATAATGCAGTTAACATCAACGAGATCACTCACGCCAAATCTGTATTGAAGTTAATTCAACGCAAGTGCAAGTGCATCAAGTGCAAAATCGAGAGATCGAAACCAACCCCACCCATTATGTGTCAACTGCCAGCCTCACCCCATTCGTTCGTCCGTTTACGTACACAGAAGTAGATCTATTTGGACTACTTAACGTAGCTGTAGGCCGTCATCGCGAGAAGGGCCGGCAGTAATATTTACCTGATTCACAGTAAGAACTGCACACATAGAAATTGCAGAGAATATATCTACAGATGCCTTCATCGTATGTCTACGAAATTTCATCAATCGTCAAGGTACACTGTCGCGAGCTCCTTCACCTAATTAAATTTTACTCGACGCCGCGCATTATCGCGTTAAATAAATGTTAACTTTATTTTCAAATAAACACAAAATACGACCGACGGACACGAATCGCGTATTTTTGACAACTGTCAAAAACAGGTAGATCGAAGAAGATCGGCAAGGAGTGGCCAACCAGCGGGGGGGGGGGGGGTGTTCAGTACCACAGTACCGTGAACACTGGTAAACCCAAAACTAAAAGTGAAATTTATGGAATGTAAATTCAATTCTTTTATCGGAAGGAAAAAAAATTAAAGCTAGGCAAACACAATAAGACTACACTCAATGAAAAATTGCAACCGACTTCCGGGTTCCACTACTGAACCCTCGCACAATTCCAACTGGAATTCCTTCACCTGTTTATTCAAACTAGGCTCGGTTGCGGGATGCTAAATACAAGAGGAACAAGTCTACTATTACAAAAGCTAATTTGGGAAAAATATAAATACTAGACGAAATACAACAATTCACCAAAATACTTCCCAACGACAGTCCAGACGCCAACGCTGCAAATTGTTTTTCACTAAAGATCACTAAACTTTGTTCTTAATTCACTTCCTCGCGACACCGAGGTCTACTCTCACTGAACGTTCGAACGTTCGGATTTTTGGCCAAATCCTTATGGGAATCTGGAATCTGGGGTTTTAACATACATCTGTTTAAGAAAATCCCTCTAGATTGTTCTTAAATGGCTTCTAACCTGATGGGAATAAAATCCCCGGACCAATTCGATGGCTAATATTTTGGCGCCACATATCCATGTATGAGAGATCGCTGCCCAAGTGTGGTGCCATCTCAGTGGACCTACTTTTCGCTGTGAGACTAAACCCCGGTACAAATCTACTACAAATTGAAGTCCGTCAGTCACGTCAGTTTCTTGTCTCGTAGTATACTCCGCGGTGCCCAATCTGGATTGTCAAAGGAGAATAGAAGACAGAAAACGACAAATATTTATACGCGACAACCCCACCTTCACCTCCGCAAATTTAATTCATTTTAATTAAATTTCTTAGGAATCCGTTCGGATTCAAAACACAACTGTCGCATTATGTCGTTTTAGGTCCCGTACGTGCCCAGTGCTCTCTTCCTTTCCATCTTCGTCCTCTAGTATGTAATGGTCCAACAAACTTTGGGGCTAGCTTTGTAGTTCGCCACGTCTGAAAGGACATAGTTTCGTCTCCAGACCAGTTCGTTCGGCATATATTGTACGTCTCTTCGTCGGAGGTTATAGTTTTTCGTCATTTTGGCACTCGCCATCTATAGCTTCCGACGAATGTCTTCGCGAATGTCTGTGAACATTTGCTTTCTCTGGTTACAGTCCGGAGATTACTCAGTTTCATTTTAAGTACGTTGATAGTCTCTGCCCCCCCTGGTAGCCATAGTCCCACTAAAATGGGCAAAATACGTCATGCTGTGCTGTCCGAATGCAACAGGCTACCTTCGCGAGATGCTTATACCAAGTCTGGTGATTCTCCGAAATATAGGCCCGCAATGTCGTCTTAATCACCTGATTAATACGCTCGGCCGAATTCGCCTGGGGATGGTAGTTCGCAGTAAAGCGAAGCCTTACCCCATATGACGAACAAAACTTCAGCAATTCCTTGTTGCGAAATTGTGGGCCATTGTCGCACACCATGGACCCCGGGACCCCAAAATTCCTTCCAATTTCTTAATAATGGACCGGAACGATCCCGGCCTTGGTCCAGAAATCGACGCCAAGAATCTAGGATTGTGCGAGATACCACCCGCACTTTGCAGTCTACAGTCCACACAAGCCTGATAAATTTCGATTCGTATTTGACTGCCAGCATCTCTGCCGGTACATCTCAAAGGTCCTGAGTAAGCAAAGCCTCTTCTAGATATCCTGCTAAAATTCAGGGAAAAAATTATCGCAGTGGCCGCAGACATTAGTGAAATGTTCTCACAAGTAAAAATACGCTCACAAGATCAACACGCTTAAAGATTTCTTTGGAGAAGCGAAGACAACTATCCAATATTATATTATGTAATGTAGTCTATGCTATTCGGAGCAGTATGTTCTCAATGTTCAGCCGAATTAGTCAAGAATAGCAATGCCGAAGATTTTAGACAAGCGTATCATGAAGCTGTCGCCGCCATTATGGCGAAACACTATGTCGACGATTTCGTGTGTAGATTTGATGACGAAATACATACTGAACAAGAAGTCGTCAAAATTCATTTAGAAGCCGGTTTTGAGTTGAGAAACTTCGTCTCAAACTCAAGAAATTTAGAAAATGAGATGAACGGAAAACTATTGAAAAACTCGATTGTGGTCAACATGGAAAGACAAGCAGCAACAGAGAAAATCCTAGGAATGTATTGGGATACTAACGCTGATTTATTCAAGTTTCGAACATAATTGCATCGCATCCCACAGTCAGTTTTACGTACGTCAACAAAAATGGAGTTATTCGGAATCGTCATGGTCGTATTTGACCCGTGTGGCTTATTGCAGTTATATTAGTTTCTTTGAAAATTTTAGTGCAAGAAACTTGGAAACATATAATAAATTGGGATGACCTTATTCCAATATAATTGCATAAAAAGTGAGCCTGGTGGACTCAGTTTCAGAGGGTTAACGAATTTGAAGCTCGTCGATGTTATTCACCAAATTTATCAGAGGTATTTGATGTCCAGTTACATATATTTGTTGATGTCATCCAGATTACCTTTGCCGCCGAGAGATATTTAAGAATAGCTCTTAACAAAGGAGTTGATTTTGCCTTCGTCATTTGTAAAACTCGCTGTGCACCAGAGAAACTCATGTCAGTTCCCCGCTTAGAACTTCAAGCCGCGGTATTGGGAACTCGCCTCAGCAAGTTGATTCGCCAAAGCCATAATAAGATAACAGATACGATTTATTGGACCGATTCCCGAACTGTTTTATGCTGGATTTACTCAATAAAACGTAAATTTAAACCATTTGTTGGTCATCGTGTTGCTGCCATAACAAATGCTACAAAGCCGCATCAATGGCGATGGGTACCAGAATGCCGCCGACGTCGCCACACGTCCTACGTATCCAACGAAATTCGAATATTCCTATATTGCTTCCTCAAAAGCACGCATTATCAGAACTCATCACAAGTTGTACCATCATCAAAATAATGCAGTTAACATCAACGAGATCACTCACGCCAAATCTGTATTGAAGTTAATTCAACGCAAGTGCAAGTGCATCAAGTGCAAAATCGAGAGATCGAAACCAACCCCACCCATTATGTGTCAACTGCCAGCCTCACCCCATTCGTTCGTCCGTTTACGTACACAGAAGTAGATCTATTTGGACTACTTAACGTAGCTGTAGGCCGTCATCGCGAGAAGGACCGGCAGTAATATTTACCTGATTCACAGTAAGAACTGCACACATAGAAATTGCAGAGAATATATCTACAGATGCCTTCATCGTATGTCTACGAAATTTCATCAATCGTCAAGGTACACTGTCGCGAGCTCCTTCACCTAATTAAATTTTACTCGACGCCGCGCATTATCGCGTTAAATAAATGTTAACTTTATTTTCAAATAAACACAAAATACGACCGACGGACACGAATCGCGTATTTTTGACAACTGTCAAAAACAGGTAGATCGAAGAAGATCGGCAAGGAGTGGCCAACCAGCGGGGGGGGGGGGGGGTGTTCAGTACCACAGTACCGTGAACACTGGTAAACACAAAACTAAAAGTGAAATTTATGGAATGTAAATTCAATTCTTTTATCGGAAGGAAAAAAAATTAAAGCTAGGCAAACACAATAAGACTACACTCAATGAAAAATTGCAACCGACTTCCGGGTTCCACTACTGAACCCTCGCACAATTCCAACTGGAATTCCTTCACCTGTTTATTCAAACTAGGCTCGGTTGCGGGATGCTAAATACAAGAGGAACAAGTCTACTATTACAAAAGCTAATTTGGGAAAAATATAAATACTAGACGAAATACAACAATTCACCAAAATACTTCCCAACGACAGTCCAGACGCCAACGCTGCAAATTGTTTTTCACTAAAGATCACTAAACTTTGTTCTTAATTCACTTCCTCGCGACACCGAGGTCTACTCTCACTGAACGTTCGAACGTTCGGATTTTTGGCCAAATCCTTATGGGAATCTGGAATCTGGGGTTTTAACATACATCTGTTTAAGAAAATCCCTCTAGATTGTTCTTAAATGGCTTCTAACCTGATGGGAATAAAATCCCCGGACCAATTCGATGGCTAATATTTTGGCGCCACATATCCATGTATGAGAGATCGCTGCCCAAGTGTGGTGACATCTCAGTGGACCTACTTTTCGCTGTGAGACTAAACCCCGGTACAAATCTACTACAAATTGAAGTCCGTCAGTCACGTCAGTTTCTTGTCTCGTAGTATACTCCGCGGTGCCCAATCTGGATTGTCAAAGGAGAATAGAAGACAGAAAACGACAAATATTTATACGCGACAACCCCACCTTCACCTCCGCAAATTTAATTCATTTTCATTAAATTTCTTAGGAATCCGTTCGGATTCAAAACACAACTGTCGCATTATGTCGTTTTAGGTCCCGTACGTGCCCAGTGCTCTCTTCCTTTCCATCTTCGTCCTCTAGTATGTAATGGTCCAACAAACTTTGGGGCTAGCTTTGTAGTTCGCCACGTCTGAAAGGACATAGTTTCGTCTCCAGACCAGTTCGTTCGGCATATATTGTACGTCTCTTCGTCGGAGGTTATAGTTTTTCGTCATTTTGGCACTCGCCATCTATAGCTTCCGACGAATGTCTTCGCGAATGTCTGTGAACATTTGCTTTCTCTGGTTACAGTCCGGAGATTACTCAGTTTCATTTTAAGTACGTTGATAGTCTCTGCCCCCCCTGGTAGCCATAGTCCCACTAAAATGGGCAAAATACGTCATGCTGTGCTGTCCGAATGCAACAGGCTACCTTCGCGAGATGCTTATACCAAGTCTGGTGATTCTCCGAAATATAGGCCCGCAATGTCGTCTTAATCACCTGATTAATACGCTCGGCCGAATTCGCCTGGGGATGGTAGTTCGCAGTAAAGCGAAGCCTTACCCCATATGACGAACAAAACTTCAGCAATTCCTTGTTGCGAAATTGTGGGCCATTGTCGCACACCATGGACCCCGGGACCCCAAAATTCCTTCCAATTTCTTAATAATGGACCGTAACGATCCCGGCCTTGGTCCAGAAATCGACGCCAAGAATCTAGGATTGTGCGAGATACCACCCGCACTTTGCAGTCTACAGTCCACACAAGCCTGATAAATTTCGATTCGTATTTGACTGCCAGCATCTCTGCCGGTACATCTCAAAGGTCCTGAGTAAGCAAAGCCTCTTCTAGATATCCTGCTAAAATTCAGGGAAAAAATTATCGCAGTGGCCGCAGACATTAGTGAAATGTTCTCACAAGTAAAAATACGCTCACAAGATCAACACGCTTAAAGATTTCTTTGGAGAAGCGAAGACAACTATCCAATATTATATTATGTAATGTAGTCTATGCTATTCGGAGCAGTATGTTCTCAATGTTCAGCCGAATTAGTCAAGAATAGCAATGCCGAAGATTTTAGACAAGCGTATCATGAAGCTGTCGCCGCCATTATGGCGAAACACTATGTCGACGATTTCGTGTGTAGATTTGATGACGAAATACATACTGAACAAGAAGTCGTCAAAATTCATTTAGAAGCCGGTTTTGAGTTGAGAAACTTCGTCTCAAACTCAAGAAATTTAGAAAATGAGATGAACGGAAAACTATTGAAAAACTCGATTGTGGTCAACATGGAAAGACAAGCAGCAACAGAGAAAATCCTAGGAATGTATTGGGATACTAACGCTGATTTATTCAAGTTTCGAACATAATTGCATCGCATCCCACAGTCAGTTTTACGTACGTCAACAAAAATGGAGTTATTCGGAATCGTCATGGTCGTATTTGACCCGTGTGGCTTATTGCAGTTATATTAGTTTCTTTGAAAATTTTAGTGCAAGAAACTTGGAAACATATAATAAATTGGGATGACCTTATTCCAATATAATTGCATAAAAAGTGAGCCTGGTGGACTCAGTTTCAGAGGGTTAACGAATTTGAAGCTCGTCGATGTTATTCACCAAATTTATCAGAGGTATTTGATGTCCAGTTACATATATTTGTTGATGTCATCCAGATTACCTTTGCCGCCGAGAGATATTTAAGAATAGCTCTTAACAAAGGAGTTGATTTTGCCTTCGTCATTTGTAAAACTCGCTGTGCACCAGAGAAACTCATGTCAGTTCCCCGCTTAGAACTTCAAGCCGCGGTATTGGGAACTCGCCTCAGCAAGTTGATTCGCCAAAGCCATAATAAGATAACAGATACGATTTATTGGACCGATTCCCGAACTGTTTTATGCTGGATTTACTCAATAAAACGTAAATTTAAACCATTTGTTGGTCATCGTGTTGCTGCCATAACAAATGCTACAAAGCCGCATCAATGGCGATGGGTACCAGAATGCCGCCGACGTCGCCACACGTCCTACGTATCCAACGAAATTCGAATATTCCTATATTGCTTCCTCAAAAGCACGCATTATCAGAACTCATCACAAGTTGTACCATCATCAAAATAATGCAGTTAACATCAACGAGATCACTCACGCCAAATCTGTATTGAAGTTAATTCAACGCAAGTGCAAGTGCATCAAGTGCAAAATCGAGAGATCGAAACCAACCCCACCTATTATGTGTCAACTGCCAGCCTCACCCCATTCGTTCGTCCGTTTACGTACACAGAAGTAGATCTATTTGGACTACTTAACGTAGCTGTAGGCCGTCATCGCGAGAAGGGCCGGCAGTAATATTTACCTGATTCACAGTAAGAACTGCACACATAGAAATTGCAGAGAATATATCTACAGATGCCTTCATCGTATGTCTACGAAATTTCATCAATCGTCAAGGTACACTGTCGCGAGCTCCTTCACCTAATTAAATTTTACTCGACGCCGCGCATTATCGCGTTAAATAAATGTTAACTTTATTTTCAAATAAACACAAAATACGACCGACGGACACGAATCGCGTATTTTTGACAACTGTCAAAAACAGGTAGATCGAAGAAGATCGGCAAGGAGTGGCCAACCAGCGGGGGGGGGGGGGGGATGTTCAGTACCACAGTACCGTGAACACTGGTAAACCCAAAACTAAAAGTGAAATTTATGGAATGTAAATTCAATTCTTTTATCGGAAGGAAAAAAAATTAAAGCTAGGCAAACACAATAAGACTACACTCAATGAAAAATTGCAACCGACTTCCGGGTTCCACTACTGAACCCTCGCACAATTCCAACTGGAATTCCTTCACCTGTTTATTCAAACTAGGCTCGGTTGCGGGATGCTAAATACAAGAGGAACAAGTCTACTATTACAAAAGCTAATTTGGGAAAAATATAAATACTAGACGAAATACAACAATTCACCAAAATACTTCCCAACGACAGTCCAGACGCCAACGCTGCAAATTGTTTTTCACTAAAGATCACTAAACTTTGTTCTTAATTCACTTCCTCGCGACACCGAGGTCTACTCTCACTGAACGTTCGAACGTTCGGATTTTTGGCCAAATCCTTATGGGAATCTGGAATCTGGGGTTTTAACATACATCTGTTTAAGAAAATCCCTCTAGATTGTTCTTAAATGGCTTCTAACCTGATGGGAATAAAATCCCCGGACCAATTCGATGGCTAATATTTTGGCGCCACATATCCATGTATGAGAGATCGCTGCCCAAGTGTGGTGACATCTCAGTGGACCTACTTTTCGCTGTGAGACTAAACCCCGGTACAAATCTACTACAAATTGAAGTCCGTCAGTCACGTCAGTTTCTTGTCTCGTAGTATACTCCGCGGTGCCCAATCTGGATTGTCAAAGGAGAATAGAAGACAGAAAACGACAAATATTTATACGCGACAACCCCACCTTCACCTCCGCAAATTTAATTCATTTTCATTAAATTTCTTAGGAATCCGTTCGGATTCAAAACACAACTGTCTCATTATGTCGTTTTAGGTCACGTACGTGCCAAGTGCTCTCTTCCTTTCCATCTTCGTCCTCTAGTATGTATTGGTCCAACAAACTTTGGGGCTAGCTTTGCCGCAAAGTAGTTCGCCACGTCTGAAAGGACATAGTTTCGTCTCCAGACCTGTTCGTTCGGCATATATTGTACGTCTCTTCGTCGGAGGTTATAGTTTTTCGTCATTTAGGCACTCGCCGTCTGTAGCTTCCGACGAATGTCTTCGCGAATGTCTGTGAACATTTGCGCTCTCTGGTTACAGTCCGGAGATTACTCAGTTTCATTTTAAGTACGTTGATAGTCTCTGTCCCCCCTGGTAGCCATAGTCCCGCTAAAATGTGCAAAATACGTCATGCTGTGCTGTCCGAATGCAACAGGCTACCTTCGCGAGATGCTTACACCAAGTCTGGTGATTCTTCGAAATATAGGCCCGCAACGTTTCTTAATCACCTGATTAATACGATCGGCCGAATTCGCCTGGGGATGGTAGTTCGCAGTAAAGCGAAGCCTTACCCCATATGACGAACAAAACTTCAGCAATTCCTTGTTGTGAAATTGTGGGCCATTGTCGCACACCATGGACCCCGGGACCCCAAAATTCCTTCCAATTTCTTAATAATGGACCGGAACGATCCCGGCCTTGGTCCAGAAATCGATGCCAAGAATCAAGGATTGTGGGAGATACCACCCGCACTTTGCAGTCTACAGTCCACACAAGCCTGATAAATTTCTAATCGTATTTGACTGCCAGCATCTCTGCCGATACATCTCAAAAGTTCTGAGTAAAAAGCCTCTTCTAGATATCCTGCTCAAATTCAGGGAATGAATTATCGCAGTGGCCGCAGACATTAATGAAATGTTCTCACAAGTAAAAATACGCTCACAAGATCAACACGCTCAAAGATTTCTTTGGAGAAACGAAGACAACTATCCTACACAATATTATGTAATGTAGTCTATGCTATTCGGAGCAGTATGTTCTCAATGTTCAGCCGAATTAGTCAAGAATAGGAATGTCGAAGATTTTAGAGAAGCGTATCACGAAGCTGTCGCCGCCATTATAGCGAAACACTATGTCGACGAATTCGTATGTAGTTTTGATGACGAAATACATGCTGAACAAGAAGTCGTCAAAATTCATTTAGAAGCCGGTTTTGAGTTGAGAAACTTTGTCTCAAACTCAAGAAATTTAGAAAATGAGATGAACGGAAAACTATTAAAAAACTCGATTGTGGTCAACATGGAAAGACAAGCAGCAACAGAGAAAATCCTAGGAATGTATTGGGATACTAACGCTGATTTATTCAAGTTTCGAACATAATTGCATCGCATCCCACAGTCAGTTTTACGTACGTCAACAAAAATGGAGTTATTCGGAATCGTCATGGTCGTATTTGACCCGTGTGGCTTATTGCAGTTATATTAGTTTCTTTGAAAATTTTAGTGCAAGAAACTTGGAAACATATAATAAATTGGGATGACCTTATTCCAATATAATTGCATAAAAAGTGAGCCTGGTGGACTCAGTTTCAGAGGGTTAACGAATTTGAAGCTCGTCGATGTTATTCACCAAATTTATCAGAGGTATTTGATGTCCAGTTACATATATTTGTTGATGTCATCCAGATTACCTTTGCCGCCGAGGGATATTTAAGAATAGCTCTTAACAAAGGAGTTGATGTTGCCTTCGTCATTTGTAAAACTCGCTGTGCACCAGAGAAACTCATGTCAGTTCCCCGCTTAGAACTTCAAGCCGCGGTATTGGGAACTCGCCTCAGCAAGTTGATTCGCCAAAGCCATAATAAGATAACAGATACGATTTATTGGACCGATTCCCGAACTGTTTTATGCTGGATTTACTCAATAAAACGTAAATTTAAAAAATTTGTTGGTCATCGTGTTGCTGCCATAACAAATGCTACAAAGCCGCATCAATGGCGATGGGTACCAGAATGCCGCCGACGTCGCCACACGTCCTACGTATCCAACGAAATTCGAATATTCCTATATTGCTTCCTCAAAAGCACGCATTATCAGAACTCATCACAAGTTGTACCATCATCAAAATAATGCAGTTAACATCAACGAGATCACTCACGCCAAATCTGTATTGAAGTTAATTCAACGCAAGTGCAAGTGCATCAAGTGCAAGATCGAGAGAGCGAAACCAACCCCACCTATTATGTGTCAACTGCTAGCTTCACCCCATTCATTCGTCCGTTTACGTACACAGGAGTAGACCTATTTGGACTACTTAACGTAGCTGTAGGCTGTCATCGCGAGAAGAGCCGGCAGTAATATTTACCTGACTCACAGTAAGAACTGCACACATAGAAATTGCAGAGAATTTATCTACAGATGCCTTCATCGTATGTCTACGAAATTTCATCAATCGTCAAGGTACACTGTCGCGAGCTCCTTTACCTAATTAAATTTTACTCGACGCCGCGCACCTATCGCGTTAAATAAATGTTAACTTTATTTTCAAATAAACACAAAATACGACCGATGGACACGAATCGCGTATTTTTGACAACTGTCAAAAACAGGTGGATCGAAGAAGTTCGGCAAGGAGTTGCCAACTACTCAAACGGAGTTGGGGGGGGGGGGGGGATGTTCAGTACCACAGTACCGTGAACACTGGTAAACAGAAAACTAAAAGTGAAATTTTGGAATGTAAATTTAATTCTTTTATCGGAAGGAAAAAAAAAATTAAAGCTAGCCAAACACAATAAGACTACACTCAATGAAAAATTGCAACCGACTTTCGGGTTCCACTACTGAACCCTCGCACAATTCCAACTGGAATTCCTTCACCTGTTTATTCAAACTAGGCTCGGTTGCGGGATGCTAAATACAAGAGGAACAAGTCTACTATTACAAAAGCTAATTTGGGAAAAATATAAATACTAGACGAAATACAACAATTCACCAAAATACTTCCCAACGACAGTCCAGACTCCAACGCTGCAAATTGTTTTTCACTAAAGATCTCTAAACTTTGTTCTTAATTCACATCCTCGCGACTCCGAGGTGTACTCTCACTGAACGTTCGAACGTTCGGATTTTTGGCCAAATCCTTATTTGAATCTGTAATTTGGGGTATTAACATACATCTATTTAAGAAAATCCTTCTAGATTGTTCTTAAATGGATTCTAACCTGGTGGGAATAAAATCCCCGGACCAACCCGATGGCCAATATTTTGGCGCCACATATCCATGTATGAGAGATCGCTGCCCAAGTGTGGTACCATCTCAGTGGACCCACTTTTCGCTGTGAGACTAAACTCCGGTACAAATCTACTACAAATTGCAGTCCTGTCACGTCAGTTTCTTGTCTCGTAGTATACTCCGCGGTGCCCAATCTGGATTGTCAAAGGAGAATAGAAGACAGAAAACGACAAATATTTATACGCGACAACCCCACCTTCACCTCCGCAAATTTAATTCATTTTAATTAAATTTCTTAGGAATCCGTTCGGATTCAAAACACAACTGTCGCATTATGTCGTTTTAGGTCCCGTACGTGCCCAGTGCTCTCTTCCTTTCCATCTTCGTCCTCTAGTATGTAATGGTCCAACAAACTTTGGGGCTAGCTTTGTAGTTCGCCACGTCTGAAAGGACATAGTTTCGTCTCCAGACCAGTTCGTTCGACATATATTGTACGTCTCTTCGTCGGAGGTTATAGTTTTTCGTCATTTTGGCACTCGCCATCTGTAGCTTCCGACGAATGTCTTCGCGAATGTCTGTGAACATTTGCTTTCTCTGGGTACAGTTCGGAGATTACTCAGTTTCATTTTAAGTACGTTGATAGTCTCTGTCCCCCCTGGTAGCCATAGTCCCGCTAAAATGTGCAAAATACGTCATGCTGTGCTGTCCGAATGCAACAGGCTACCTTCGCGAGATGCTTATACCAAGTCTGGTCATTCTCCGAAATAAGTATGTTGATTGTCTCTGCCCCCCATGGTAGCCCCCCATGGATAGTCCCACTAAAATGGGCAAAATACGTCATGCTGTGCTGTCCGAATGCAACAGGCTACCTTCGCGAGATGCTTATACCAAGTCAGGTGATTCTCCGAAATATAGGCCCGCAATGTCGTCTTAATCACCTGATTAATACGCTGGGCCGAATTCGCCTGGGGATGGTAGTTCGCAGTAAAGCGAAGCCTTACCCCATATGACGAACAAAACTTCAGCAATTCCTTGTTGTGAAATTGTGGGCCATTGTCGCACACCATGGACCCCGGGACCCCAAAATTCCTTCCAATTTCTTAATAATGGACCGGAACGATCCCGGCCTTGGTCCCGAAATCGACGCCAAGAATCAAGGATTGTGGGAGATACCACCCGCACTTTGCAGTCTACAGTCCACACAAGCCTGATAAATTTCTAATCGTATTTGACTGCCAGCATCTCTGCCGATATATCTCAAAAGTTCTGAGTAAAAAGCCTCTTCTAGATATCCTGCTCAAATTCAGGGAATGAATTATCGCAGTGGCCGCAGACATTAATGAAATGTTCTCACAAGTAAAAATACGCTCACAAGATCAACACGCTCAAAGATTTCTTTGGAGAAACGAAGACAACTATCCTACACAATATTATGTAATGTAGTCTATGCTATTCGGAGCAGTATGTTCTCAATGTTAGTCAAGAATAGGAATGTCGAAGATTTTAGAGAAGCGTATCACGAAGCTGTCGCCGCCATTATAGCGAAACACTATGTCGACGATTTCGTATGTAGTTTTGATGACGAAATACATGCTGAACAAGAAGTCGTCAAAATTCATTTAGAAGCCGGTTTTGAGTTGAGAAACTTTGTCTCAAACTCAAGAAATTTAGAAAATGAGATGAACGGAAAACTATTGAAAAACTCGATTGTGGTCAACATGGAAAGACAAGCAGCAACAGAGAAAATCCTAGGAATGTATTGGGATACTAACGCTGATTTATTCAAGTTTCGAACATAATTGCATCGCATCCCACAGTCAGTTTTACGTACGTCAACAAAAATGGAGTTATTCGGAATCGTCATGGTCGTATTTGACCCGTGTGGCTTATTGCAGTTATATTAGTTTCTTTGAAAATTTTAGTGCAAGAAACTTGGAAACATATAATAAATTGGGATGACCTTATTCCAATATAATTGCATAAAAAGTGAGCCTGGTGGACTCAGTTTCAGAGGGTTAACGAATTTGAAGCTCGTCGATGTTATTCACCAAATTTATCAGAGGTATTTGATGTCCAGTTACATATATTTGTTGATGTCATCCAGATTACCTTTGCCGCCGAGGGATATTTAAGAATAGCTCTTAACAAAGGAGTTGATGTTGCCTTCGTCATTTGTAAAACTCGCTGTG
Organism: Coelopa pilipes; assembly: GCA_947389925.1. Taxonomy (NCBI): domain Eukaryota; kingdom Metazoa; phylum Arthropoda; class Insecta; order Diptera; family Coelopidae; genus Coelopa; species Coelopa pilipes. Next base: position 18,748,252 of record OX376698.1, on the reverse strand, counting down.
CACCAGAGAAACTCATGTCAGTTCCCCGCTTAGAACTTCAAGCCGCGGTATTGGGAACTCGCCTCAGCAAGTTGATTCGCCAAAGCCATAATAAGATAACAGATACGATTTATTGGACCGATTCCCGAACTGTTTTATGCTGGATTTACTCAATAAAACGTAAATTTAAAAAATTTGTTGGTCATCGTGTTGCTGCCATAACAAATGCTACAAAGCCGCATCAATGGCGATGGGTACCAGAATGCCGCCGACGTCGCCACACGTCCTACGTATCCAACGAAATTCGAATATTCCTATATTGCTTCCTCAAAAGCACGCATTATCAGAACTCATCACAAGTTGTACCATCATCAAAATAATGCAGTTAACATCAACGAGATCACTCACGCCAAATCTGTATTGAAGTTAATTCAACGCAAGTGCAAGTGCATCAAGTGCAAGATCGAGAGAGCGAAACCAACCCCACCTATTATGTGTCAACTGCTAGCTTCACCCCATTCATTCGTCCGTTTACGTACACAGGAGTAGACCTATTTGGACTACTTAACGTAGCTGTAGGCTGTCATCGCGAGAAGAGCCGGCAGTAATATTTACCTGACTCACAGTAAGAACTGCACACATAGAAATTGCAGAGAATTTATCTACAGATGCCTTCATCGTATGTCTACGAAATTTCATCAATCGTCAAGGTACACTGTCGCGAGCTCCTTTACCTAATTAAATTTTACTCGACGCCGCGCACCTATCGCGTTAAATAAATGTTAACTTTATTTTCAAATAAACACAAAATACGACCGATGGACACGAATCGCGTATTTTTGACAACTGTCAAAAACAGGTGGATCGAAGAAGTTCGGCAAGGAGTTGCCAACTACTCAAACGGAGTTGGGGGGGGGGGGGGGGATGTTCAGTACCACAGTACCGTGAACACTGGTAAACAGAAAACTAAAAGTGAAATTTTGGAATGTAAATTTAATTCTTTTATCGGAAGGAAAAAAAAAATTAAAGCTAGCCAAACACAATAAGACTACACTCAATGAAAAATTGCAACCGACTTTCGGGTTCCACTACTGAACCCTCGCACAATTCCAACTGGAATTCCTTCACCTGTTTATTCAAACTAGGCTCGGTTGCGGGATGCTAAATACAAGAGGAACAAGTCTACTATTACAAAAGCTAATTTGGGAAAAATATAAATACTAGACGAAATACAACAATTCACCAAAATACTTCCGAACGACAGTCCAGACTCCAACGCTGCAAATTGTTTTTCACTAAAGATCACTAAACTTTGTTCTTAATTCACTTCCTCGCGACGCCGAGGTCTACTCTCACTGAACGTTGGAACGTTCGGATTTTTGGCCAAATCCTTATTGGAATCTGTAATCTGGGGTTTTAACATACATCTGTTTAAGAAAATCCTTCTAGATTGTCCTTAAATGGATTCTAACCTGGTGGGAATAAAATCCCCGGACCAACCCGATGGCCAATATTTTGGCGCCACATATCCATGTATGAGAGATCGCTGCCCAAGTGTGGTACCATCTCAGTGGACCCACTTTTCGCTGTGAGACTAAACTCCGGTACAAATCTACTACAAATTGTAATCCTGTCACGTCAGTTTCTTGTCTCGTAGTATACTCCGCGGTGGTGCCCAATCTGGATTGTCGAAGGAGAACAGGAGACAGAAAACGAAAAATATTTAGACGCGACAACCCCATCTTCACCTCCGCGAAATTTAATTCATTTTAATTAAATTTCTTAGGAATCCGTTCGGATTCAAAACACAACTGTCTCATTATGTCGTTTTAGATGCCGTACTTGCCAAGTGCCCTTTTCCTTTCCGTCTTCGTCCTCTAGTATGTAATGGTCCAACAAACTTTGTGGCTAGCTTTGCCGCAAAGTAGTTCGTCACGTCTGAAAGGACATAGTTTCGTCTCCAGACCAGTTCGTTCGACATATATTGTACGTATCTTCGTCGGAGGTTATAGTTTTTCGTCATTTTGGCATTCGCCGTCTGTAGCTTCCGACGAATGTCTTTGCGAATGTCTGTGAACATTTGCACTCTCTGGTTACAGTCCGGAGATTACTCAGTTTCATTTTGAGTACGTTGATAGTCTCTGCCCCCCCTGGTAGCCATAGTCCCGCTAAAATGGGCAAAATACGTCATGCTGTGCTGTCCGAATGCAACAGGCTACCTTCGCGAGATGCTTATAACAAGTCTGGTGATTCTCCGAAATAAGTACGTTGATAGTCTCTGCCCCCCCCCTGGTAGCAATAGTCCCACTAAAATGGGCAAAATCATGCTGTGCTGTCCGAATGCAACAGGCTACCTTCGCGAGATGCTTATACCAAGTCTGGTGATTCTCCGAAATATAGGCCCGCAACGTCGTCTTAATCACCTGATTAATACGCTGGGCCGAATTCGCCTGGGGATGGTAGTTCGCAGTAAAGCGAAGCCTTACCCCATATGACGAACAAAACTTCAGCAATTCCTTGTTGCGAAATTGTGGGCCATTGTCGCACACCATGGACCCCGGGACCCCAAAATTCCTTCCAATTTCTTAATAATGGACCCGAACGATCCCGGCCTTGGTCCCGAAATCGACGCCAAGAATCAAGGATTGTGGGAGATACCACCCGCACTTTGCAGTCTACAGTCCACATAAGCCTGATAAATTTCGAATCGTATTTGACTGCCAGCATCTCTGCCGGTACATCTCAAAAGTTCTGAGTAAGCAAAGCCTCTTCTAGATATCCTGCTAAAATTCAGGGAATGAATTATCGCAGTGGCCGCAGGCATTAGTGAAATGTTCTCACAAGTAAAAATACGCTCACAAGATCAACACGCTCAAAGATTTCTTTGGAGAAACGAAGAAAACTATCCTATACAATATTATGTAATGTAGTCTATGCTATTCGGAGCAGTATGTTCCCAATGTTCAGCCGAATTAGTCAAGAATAGGAATGCCGAAGATTTTAGAGAAGCGTATCACGAAGCTGTCGCCGCCATTATAGAGAAGCATTATGTCGACGATTTCGTGTGTAGTTTTGAAGACGAAATACATGCTAAACCAGAAGTCGTCAAAATTCATTTGGAAGCCGGTTTTGAGTTGAGAAACTTCGTCTCAAACTCAAGAAATTAGAAAATGAGATGAACGGGAAACTATTGAAAAACTCGATTGTGGTCAACATGGAAAGACAAGCAGCAACAAAGAAAATCCTAGGAATGCAATGGGATACTAACGCTGATTTATTCAAGTTTCGAACATAATTGCATCGCATCCCACAGCCAGTTTTACGTACGTCACCAAAAGGGAGTTATTCGGAATCGTCATGGCCGTATTTGGCCCGTGTGGCTTATTAGCAGTTATATTAGTTTCTTTGAAAATTTTAGTGCAAGAAATTTGGAAACATATAATAAATTGGGTGACCTTATTCCAAACAATTGCATAAAAAGTGGAAAGTTGGTGGACTCAGTTTCAGAGGGTTAACTAGTTTGAAGCTCGTCGATGTTATTCACCAAATTTATCAGAGGTATTTGATGTTCAGTTACATATATTTGTTGATGTCATCCAGATTACCTTTGCCGCCGAGGGATATTTAAGAATAGCTCATACTAAAGGAGTTGATGTTGCCTTCATCATTGGTAAAACTCGCTGTGCACCAGAGAAACTCATGTCAGTTCCCCGCTTAGAACTTCAAGCCGCGGTATTGGGAACTCGCCTCAGCAAGTTGATTCGCCAAAGCCATAATAAGATAACAGATACGATTTATTGGACCGATTCCCGAACTGTTTTATGCTGGATTTACTCAATAAAACGTAAATTTAAACCATTTATTGGTCATCGTGTTGCTGCCATAACAAATGCTACAAAGCCGCATCAATGGGTGGATGGGTACCAGAATGCCGCCGACGTCGCCACACGTCCTACGTATCCAACGAAATTCGAATATTCCTATATTGCTTCCACAAAAGCACGCATTATCAGAACTCATCACAAGTTGTACCATCATCAAAATAATGCAGTTAACATCAACGAGATCACTCACGCCAAATCTGTATTGAAGTTAATTCAACGCAAGTGCAAGTGCATCAAGTGCAAGATCGAGAGAGCGAAACCAACCGCACCTATTATGTGTCAACTGCCAGTCTCACCCCATTCGTTCGCCCGTTTACGTACACAGGAGTAGACCTATTTGGACAACTTAACGTGGCTGTAGGCCGTCATCGCGAGAAAAGCCGGCGGTAATATTTACCTGACTCACAGTAAGAACTTCACACATAGAAATTGCAGAGAATTTATCTACAGGTGCCTTCATCGTATGTCTACGAAATTTCATCAATCGTCAAGGTACACTGTCGCGAGCTCCTTCACCTAATTAAATTTTACTCGACGCCGCGCACCTATCGCGTTAAATAAATGTTAACTTTATTTTCAAATAAACACAAAATACGACCGACGGACACGAATCGCGTAGTTTTGATAACTGTTAAAACAGGTGCATCGAAAAAGATCGGCAAGGAGTGGCCAACTACTCAGACGGAGCGGGGGGGGGGGGGGGGATGTTCAGTACCACAGTACCGTGAATACTGGTAAACACAAAACTAAAAGTGAAATTTATGGAATGTAAATTTAATTCTTTTATCGGAAGGAAAGAAAAATTAAAGCTAGCCAAACCCAATAAGACTACACTCAATGAAATATTGCAACCGACTTTCGGGTTCCACTACTGAACCTTCGCACAATTCCAACTGGAATTCCTTCACCTGTTTATTTAAACTAGGCTCGGTTGCGGGATGCTAAATACAAGAGGAACAAGTCTATTATTACAAGAGCTAATTTGGGAAAAATATAAATACTAGACGAAATACAACAATTCACCAAAATACTTCCGAACGACAGTCCAGACTCCAACGCTGCAAATTGTTTTTCACTAAAGATCACTAAACTTTGTTCTTAATTCACTTCCTCGCGACGCCGAGGTCTACTCTCACTGAACGTTGGAACGTTCGGATTTTTGGCCAAATCCTTATTGGAATCTGTAATCTGGGGTTTTAACATACATCTGTTTAAGAAAATCCTTCTAGATTGTCCTTAAATGGATTCTAACCTGGTGGGAATAAAATCCCCGGACCAACCCGATGGCCAATATTTTGGCGCCACATATCCATGTATGAGAGATCGCTGCCCAAGTGTGGTACCATCTCAGTGGACCCACTTTTCGCTGTGAGACTAAACTCCGGTACAAATCTACTACAAATTGTAATCCTGTCACGTCAGTTTCTTGTCTCGTAGTATACTCCGCGGTGGTGCCCAATCTGGATTGTCGAAGGAGAACAGGAGACAGAAAACGAAAAATATTTAGACGCGACAACCCCATCTTCACCTCCGCGAAATTTAATTCATTTTAATTAAATTTCTTAGGAATCCGTTCGGATTCAAAACACAACTGTCTCATTATGTCGTTTTAGATGCCGTACTTGCCAAGTGCCCTTTTCCTTTCCGTCTTCGTCCTCTAGTATGTAATGGTCCAACAAACTTTGTGGCTAGCTTTGCCGCAAAGTAGTTCGTCACGTCTGAAAGGACATAGTTTCGTCTCCAGACCAGTTCGTTCGACATATATTGTACGTATCTTCGTCGGAGGTTATAGTTTTTCGTCATTTTGGCATTCGCCGTCTGTAGCTTCCGACGAATGTCTTCGCGAATGTCTGTGAACATTTGCACTCTCTGGTTACAGTCCGGAGATTACTCAGTTTCATTTTGAGTACGTTGATAGTCTCTGCCCCCCCTGGTAGCCATAGTCCCGCTAAAATGGGCAAAATACGTCATGCTGTGCTGTCCGAATGCAACAGGCTACCTTCGCGAGATGCTTATAACAAGTCTGGTGATTCTCCGAAATAAGTACGTTGATAGTCTCTGCCCCCCCCCTGGTAGCAATAGTCCCACTAAAATGGGCAAAATCATGCTGTGCTGTCCGAATGCAACAGGCTACCTTCGCGAGATGCTTATACCAAGTCTGGTGATTCTCCGAAATATAGGCCCGCAACGTCGTCTTAATCACCTGATTAATACGCTGGGCCGAATTCGCCTGGGGATGGTAGTTCGCAGTAAAGCGAAGCCTTACCCCATATGACGAACAAAACTTCAGCAATTCCTTGTTGCGAAATTGTGGGCCATTGTCGCACACCATGGACCCCGGGACCCCAAAATTCCTTCCAATTTCTTAATAATGGACCCGAACGATCCCGGCCTTGGTCCCGAAATCGACGCCAAGAATCAAGGATTGTGGGAGATACCACCCGCACTTTGCAGTCTACAGTCCACATAAGCCTGATAAATTTCGAATCGTATTTGACTGCCAGCATCTCTGCCGGTACATCTCAAAAGTTCTGAGTAAGCAAAGCCTCTTCTAGATATCCTGCTAAAATTCAGGGAATGAATTATCGCAGTGGCCGCAGGCATTAGTGAAATGTTCTCACAAGTAAAAATACGCTCACAAGATCAACACGCTCAAAGATTTCTTTGGAGAAACGAAGAAAACTATCCTATACAATATTATGTAATGTAGTCTATGCTATTCGGAGCAGTATGTTCCCAATGTTCAGCCGAATTAGTCAAGAATAGGAATGCCGAAGATTTTAGAGAAGCGTATCACGAAGCTGTCGCCGCCATTATAGAGAAGCATTATGTCGACGATTTCGTGTGTAGTTTTGAAGACGAAATACATGCTAAACCAGAAGTCGTCAAAATTCATTTGGAAGCCGGTTTTGAGTTGAGAAACTTCGTCTCAAACTCAAGAAATTAGAAAATGAGATGAACGGGAAACTATTGAAAAACTCGATTGTGGTCAACATGGAAAGACAAGCAGCAACAAAGAAAATCCTAGGAATGCAATGGGATACTAACGCTGATTTATTCAAGTTTCGAACATAATTGCATCGCATCCCACAGCCAGTTTTACGTACGTCACCAAAAGGGAGTTATTCGGAATCGTCATGGCCGTATTTGGCCCGTGTGGCTTATTAGCAGTTATATTAGTTTCTTTGAAAATTTTAGTGCAAGAAATTTGGAAACATATAATAAATTGGGTGACCTTATTCCAAACAATTGCATAAAAAGTGGAAAGTTGGTGGACTCAGTTTCAGAGGGTTAACTAGTTTGAAGCTCGTCGATGTTATTCACCAAATTTATCAGAGGTATTTGATGTTCAGTTACATATATTTGTTGATGTCATCCAGATTACCTTTGCCGCCGAGGGATATTTAAGAATAGCTCATACTAAAGGAGTTGATGTTGCCTTCATCATTGGTAAAACTCGCTGTGCACCAGAGAAACTCATGTCAGTTCCCCGCTTAGAACTTCAAGCCGCGGTATTGGGAACTCGCCTCAGCAAGTTGATTCGCCAAAGCCATAATAAGATAACAGATACGATTTATTGGACCGATTCCCGAACTGTTTTATGCTGGATTTACTCAATAAAACGTAAATTTAAACCATTTATTGGTCATCGTGTTGCTGCCATAACAAATGCTACAAAGCCGCATCAATGGGTGGATGGGTACCAGAATGCCGCCGACGTCGCCACACGTCCTACGTATCCAACGAAATTCGAATATTCCTATATTGCTTCCACAAAAGCACGCATTATCAGAACTCATCACAAGTTGTACCATCATCAAAATAATGCAGTTAACATCAACGAGATCACTCACGCCAAATCTGTATTGAAGTTAATTCAACGCAAGTGCAAGTGCATCAAGTGCAAGATCGAGAGAGCGAAACCAACCGCACCTATTATGTGTCAACTGCCAGTCTCACCCCATTCGTTCGCCCGTTTACGTACACAGGAGTAGACCTATTTGGACAACTTAACGTGGCTGTAGGCCGTCATCGCGAGAAAAGCCGGCGGTAATATTTACCTGACTCACAGTAAGAACTTCACACATAGATTGCAGAGAATTTATCTACAGGTGCCTTCATCGTATGTCTACGAAATTTCATCAATCGTCAAGGTACACTGTCGCGAGCTCCTTCACCTAATTAAATTTTACTCGACGCCGCGCACCTATCGCGTTAAATAAATGTTAACTTTATTTTCAAATAAACACAAAATACGACCGACGGACACGAATCGCGTAGTTTTGATAACTGTTAAAAACAGGTGCATCGAAAAAGATCGGCAAGGAGTGGCCAACTACTCAGACGGAGGGGGGGGGGGGGGTGGGGATGTTCAGTACCACAGTACCGTGAACACTGGTAAACCCAAAACTAAAAGTGAAATTTATGGAATGTAAATTCAATTCTTTTATCGGAAGGAAAAAAAATTAAAGCTAGGCAAACACAATAAGACTACACTCAATGAAATATTGCAACCGACTTTCGGGTTCCACTACTGAACCCTCGCACAATTCCAACTGGAATTCCTTCACCTGTTTATTTAAACTAGGCTCGGTTGCGGGATGCTAAATACAAGAGGAACAAGTCTATTATTACAAGAGCTAATTTGGGAAAAATATAAATACTAGACGAAATACAACAATTCACCAAAATACTTCCGAACGACAGTCCAGACTCCAACGCTGCAAATTGTTTTTCACTAAAGATCACTAAACATTGTTCTTAATTCACTTCCTCGCGACGCCGAGGTCTACTCTCACTGAACGTTGGAACGTTCGGATTTTTGGCCAAATCCTTATTGGAATCTGTAATCTGGGGTTTTAACATACATCTGTTTAAGAAAATCCTTCTAGATTGTCCTTAAATGGATTCTAACCTGGTGGGAATAAAATCCCCGGACCAACCCGATGGCCAATATTTTGGCGCCACATATCCATGTATGAGAGATCGCTGCCCAAGTGTGGTACCATCTCAGTGGACCCACTTTTCGCTGTGAGACTAAACTCCGGTACAAATCTACTACAAATTGTAATCCTGTCACGTCAGTTTCTTGTCTCGTAGTATACTCCGCGGTGGTGCCCAATCTGGATTGTCGAAGGAGAACAGGAGACAGAAAACGAAAAATATTTAGACGCGACAACCCCATCTTCACCTCCGCGAAATTTAATTCATTTTAATTAAATTTCTTAGGAATCCGTTCGGATTCAAAACACAACTGTCTCATTATGTCGTTTTAGATGCCGTACTTGCCAAGTGCCCTTTTCCTTTCCGTCTTCGTCCTCTAGTATGTAATGGTCCAACAAACTTTGTGGCTAGCTTTGCCGCAAAGTAGTTCGTCACGTCTGAAAGGACATAGTTTCGTCTCCAGACCAGTTCGTTCGACATATATTGTACGTATCTTCGTCGGAGGTTATAGTTTTTCGTCATTTTGGCATTCGCCGTCTGTAGCTTCCGACGAATGTCTTCGCGAATGTCTGTGAACATTTGCACTCTCTGGTTACAGTCCGGAGATTACTCAGTTTCATTTTGAGTACGTTGATAGTCTCTGCCCCCCCTGATAGCCATAGTCCCGCTAAAATGGGCAAAATACGTCATGCTGTGCTGTCCGAATGCAACAGGCTACCTTCGCGAGATGCTTATAACAAGTCTGGTGATTCTCCGAAATAAGTACGTTGATAGTCTCTGCCCCCCCCCCTGGTAGCAATAGTCCCACTAAAATGGGCAAAATCATGCTGTGCTGTCCGAATGCAACAGGCTACCTTCGCGAGATGCTTATACCAAGTCTGGTGATTCTCCGAAATATAGGCCCGCAACGTCGTCTTAATCACCTGATTAATACGCTGGGCCGAATTCGCCTGGGGATGGTAGTTCGCAGTAAAGCGATGCCTTACCCCATATGACGAACAAAACTTCAGCAATTCCTTGTTGCGAAATTGTGGGCCATTGTCGCACACCATGGACCCCGGGACCCCAAAATTCCTTCCAATTTCTTAATAATGGACCCGAACGATCCCGGCCTTGGTCCCGAAATCGACGACAAGAATCAAGGATTGTGGGAGATACCACCCGCACTTTGCAGTCTACAGTCCACATAAGCCTGATAAATTTCGAATCGTATTTGACTGCCAGCATCTCTGCCGGTACATCTCAAAAGTTCTGAGTAAGCAAAGCCTTTTCTAGATATCCTGCTAAAATTCAGGGAATGAATTATCGCAGTGGCCGCAGGCATTAGTGAAATGTTCTCACAAGTAAAAATACGCTCACAAGATCAACACGCTCAAAGATTTCTTTGGAGAAACGAAGACAACTATCCTATACAATATTATGTAATGTAGTCTATGCTATTCGGAGCAGTATGTTCCCAATGTTCAGCCGAATTAGTCAAGAATAGGAATGCCGAAGATTTTAGAGAAGCGTATCATGAAGCTGTCGCCGCCATTATAGAGAAGCATTATGTCGACGATTTCGTGTGTAGTTTTGAAGACGAAATACATGCTAAACAATCTTGCCAACAAGTCGTCAAAATACGTTTGTTGATGCCAGCGTACCAACAAATCAGAATGCCGCTGACGTCGCCATACGTCCTACGTATCCACCGAAATTCGAACACAACAGTCTTTGGATAACCGGTCCTAAAATTCCTAAAACTACCACAGGAAGAGTGGCCCTCAATTCCAATTGAACCACCTATTGGACAATTATAAGAAGAAGTGAAGTCCTGTATTGTTTTACAGTCCCGGGAAAGTAATTAATTTTAAAAATTAATATATTTTCTTCTTACTTAAAGTTAAAACGTGACTTGGCTATGTTGGCGCCGTTAAACTTTTACTCAACAATATATGAGAGAAGCAACCTATGTCAATAACTGGTCCGCTTACAGACATCGAAATTAACAACGCTGAGATATTGTTATGTCGAATGGTGCAGCAAGAAATGTTGGCAAATGATATTGCAGCCATAAGACAATCACAGTCGCTACCAAAGCAGAGCTCTTTGTATCCGCTAACTACATTCTAATGGTCTACTGCGAGTAAGTGGTCGTATCAACGAAGCTATTTGTTTGCTGCTTGGTGCAAGACGTTCTATATTGCTTCCTCAAAAGCACACATTATCAGAACTCATCACGAGTTGTACCATCATCAAAATAATGCAGTTAACATCAACGAGCTCCCCCAAAAATTTTAGCTCTTTCACGCCAAATCTGTATTGAAGTTAATTGAACGCAAGTGCCTCAAGTGCAAGATCGAGAGAGCGAAACCAACCCCACCTATCATGGGTCAACTGCCAGCCACATCGCATTCGTACGCCCGTGTATGTACACAGGAGTGGATCTAATTGGACAACTTAACATAGCTGTAGGCCGTCATCGCGAGAAGAGCTGGCGGTGTACGTACACAGGAGTGGATCTATTTGGACAACTTAACATAGCTGTAGGCCGTCATCGCGAGAAGACCCGGCGGTAATATTTACCTGCCTCACAGTAAGAGCAGCACACATAGAAATTGCAGAGAATTTATCTACAGATGCCTTTATCATATGTCTATGAAATTTCATCAATCGTCAAGGTAGACCAATAAAGATAAGACGCGATAATGGCACAAATGGTGTACAAAAATAACTCAAAAATGCAGAGAATGTTTTCGACTTTGATCACATATATGACGAAGCTATGAGCCGCAACATTGATTAGGTTTTCAACTGTCATGCGAATTCCGAATTATTGGAAACGCTTGATCAGAGTAATGAAACGCCTTCTACATGGAACACTGTCCAAGGAATCTCCGAGAGTAGAGACTCTACGTTCAGCGTAAATTTAAGCCGAAAATAATATTAATTCACGTCCCCTTACAGACATACCAATTTCATCAGAGGAGGATGAGCCACTTATACCGAATTATTTTCTTTTGGGGTGTGTTAATTCAACACAGACACCTCAGCCAACGAACTCTGGACATGGAGAAGTCAAACACATACAGAAGTCGCCCAGCTACTAGGTTAGCAGTCGTAGAGTGGATGGTGAATCACCAAGTGATTCACGTGGGGAGGAGTGTTGAGGCAACTGAAACTACCTCTAAAAATAACTCATCGCAAAACTAACTGTAACTACAAATTCATTATCCGCGTCGCAAACGCAAAACAAGAGGGTTCAGTTCTCGTTCAGCAACCGCCGAAAGCGGAGCAATTTATAATTAAGAAACATCAACATCAAAATCATCACCAGAAATACTTCAAATTCTCTTATCTTTCAAATTGTTTTTGTCTTTTGTCTTTTGTCGACAACAGCAACCACTGCGGAAGATATCGCTAACAAGTGGACCTAACAGTCCTAGAATATAGCGAATTAGAAAGTATTAAGTCGAAAAAAGAATATTTTTCAATCATCGTCAGATCATTTCAGCAATTTCTTATGAGGAATCTCGCGGAATAAGGTGAAAAGCTGAATATAGTTATTGATGAATTTTCAGTGGAGATATGAAAGAGTCATTAAAGTATATGCAGTCAGTCAAACAAGCCCAAGATGTGTATACTTCGAGATGTGGGAACTTCGGTCAATGCTATAATGATTGGTTATAGCAGAGACGCATCTATAATTATAGTTGTGTGGTAGTCCATCCAACCAATCATCATCCATAGAAAATATGGGGAACGCATATTATTATATTCGAATTTTTAAAATTTTGTTGAGTATTTGAATTCTTTTTTTTTTTTTTGTATTGTTAATACAAACCAAGGTAACATGTCCGCAATAGAAACCTTCATTTGGGTATCCGTTGATATTGTTGACTTTGAAAGCGAATTCAACAAGACTCTGTTGATCGAACTTATTGCCAAAATGAGATAGAGATTATCGGAATATTCTCCGCTTTGATGTGTGGATGGGTCATGGACCCACCCAAAGTTTTCCGACAATCTCAATCAATCTGGAATTCATAAGTGAGAGACGTTAAACAAAAACTATTTAATACAAAATTTGTTGCCCAAATATTTTCCTAGTGTGTTTATTTTTTCACCGTTCACTATTTTCTCTGCTCCTGCTGTCGACCTGGATTTAATTTTGAGGAATCTCGCGGAGTAATGTGAAGAGCTGAATATAGTTGTTGATGAATTTTCAGTGGAGATATGAAAGGGACATGATATTATATGTAGTCAATTAAACAATCGCAAAATGTAGGAACTTCGGTCAATGCAATAATGATTGATTATAAAAGAGACGCGTCTATTAGTATGGTTGTGACGTATTGATACATACGTATCTGAAAAGCGGGCAACGTGAGAAGGGATATTCGTTAAACGTACGGTGCGCATTCAAACAATCGTCATCCAAAGAAAATATGGGAAACGCATATTATTATATTCGAATTTTTCGGAATTGATTGAGTTTTTGTTTGTCCGTATTGTTAACACAAACCAAGGTAACATATCCGTCATTCAAGTAGCCATTAATATTGTTGACTTTGAAAGCGAATTCAACAAGACTCTGTTGATCGAACATACTCCTTTCACTCTTGAAGTGCAAAAGGAGGAGTTGAATTCTATATGGTTTGATATTAAATTGTCATACGAGTCGTTTTATCGACGTACATTGACTATCCATCGCCAAAACTGAAGAGACATGTTCACAGCGATTTATATTTCGAACAGCGGTTAACTCTGGTAGATAAGCTCTACCATTTATATATATTCTCTATATTCCTATTAAAAAATCGTCTCGCATACACGATGGTTTCGCTACGTAAGCCCACAATAGTTCCACAATGCTTCGGGTGAGAAGTCATGCGCTATTAGAACATGTCCCAGATTTTTAGCGATGACAGAAAACAATAGGTTTCGTCGTTTTGAACTCATGCCTCAATTGCTTGTCACATTCCCATCAGATTCGAGATTGTAAAAGTGTTTTCAACTGTGGGGAGTGTAAGCAACGTCACCAAACACTTTTGCATTGCAAGGCTTCTAATTCCTCAGGTTCGGAAGAGTCCAATCGACATGAAAGTTCGCTTCCGTCTACCTCTCAGGTCAACAGACCGAAATGCAACCAAACATAGTGGTAGATCCAGATTCTGAAGGAATCTTTAGTTCAGAACATTTACGAAACGTTCTACATATCCATCACACTAATATTAGTGCCCAAAAATCTTACTTTATTGCTGAAGAGACAGTCTTTGTGGGGTAAACAATCCTCCGTGTAACAATCCTTCAAAACCAGTGTTTCCTACTACACAGAAGTTTGCATAGATAAATTTATATCTAGGTCTTGCGAGTTATAAGAATGTCAGAAGAAAATCTTCTTCTAAACGAAAAACATTATGAAGACGATTGTGCAAAGACTACCAGGCGTATTTCTGATGGTCGCAATTTAGTTTCGCTACCTTTTCGTCCAAATTTCCCATCGGTGATCAATCTGGTTCAATCTCGCTTCTGTGCAAGCCGACATTTTGTCCCCAAGTAAGGCTAGGAACAGCAACGCTCACATTGTAGTCGTTGGACAGGCGTGGTCTAGATGAACTCAGCGAGCCAACTCCTGAGTCACGTGACGCTTTAGACCTCGTCGAAGAGATCGATATCGGGCTCCACACGAAGAGAATCGACTACCCTTGGGTGGCCGTGGCGCTCTCTCTTGTGGTAGTCGCAATGGGAAGAGGCGCGATCAATAACCCCGACAGAGTTTGTTCGTGTTTGCGGCAATACTGGAATGTGTCGAGTTCTCTTATCGATCCCTGCAGTTCGAAGTCTATAATATCAAAATTATAATTATAATGATAATGGCGCAATTATAATGATTAAAATTAAGTTCCACTGTAGGATCTGGTCTTTGGAGCAAATCACTCTCATGGCCTGAATTGAGAAAAAATCCCTTTATCAATTCCATTATCTCTCGCTGAGAGAACATTTTCTACCTACATCGCTCTCAAGATGCTCGACCGACACGGGCCGCATCGATGGCCCCGACCGGCTCGAAAGCCCAGACCGGCTCGATGACCCGGGCCGACCCGGGCCCCTAGATAAAACTAGTCCCAAATGGCCCAAAGCAACAAATAATCAAAAGCCGTATATTTGCTAATTTTCGAATATTGTGGTGACAGAGAGAACGGAGTCCCAATTTCTCTGGAGGAACTGTTTTCATAATAATCTTCGTAGGCCGGTCAAAATCCATGAGAGGATTCTTTGACAAGCAAAATCAGTAGAAGCGTAGAGTCCGACGAATTCCCGAAATCGCAGAAATATGTGTGATAAGTATTCTAAAACACAAGTCGGTTCGAATATATCAAACCAATCAAAGGTGAAAGAGTCGAGAAATAAATAAAAGTCGAACTCTAAAAATGTATACATTCGGTCACGGTCTCATTCAAAGTCAAGTGTACAAAACATACAAGGCACCGTATCATCGACTTACTCCACTGCCGGCAAATGCGATGGTAGAGATCCTACGCAGAAATCTGCTTCACGAAATTCACCATGAACTCTTAAACCTGCAGATATACTCGGTATCGCATCTAAGTGATATTTGCATGAGAAGGGTGTTTTTTATGCAAGATGTTTAGCGGAAACCACAATTTACCAAAACAAATATGGTGCGTAAACTGGATGGCGAGGTGGAAATTACTTCTGATCGTCGTGACGAAGACAACGGACAATATGAGAAAGAAATTGCAGCAATACCGTTAATATGTTGGAATTGTGGAAGAAGTGGACATCGATATCATAACTGTGTAAGCGAAAGGAGTGTGTTTTGTTACGGGTGTGACACCTCAAATGTGTATAAACCAAATTGTAAAAAGTGGCGAAACAAAAAACTCAAAATCGAGTGCACTTCAAAGTGCACACAGACCACAAACACGAGCGACAAACTCGTTCCGTCATCAGTCGACCAGCACCGAACAACAATAATTACCAGCCATACAGAAGCATCTGACTTTACTTCCATGATTGAAATATCACTACGGGAAAATACAAAAATGCAAGTACCAAAACCGCCCCATGTGCGACTAAATACATTGTGAAACGCATATTCAAAAATCCTACTCCGTCAAGATCTACTCTGAGAATTCGCTCTTTTGGGGAAACAGTGTATAGAAATAGGAAACATGCTGTAGCATCTTTTCAATAAACCCAATGACATTAGGCCGTATGCAGCGGTCAATACATTTGAAAAATCTCTAATAGGATTATTGGATGCGGGTGCTTCTATCAGCTGCCTCTAAACAGCTTTTAAAAAAATTAAATTGCTTCGTTAGAGCAGCAGACGGGAAATCTCAAAGTGATATCGGTCTTGTGAAAATTAGAGTGTGGTGTTTTCTAGTGTTTTCCGTGGTTTGTCTAAACCATTGATAATATTTATTATTCGAAATTTGTCATAGGACCTGTACCTTGGAATCGATTTTTGGAAGTCCTTCGATCTTTTCCATGTGGGACTGATCAGCGAACTTAAAACTATAGAATGGAGCAAATCGAATCAACAACTTTTGTCCGAAATGAAACAACTGCAGCGTGTAATTGACTTGTTTCCCTCATTAATGAAAGATGGTCTGTGAAAAACGAGTTTGATTTCGCATACCATTGATGTTTGTTCAGTGAAACCAATAAAATAGCGACATTTTCCTGTTAGTCCTGCAATTGAGAAACTAATTTACCAGGAACTATAGATAATGATTCAACTGGGAGAGATTGAGGAGTCAGACAGTCCTTGTGCGGAAGCCAGGAAAAATTAGACTATGCTTAGAAAGCAGAAAAATAAATGAGGTAACTGTGAAGCACGCATATTCTTTGCCTAATATTGACGGCATTTTAAGTCGACTGCCAAAGACTGAGTTTATCACAAGTTTAGACTTGAAGAACGCGTTCTGGAAAATCCCTTTAGAAACCGGATCTAGAAGCAAGACAGCATTCACAGTTCCTGTCAGACCCCTTTATCACTTTACAGTAATGTCATCTCGCCTGATGGATAAGGTAGTTCCTGCTCATCTAAAAGCCGAAGTATTTATTTATTTAGATGATATGTTGATCATTTCTGAATCATTCACTAAACATTTAGAGGTTCTTAGAGAAATCGCGCAGCATCTCCGCACTTCAGGACTGACTATTTCTGTTGAGAAAAGCAAATTCTGTGAGCAATGGGATTATTCGTACGGATCAGGAAAAAGTACTCGCCATTACTGAATTTCCGACTCCGAGATCTGTTAAACAACGACCGTTTTTAGGTATGACCGGTTGGTACCGGAAGTTCATTAGAACATACGCTTCCGTTTCCTCCCCATTAACGGACCTGTTGAAAAACGTAAATTTGCTTGGAACCTTGAAGCGGATTAATCGTTCGAAAATTTAAAAGCCATTCTAACACCGCACCTGTTTTCACAGTTCAAATTTCTCGTAACCATTCTTTATTTATTGCGATGCACACAAAATAGGCATAGGAGTCGTTTTGGTTCTAGTAAGTGCGATGGGCGAAGAGTTTCCGACAGCATTTATGTCGATGAAACTCAATCAAGCCCAACGAAAAAACTCGGTAACCGAACAAGAGTGTTTAGCAGCAATGCTAAGCATTAAGAAATTTCGAGTATATGTTGAAGGACATGAGTTCACTGTAATTACCGATCATGCGTCGTTAAAGTGGATCATGTCGAGGAAGCCAAAATGTAGTTTCTGATGCTCTTTCGCGGGACGTGAGTGATTATAAAAAAAACTGGAATGAACGGCTAAGTAACATATGCTCCGCACTGCGATCAGCTACCCACTCGTAACACCTAATAAAAGATCTTTCATCGTTGGAGCACAAGAATCAAAGTAAGTCTCTCAACATTTTTTTTATTCTGATCGTTCTCCTTCGCGTAGATACATATGTGGCAGGTAGCGAGAGAGAAACGAGAAGCAAGAAGCGGGGCGTGAGAGACTGCGAATAGACAGCGACTGCATTTCTTCTCTCTCCCTATCGTTATACAAATGAGCAAAGACGAAAACAAAACAAAGAATAGTGGCGAAATGCAATTCGATTCTGTCGATAAACTTGATCACTGCTATAGCGGAACTTGATGTACATAACAACTTAAAAAAATTGAAAATAAATTGTAACCTAATTATCCATTAATTTTATTATAATTAAACAGAAATTAAATACATATTAAAATAAACACAAAAAATGAAAAACAAAAAAAAAAAGAAACTAATTTTCGCGTTATCTTCTGATCTGTCTTTGGCTTACCTTCTGCTCTTATTTTTGTATGCAATTAATCACCGGAAGATTTATAACTCTATTTTTTTGCCTAGAAGTAATCATTTAATTTTTTTATATTAACTAGATTTTAGAATATTTGATATTTTTTAGAATCTGAAATTTTTTATTCGTATCTTTGCTCGAAAAGAGTTTTTTTTCGAAATAAGTATTATTAGAATGAAATAAAATGTTTATAATGGAGTAGATCCTCTCATTTTATTTCGGATCCGATGACTATTGTCCACTGGGGTAATTCACCATCCACGTCCAACTCGGAAATTTCTTTTCGTTACGGGCGGATAAATTATGCTACGATTCCAGCGTTGCCCAGCTCGGATTCTGCAAAAATGAATCACAGCAACGTATTGATTGGAACCTTGATCTATTCTTCACTGTACTCTCTCCTTCTTCTTTCGCACGCATCTGTTCGATTCATGCCTGAATGTGCTGAGAACCAAACCGAATATGGCGATCCAGCAACAGGAAGCATGATTCCACGATCAGTAGCCGACGAGCTAGAACATCCGCTTCCTGTTCTTATCCCAAATTCAACGAGCACGGTAGTCTTCAATCGAGCCATTCAGTTGCATGTTACAATTATTTGGCGGCCAACGTGGGCCCAACACATATTAATCATGTTTTGTAGACATTGTGTGGGTCCTTCATATGTTTTTCTCGGCTTAAAGCTTCCTTTCTTTATTATCGGTGACAAGAAATGTGTCTAATAGCTCCCTAGTCATCTGTAACCATCACAGTTATCAAGCATTAATTTGCTTTTGATTCCAGTACATCGAAATTTGTGCATCATTAGCGGAACGGTCAATCTTAAACCGAAGAGATCAGTGCTTCAAAGTGCACGCAGACCACAAACACGAGCGACAAACTCCTTCCGTCATCAGTCGACCAGCACCGAACAACAATAATTACCAGACATTCAGAAGCATCTGACGTTACTTCCATGATTGAAAAGTCACTACCGGAAAATACAAAAATGCAAGTACCAAAACCGTCCCATGTGCGACTCACTAAATACATTGAGAAACGCAAACGCATATTCCAATTCCCTACTCCGTCAAGATCTACTGAGAATTCGCTCTTTTGGGGAAACAGAATATAGAAATAGGAAACATGTTGTAGCTTCTTTTCGAAAAACCCAATGACATTAGGCCGTATGCAGCGGTCAGTACATTTGAAAAATCTCTAATTGGGTTATTGGATACGGGTGATTAAAAAAATTAAATTGCTTCGTTAGAACAGCAGACGGTAAATCTCAAAGTGATATCGGTCTGGTAAAAAATGGTGTGGTGTTTTCTAGTGTTTTCCGTGGTTTGTCTAAACCATTGATAATATTTATTATTCAAAATTTGTCACAGGGACTGTACCTGGAATCGATTTTTGGAAGTCCTTCGATCTTTTGCCTGTGGGACTGGCATTGACATTTTCCTGTTTCTCCTGCAATTGGGAAACTAATTTACCAGGAACTAGAGAGAATGATTCAACTGGGAGAGATTGAGGAGTCAGACAGTCCTTGTGCGGAAGCCAGGAAAAATAAGACTATGATTAGACAGCAGAAAAATAAATGAGGTCATTGTGAAGGACGCATATCTTTTGCCTAATATTTTACGGCATTTTAAGTCGACTACCAAAGGCTGAGTTTGTCACAAGTTTAGACCTGATGGATGCGTTCTGGAAAATCCTTTTAGAAACCGGATCTAGATGCAAGACAGCATTCACAGTTCCTGTCAGACCCCTTTATCACTTTACAGTAATGTCATCTCGCCTGATGGATAATGTAGTTCCTGCTCATCTAAAAGCCGAAGTATTTATTTATTTAGATGATATGTTGATCATTTCTGAATCATTCGCTAAACACTTAGAGGTTCTTAGAGAAATCGCGCAGCATCTCCGCACTTCAGGACTGACTATTTCTGTTGAGAAAAGTAAATTCTGTGGGCAATGGGATTATTCGTACGGATCAGGAATAAGTACCCGCCATTACTGAATTTCAGACTCCGAGATCTGTTAAACAACTCCGACCGTTTTTAGGTATGACCGGTTGGTACCAGAAGTTCATTAGAACATACGCTTCCGTTTCCTCCCTATTAACGGACCTGTTGAAAAATAAACGTAAATTTGCTTGGAACCTTGAAGCGGATTAATCGTTCGAAAATTTAAAAGCCATTCTGAGCACCGCACCTGTTTTCACAGTTCAAATTTCTCGCAACCATTCTTTATCTATTGCGATGCACGCAAAATAGGCATAGGAGTCGTTTTGGTTCAAGTAAGTGCGATGGGCGAAGAGTTTCCGATAGCCTTTATGTCGAAGAAACTCAATCAAGCCCAACGAAATTACTCGGTAACCGAACAAGAGTGTTTGGCAGCAATGCTAAGCATTAAGAAAGCATTCGAGTATATGTTGAAGGACATGAGTTCACTGTAATTACCGATCATGTGTCGTTAAAGTGGTTTATGTCTCAAACTAACTTGAATTCGGGATTACCTCGGTGGGCGTTAAAACTACAGGGATTTAATTTAAAAATTCAGCACAGTCGAGGAAGCCAAAATGTAGTTCCTGATGCTTTTTCGCGGGACTTACGTGAGTGATGATCAAAAAAACTGGAATGAACGGCTAAGTAACATATGCTCCACATTGCGATCAGCTACCCACTCACTACACCAATTGAAAGATTTTCATCGTTGGAGCACAAGATTCAAAGTAAGTCTCTCAACTTTTTTTTATTCTGATCGTTCTCCTTCGCGTAGATGCATATGTGGCAGGAAGCGAGAGAGAAACAAGAAGCAAGAAGGGGGCGTGAGAGACTGCGAATAGACAGCGACTGCATTTCTTCTCTCTCCCTATAGTTATACAAATGAGCAAAGACGAAAACTAAACAAAAGAAGGCGAAATGCATTTCGATTCTGTCGATAAACATGATCACTGCTATAGCGAGTCTTGATGTACATAACAACTTAAAAAAATTGAAATTAAATTGTAACCTAATAATCCAATAATTTTATTATAATTAAAAAGAAAGGGAATACATGTTAAAATAAACACAAAAAAACAAAAAACAAAAAAATAAAAAAATAAAAGAAACTAAATTTCGCGTTATCTTATGATCTGTTTTTGGCTCAACTTCTGCAAACTACTCTGCTCTTATTTTTGTATGCAATTAATCACCGGAAGATTTATAACTCTATTATTTTGCCAGAAGTAATCATTTAATTTTTTTATATTAACTAGATTTTAGAATATTTGATATTTATAATTTTTTTTTAGAATCTGAAAATTTGTGTTCGTATCTTTGCCCCACAAGAGTTTTTTTAAGGATTAAGTATTATTAGAATTAAATAAAATGTTTATAATGGTGTAGATCCTCTCATTTTATTTCGGATCCGATGTCTATTGTCCACGGGGGTAATTCACCATCCACGTCCAACTCGGAAATTTCTTTTCTTTACGGGCGGATAAATTAAGCTACTATTCCAGCGTTGCCCAGCTCGGAATTCTGCAAAAATGAATCACAGGAACGTATTGATTGGAACCTTGATCTACTTTTTTTCACTGTACTCTCTCCTTCTTTGTTCGCACGCATCTCTTCGATTCATGACTGAATGTGCTGAGAGCCAAACCGAATATGGCGATCCAGCAACAGGAAGCATGATTCCACGATCAGTAGCCGACGAGCTAGAACATCCGCTTCCTGTTCTTATCCCAAATTCAACGAGCTCGGTAGTCTTCGATCGAGCCATTCAGTTGCATGTTACAATTACTTGGCGCCCAACGTGGGGCCCAACACGTATTAATCATGTTTTGTAGACTTTGTGTGGGTCCTTCATATGTTTTTCTCGGCTTAAAGCTTTCGTTCTTTGTTATAGGTGACAAGAAATGTGCAGAATGGTCATCTGTAACCATTGCAGTTATCAAGCATTACTTTATTTACGATTTCAGTACATCGAAAGTTCTGCATCGTTAGCGGAACGATCATTCTTGAGCCGAAGAGCACAGTTCGAACCGCAATGAATACAACACAATATCCCTTGGTCTTTCTCTCCTAATACTATCTCTTTTCCCCTATTTTTATATTCATCTAGGCCTTTAACTAGAATTTTTGGGATTGAGGCAAATACGTCTTAACCACTATTATCCCGATAAAATAGCAATTGTGTGCAAAGAGGCGTTCGGAACTCAAAATTAAGTTCTCATACGAGTACCTATTGCCAACGTCGGATCTGGTAAGAACCTTCCTAATCTATCTCCTTAAAATTCCCTTGGTAATCGTTGTTAGCCCTTATATCCCGATGGGCTTGGACTTGGACTATCGTAGTCATCTTATCCTTTATTAATCTGAAATTTCATGTCGTTATTAGTTACTATTTTTTTTTTTTTTTTTCAAACCTTTTTAACCAGTATGTCAGTAGAACGTAGTTTTAAGGATTTCGCAGTCACCTTGGCCGCCTGTCAAATTTGTAATAATGACATAAATGTTGTGGGGCACAAAGTCAAAACACCTTGCGGACACAGCTTCCACAAGGCTTGTATCGCTAAACATCTACAAACGAACAACATATGTCCAGTGCGTGGTGGAGGTTGTGTTTCGAAGGATCTTCCAAAGACCTTTACACCGCAGAAAACCACTGGACATTCACACCAAACACGACTACAGACTCAAAAGTAAACTTCAGCTGAACATCACAATTCGTCTGTACAACCGACTCACAACAGGTCCCAGATGTTAGACAAGAGTCAGCTGGAACTTCCGGAACGCGTTCTGCCAACGACCGTATTGTCGATATTCGAAATGTGGTCACGGCTGCCGTTGGCGTACAACAAGCTGAGATTCTGTCAGCCCTCAGCCAAAGCCTGTCAAAACTAATCGAAACAAATATTGAAGAGGGTTTCAGACGCATCAGTCTTCAACATTCTCAAATTGTAAATGCTCATAGTTCAAAAAATCGAACACCAGCACAACAACAAATGACTTCTGTTAGTGTGTTAGAGTAACAGCCTTTGGAGCACTTACTTGGTTTGCCACCAGTCGGTCAGGCAAACATTCCAGCTGATATTTTTTCTGGTGAGAACTCTTCCGCGGCACAAGGAGTTCAAACCAATTACGACCTAGGTCTTCACGCCGATAAAGTAGGTCATTTAATGTTCAACTAGAAGTTGAAATTCACTGGGGGTCAAAATGGGCTATCAGTTGAAAATTGCATTTATCGCGTCGAAGCCTTAACGACTCAGACCTTAGGGGGAAATTATTGTATCGCAACGAACGTTCACTGTTTGAAGGTAAAGACAACAACTGGTTCTCGCGATACTATAAGTGATTTCCAGAAATTATCTGGCGAATTTTTGGGCTGCTCTGCGGGCGTAATATAGGGATTCGCGAACCGACGTTGACTTGCGGGAAATAATAAGGGAACGGAAACAAAAATCGAATGAAAGCTTCGATTCATATTATGAATCAATCCTGGACCTTGCAGATCGATTAAGGAGTCCACTGCCGGCAAATGCGATGGTACAGATCCTACGCAGAAATCTGCTTCACGAAATTCAGCATGAACTCTTAAATATATACTCGGTATCGCATCTATGTGATATTTGCAGAAGAAGGGTGTTTTTTATGCAAGATGTTTATCGGAAACCACAATTCACCAAAACTATTATGGCGCGTAGACTGGATGGCGAAGGGGAAATTACATCTGATAGTCGTGACGAAGACAACGGACAATATGATAAAGAAATTGCAGCAATATCGTTAAGATATTGGAATTTTAGAAGAAGTGGACATCGATATCATAACTGTGTAAGCGAAAGGACCGTGTTTTGTTACGGGTGAGACACTTCAAATGTGTATAAACCAAATTGTAAAAAGTGGCGAAACAAAAAACTCAAAATCGAGTGCACTTCAAAGTGCACGCAGACCACAAACACGAGCGACAAACTCGTTCCGTCATCAGTCGACCAGCACCGAACAACAATAATTACCATGCGAAGAGTTTCCGATAGCATTTATGTCGAAGAAACACAATCAAGCCCAACGAAATTACTCGGTAACCGAACAAGAGTGTTTAGCAGCAATGCTAAGCATTAAGAAATTTCAAGTATATGTTGAAGGACATGAATTCTCTGTAATTACCGATCATGCGTCGTTAAAGTGGTTCATGTCGAGGAAGTCAAAATGTAGTTTCTGATGCTCTTTCGTGGGACTTACGTGAGTGATAATAAAAAAACTGGAATGAACGGCAATGCTCCGCATTGCAATCAGCTACCCACTCGCAACATCGAATAAAAGATCTTTCATCGTTGAAGCACAAGATTCAAAGTAAGTCTCTCAACATTTTGTTTATTCTGATCGTTTTCCTTCGCGTAGATACATATGTGGCAGGTAGCGAGAGAGAAACGAGAAGCAAGAAGCGGGGCGTGAGAGACTGCGAGTAGACAGCGACTGCATTTCTTCTCTCTCCCTATCGTTATACAAATGAGCAAGGACGAAAACAAAACAAAGAATAGTGGCGAAATGCATTTCGATTCTGTCGATAAAAATGATTACTGCAATAGCGAGACTTGATGTACATAACAACTTAAAAAAATTAAAAATTAAATTGTAACCTAATTACCCATTACTTTTATTATAATTAAAAAGAAAGGGAATACATATTAAAATAAACACACAAAAAAAAACAACAAAAGAAAGAAATTTTCGCGTTATCTTATGATCTGTTTTTGGCTCAACTTCTGCAATGTACCCTGCTCTTATTTTTGTATGCAATTAATCACCGGAAGATTTATAACTCTATTTGTTTTGCCTAGAAGTAATTATTTAATATTTTTATATTAACTAGATTTTAGAATATTTGATATTTATAATTTTTTTTTAGAATCTGAAAATTTTTATTCGTATCTTTGCCCCAAAAGAGTTTTTTTAGGGTTTAAGTATTATTAGAATTAAATAAAATGTTTATAATGGACTAGATCCCCTCATTTTATTTCGGATCCGATGACTATTGTCCACTGGGGTAATTCACCATCCACGTCCAACTCGGAAATTTCTTTTCGTTACGGGCGGATAAATTATGCTACGATTCCAGCGTTGCCCAGCTCGGATTCTGCAAAAATGAATCACAGCAACGTATTGATTGGAACCTTGATCTACTTTTCTTCACTGTCCTCTCTCCTTCTTCTTTCGCACGAATCTCTTCGATTCATTCCTGAATGTGCTGAGAGCCAAACCGAATATGGCGATCCAGCAACAGGAAGCATGATTCCACGATCAGTAGCCGACGAGCTAGAACATCCGCTTCCTGTTCTTATCCCAAATTCAAAGAGCTCGGTAGTCTTCAATCGAGCCATTCAGTTGCATGTTACAATTACTTGGCGGCCAACGTGGGGCCCAACACGTATTAATCATGTTTTGTAGACTTTGTGTGGGTTCTTCATATGTTTTTCTCGACTTAAAGCTTCCGTTCTTTGTTTTCGGTGACAAGAAATGTGCCTAATAGCTCCCTAGTCATCTGTAACCATCACAGTTATCAAGCATTAATTTGCTTTTGATTCCAGTACATCGAAAGTTGTGCATCGTTAGCGGAACGGTCAATCTTGAGCCTCAGAGCACAGTTCGAACCGCAATGAATACAACACAACATTCCTTGGTCTTTCCCTCCTATTTCTATCTCTTTTCCCCTATTTTTATGTTCATCTAGGCCTTTGGCTAGAATTTTTGGGATTGAAGCAAATACGTCTGATCCCGATAAAAAAGCAATTGTATGCAGAGAGGCATTCGGAACTCAAAATTAAGTTCTCATACGAGTACCTATTGCCAACGTCATGTCTGGTAACAACCTTCCTTATATATCTCCTTAAAATTCCCTTGGTTTTCGTTGTTAGCTCTTATATCGCAATGGACTTGGACTGAGTGCTCCGAAGTTAAATTACTCATACGACTATCATATTCATCTTATCCTTTTATTAATACTGAAATTTCATGTCGTTATTAGATACTATTTTTTTTTTCCCAAACCTTTTGAACCACTATGTCAGTAGTTAAATTTGTAATAATGACATCAATGTTGTGGGGCACAAAGTCAAAACACCTTGCGGACACAGCTTCCACAAGGCTTGTATCGCTAAACATCTACAAACGAACAACATATGTCTAGTGCGTGGTGGAAGTTGTGTTTCGGAGGATCTTCTAAAGACCTTTACACCGCAGAAAACCACTGGACATTCACACCAAACACGACTCCAGACTCAAAAGCTGAACTTCAGCTGAACATCACAATTCGTCTGTACAACCGACGTCGCAACAGGTCCCAGATTTTAGACAAGAGTCAGCTGGAACTTCTGGAACGCGTTCTCCTATCGATCGTATTGTCGATATTCGAAATGTGGTCACGGCTGCCGTTGGCGCACAACAAGCTGAGATGATGTCAGCCCTCAGCCAAAGCCTGTCAAAACTAATCGAAACAAATATTGAAGAGGGTTTCAGACGCATCAGTCTTCAAAATTCTCAAATTGTAAATGCTCATAGTTCAAAAAATCGAACACCAGCACAACAACAAATGACTTCTGTTAGTGTGTTAGAGTAACAGCCTTTGGAGCACTTACTTGGTTTGCCACCAGTCGGTCAGGCAAACATTCGAGCTGATATTTTTTCTGGTGAGAACTCTTCCGCGTCACAAGGAGTTCACATCAATTCCAACCTAGATCTTCAAGCCGATAAAGTAGGTCACATATTGTTCAACTAGAAGTTGAAATTTACTGGGGGTCAAAATGGGCTATCGGGTGAAAATTTCGTTTATCGCGTCGAAGCCTTAACAACTCAGACCATTGGGGGGGAATTATATTATATACCATAAGTGAGTTCCAGAAATTATCCTGCCGAATTTATACGCTGCGCTGCGGGCGCAATATAGGGATTCGCCAACCGTTGACTTCCGGGAAATAATAATAATAAGGGAACGGAAACAAAAATCGAATGAAAGCTTCGATTCATATTATGAATCAATCCTGGACCATGCAGATCGATTAAGAAGTCCACTGCCGGCAAATGCGATGGTAGAGATCCTACGCAGAAATCTGCTTCACGAAATTCAGCATGAACACTTAAGCCTGCGGATATACTCGGTATCGCATCTACGTCATATTTGCAGGAGAAGGGTGTTATTTATGCAAGATGTTTATCGGAAACCACAATTCACCAAAACAAATATGGTGCGTAGACTGGATGGCGAAGTGGAAATTACTGATAGTCGTGACGAAGACAACGGACAATATGATAGTGAAATTGCAGCAATATCGTTAATATGTTGGAATTGTGGAAGAGGTGGACATCGATATCATAACTGTGTAAGCGAGGGGACCGTGTTTTGTTACGGGTGTGACACTTCAAATGTGTATAGACCAAATTGTAAAAAGTGGCGAAACAAAAAACTCAAAATCTAGTGCACGCAGACCACACGAGCGACAAACTCCTGCCGTCATCAGTCGACCAGCACCGAACAACAATAACTACCAGACATACAGAAGCATCTGACTTTACTTCCATGATTGAAAAATCACTACCGGAAAATAAAAAAATGCAAGTGCCAAAACCGTCCCATGTGCAACTCACTAAATACATTGAGAAACGCAAACGCATATTCAAAAATCCTACTCCGTCAAGATCTACTTTGAGAATTCGCTCTTTTGGGGAAACAGTGTATAGAAATAGGAAAAATGTTGTAGCTTCTTTTCGATAAACCCCATGACATTAGGCCGTATGCAGCGGTCAATACATTTGAAAAATCTCTAATTGGGTTATTGGACACGGGTGATTAAAAAAATTAAATTGCTTCGTTAGAGCAGCAGACGGTAAATCTCAAAGTGATATCGGTCTGGTAAAAACTAGTGTGGTGTTTTCTAGTGTTTGTTGTGGTTTGTCCAAACCATTGATAATATTTATTATTCAAAATTTGTCACATGACCTGTACCTTGGAATCGAATGCATGTGGGACTGATTAGCGAACTTAAAACTATAGAATGGAGCAAATGGACTCAACAACTTTTGTCCGAAATGAAACAACTGCAGCGTGTAATTGACTTGATTCCCTCATTCATGAAAGATGGTCTGTTAAAAGCGAGTTTGATTTCGCATGCCATTGATGTTTGTTCGGTGAAACCAATAAAACAGCGACATTTTCCAGTTTCTCCTGCAATTGAGAAACTAATTTACCAGGAACTAGAGAGAATGATTCAACTGGAAGAGATTGAGGAGTCTGACAGTCCTTGTGCGAAAGCCAGGAAAAATTAAACTATGCTTAGACAGCAGAAAAATAAATGAGGTCACTGTGAGCACGCATATCCTTTGCCTAATATTGACGGCATTTTAAGTCGACTACCAAAGACTGAGTTTATCACAAGTTTAGACTTGAAGAATGCGTTCTGGAAAATCCCTTTAGAAACCGGATCTAGAAGCAAGACAGCATTCACAGTTCCTGTCAGACCCCTTTATCACTTTACAGTGATGCCATCTCGCCTGATGGATAAGGTAGTTCCTGCTCATCTAAAAGCCGAAGTATTTATTTATTTAGATGATATGTTGATCATTTCTGAATCATTCACTAAACATTTAGAGGTTCTTAGAGAAATCGCGCAGCATCTCCGCACCTTAGGACTGAATATTTCTATTCAGAAAAGCAAATTCTGTGGGCAATGGGTTTATTCGTACGGATCAGGAAAAAGTACCCGCCATTACTGAATTTCAGACTCCGAGATCTGTTAAACAACTCCGACCGTTTTTTGGTATGACCGGTTGGTACCCGAAGTTCATTAGAACATACGCTTCCGTTTCCTCCCCATTAACGGACGTGTTGAAAAATAAACGTAAATTTGCTTGGAACCTTGAAGCGGATTAATCGTTCGAAAATTTAAAAGCCATTCTAACACCGCACCTGTTCTCACAGTTCAAATTTCTCGTAACCATTCTTTATTTATTGCGATGCACACAAAATAGGCATAGGAGTCGTTTTGGTTCTAGTAAGTGCGATGGGCGAAGAGTTTCCGACAGCATTTATGTCGAAGAAACTCAATCAAGCCCAACGAAAAAACTCGGTAACCGAACAAGAGTGTTTAGCAGCTATGCTAAGCATTAAGAAATTTCGAGTATATGTTGAAGGACATGAGTTCACTATAATTACCGATCATGCGTCGTTAAAGTGGATCATGTCGAGGAAGCCAAAATGTAGTTTCTGATGCTCTTTCGCGGGACGTGAGTGATTATAAAACAAACTGGAATGAACGGCTAAGTAACATATGCTCCGCACTGCGATCAGCTACCCACTCGTAACACCGAATAAAAGATCTTTCATCGTTTGAGCACAAGAATCAAAGTAAGTCTCTCAACATTTTTTTTATTCTGATCGTTCTCCTTCGCGTAGATACATATGTGGCAGGTAGCGAGAGAGAAACGAGAAGCAAGAAGCGGGGCGTGAGAGACTGCGAATAGACAGCGACTGCATTTCTTCTCTCTCCCTATCGTTATACAAATGAGCAAAGACGAAAACAAAACAAAGAATAGTGGCGAAATGCAATTCGATACTGTCGATAAACTTGATCACTGCTATAGCGGAACTTGATGTACATAACAACTTAAAAAAATTGAAAATAAATTGTAACCTAATTATCCATTAATTTTATTATAATTAAACAGAAATGGAATACATATTAAAATGAACACAAAAAACAAAAAACAAAAAAATAAAAGAAACGAATATTCGCGTTATCTTCTGATCTGTCTTTGGCTTACCTTCTGCTCTTATTTTTGTATGCAATTAATCACCGGAAGATTTATAACTCTATTTTTTTGCCTAGAAGTAATCATTTAATTTTTTTATATTAACTAGATTTTAGAATATTTGATATTTTTTAGAATCTGAAAATTTTTATTCGTATATTTGCTCCAAAAGAGTTTTTTTAAGGATTAAGTATTATTAGAATTAAATAAAATGTTTGTAATGGAGTAGATCCTCTCATTTTATTTCGGATCCGATGTCTATTGTCCACTGGGGTAATTCATCATCCACGTCCAACTTGGAAATTTGTTTTCGTTACGGGTGGATAAATTATGCTACAATTCCAGCGTTGCCCAGCTCGGATTCTGCAAAATTAATCACAGCAACGTATTGATTGGAACCTTGATCTACTTTTCTTCACTGTACTCTCTCCTTCTTCTTTCGCACGAATCTCTTCGATTCATGCCTGAATGTGCTGAGAGCCAAACCGAATATGGCGATCCAGCAACAGGAAGCATGATTCCACGATCAGTAGCCGACGAGCTAGAACATCCGCTTCCTGTTCTTATCCCAAATTCAACGAGCTCGGTAGTCTTCAATCGAGCCATTCAGTTGCATGTTACAATTATTTGGCGGCCAACGTGGGGCCCAACACGTATTAATCATGTTGTGTAGACTTTGTATGGGCTCTTCATATGTTTTTCTCCGCTTAAAGCTTCCGTTCTTTGTTTTCGGTGACAAGAAATGTGCCTAATAGCTCCCTAGTCATCTGTAACCAACACAGTTATCAAGCATTAATTTGCTTTTGATTCCAGTACATCGAAATTTGTGCATCGTTAGCGGAACGGTCAATCTTGAGCCGAAGAGCACAGTTCGAACCGCAATGAATACAACACAACATCCCTTGGTCTTTCCCTCCTATTTCTATCTCTTTTCCCCTATTTTTATGTTCATCTAGGCCTTTGGCTAGAATTTTTAGGATTGAAGCAAATACGTCTGATCCCGATAAAAAAGCAATTGTATGCAGAGAGGCATTCGGAACTCAAAATTAAGTTCTCATACGAGTACCTATTGCCAACGTCATGTCTGGTAACAACCTTCCTTATATATCTCCTTAAAATTCCCTTGGTTTTCGTTGTTAGCTCTTATATCCCAATGGGCTTGGACTGAGTGCTCCGAAGTTAAATTACTCATACGACTATCATATTCATCTTATCCTTTTATTAATACTGAAATTTCATGTCGTTATTAGATACTATTTTTTTTTTTTCCAAACCTTTTGAACCACCACTATGTCAGTAGTTAAATTTGTAATAATGACATCAATGTTGTGGGGCACAAAGTCAAAACACCTTACGGACACAGTTTCCACAAGGCTTGTATCGCTAAACATCTACAAACGAACAACATATGTCTAGTGCGTGGTGGAAGTTGTGTTTCGGAGGATCTTCTAAAGACCTTTACACCGCAGAAAACCACTGGACATTCACACCAAACACGACTCCAGACTCAAAAGCTGAACTTCAGCTGAACATCACAATTCGTCTGTACAACCGACGTCGCAACAGGTCCCAGATTTTAGACAAGAGTCAGCTGGAACTTCTGGAACGCGTTCTCCTATCGATCGTATTGTCGATATTCGAAATGTGGTCACGGCTGCCGTTGGCGCAAAACAAGCTGAGATGATGTCAGCCCTCAGCCAAAGCCTGTCAAAACTAATCGAAACAAATATTGAAGAGGGTTTCAGACGCATCAGTCTTCAAAATTCTCAAATTGTAAATGCTCATAGTTCAAAAAATCGAACACCAGCACAACAACAAATGACTTCTGTTAGTGTGTTAGAGTAACAGCCTTTGGAGCACTTACTTGGTTTGCCACCAGTCGGTCAGGCAAACATTCGAGCTGATATTTTTTCTGGTGAGAACTCTTCCGCGTCACAAGGAGTTCACATCAATTCCAACCTAGATCTTCAAGCCGATAAAGTAGGTCACATATTGTTCAACTAGAAGTTGAAATTTACTGGGGGTCAAAATGGGCTATCGGGTGAAAATTTCGTTTATCGCGTCGAAGCCTTAACAACTCAGACCATTGGGGGGGAATTATTGTGTCGCAACGCAATTTCACTGTTTGAAGGTAAAGCCAACAACTGGTTCTGGCGATACCATAAGTGAGTTCCAGAAATTATCCTGCCGAATTTATACGCTGCGCTGCGGGCGCAATATAGGGATTCGCGAACCGTTGACTTCCGGGAAATAATAATAATAAGGGAACGGAAACAAAAATCGAATGAAAGCTTCGATTCATATTATGAATCAATCCTGGACCATGCAGATCGATTAAGAAGTCCACTGCCGGCAAATGCGATGGTAGAGATCCTACGCAGAAATCTGCTTCACGAAATTCAGCATGAACACTTAAACCTGCGGATATACTCGGTATCGCATCTACGTCATATTTGCAGGAGAAGGGTGTTATTTATGCAAGATGTTTATCGGAAACCACAATTCACCAAAACAAATATGGTGCGTAGACTGGATGGCGAAGTGGAAATTACTGATAGTCGTGACGAAGACAACGGACAATATGATAGTGAAATTGCAGCAATATCGTTAATATGTTGGAATTGTGGAAGAGGTGGACATCGATATCATAACTGTGTAAGCGAGGGGACCGTGTTTTGTTACGGGTGTGACACTTCAAATGTGTATAGACCAAATTGTAAAAAGTGGCGAAACAAAAAACTCAAAATCTAGTGCACGCAGACCACACGAGCGACAAACTCCTGCCGTCATCAGTCGACCAGCACCGAACAACAATAACTACCAGACATACAGAAGCATCTGACTTTACTTCCATGATTGAAAAATCACTACCGGAAAATAAAAAAATGCAAGTGCCAAAACCGTCCCATGTGCGACTCACTAAATACATTGAGAAACGCAAACGCATATTCAAAAATCCTACTCCGTCAAGATCTACTCTGAGAATTCGCTCTTTTG
Organism: Coelopa pilipes; assembly: GCA_947389925.1. Taxonomy (NCBI): domain Eukaryota; kingdom Metazoa; phylum Arthropoda; class Insecta; order Diptera; family Coelopidae; genus Coelopa; species Coelopa pilipes. Next base: position 18,715,373 of record OX376698.1, on the reverse strand, counting down.
GGGAAACAGTGTATAGAAATAGGAAAAATGTTGTAGCTTCTTTTCGATATACCCAATGACATTAGGCCGTATGCAGCGGTCAATACATTTGAAAAATCTCTAATTGGGTTATTGGACACGGGTGATTAAAAAAATTAAATTGCTTCGTTAGAGCAGCAGACGGTAAATCTCAAAGTGATATCGGTCTGGTAAAAACTAGTGTGGTGTTTTCTAGTGTTTGTTGTGGTTTGTCCAAACCATTGATAATATTTATTATTCAAAATTTGTCACATGACCTGTATCTTGGAATCGAATGCATGTGGGACTGATTAGCGAACTTAAAACTATAGAATGGAGCAAATGGACTCAACAACTTTTGTCCGAAATGAAACAACTGCAGCGTGTAATTGACTTGATTCCCTCATTCATGAAAGATGGTCTGTTAAAAGCGAGTTTGATTTCGCATGTCATTGATGTTTGTTCGGTGAAACCAATAAAACAGCGACATTTTCCAGTTTCTCCTGCAATTGAGAAACTAATTTACCAGGAACTAGAGAGAATGATTCAACTGGGAGAGATTGAGGAGTCTGACAGTCCTTGTGCGAAAGCCAGGAAAAATTAAACTATGCTTAGACAGCAGAAAAATAAATGAGGTCACTGTGAGCACGCATATCCTTTGCCTAATATTGACGGCATTTTAAGTCGACTACCAAAGACTGAGTTTATCACAAGTTTAGACTTGAAGAATTCGTTCTGGAAAATCCCTTTAGAAACCGGATTCCAGAAGCAAGACAGCATTCACAGTTCCTGTCAGACCCCTTTATCACTTTACAGTGATGCCATCTCGCCTGCTCATCTAAAAGCCGAAGTATTTATTTATTTAGATGATCTGTTGATAATTTCTGAATCATTCAGAGGTTCTTAGAGAAATCGCGCAGCATCTCCGCACTTCAAGACTGACTATTTCTGTTGAGAAAAGCAAATTAACGGACCTGTTGAATAATAAACGTAAATTTGCTTGGAACCTTGAAGCGGATTAATCGTTCGAAAATTTAAAAGCCATTCTGAGCACCGCACCTGTTTTCACAGTTCAAATTTCTCGCAACCATTCTTTATTTATTGCGATGCACACCAAATAGGCATAGAAGTCGTTTTGGTTCTAGTAAGTGCGATGGGCGAATAGTTTCCGACAGCATTTATGTCGAAGAAACTCAATCAAGCCCAACGAAAAAACTCGGTAACCGAACAAGAGTGTTTAGCAGCAATGCTAAGCATTAAGTAAATACGGATCATGCGTCGTTAAAGTGGTTCATGTCGAGGAAGACAAAATGTAGTTCCTGATGCTCTTTCGCGGGACGTGAGTGATGATAAAAAAAACTGGAATGAACGGCTAAGTAACATATGCTCCGCATTGCGATCAGTTACCCACTCACAACACCGAATGAAAGATCTTTCATCGTTGGAGCACAAGATTCGAAGTAAGTCTCTCAACATTTCTTATCGTTCTCCTTCGCGAAGATACATATGTGGCAGATAGCGAGAGAGAAACGAGAAGCAAGAAGCGGGGCGTGAGAAACTGCGAATAGACAGCGACTGCCCTATCGTTATACAAATGAGCAAAGACGAAAACTAAACAAAAGAAGGCGAAATGCATTTCGATTCTGTTGATAAACATGATCACTGCTATAGCGAGACTTGATGTACATAACAACTTAAAAAAATTGAAATTAAATTGTAACCTAATTATCCATTAATTTTATTATAATTAAAAAGAAAGGGAATAATATTAAAATAAATACAAAAAAACAAAAAACAAAAAAATAAAAAAATAAAAGAAACTAATTTTCGCGTTATCTTATGATCTGTTTTTGGCTCAACTTCTGCAATGTACCCTGCTCTTATTTTTGTATGCAATTAATCACCGGAAGATTTATAACTCTATTTTTTTGCCTAGAAGTAATCATTTAATTTTTTTTATATTAACTAGATTTTAGAATATTTGATATTTATAATTTTTTTTAGAATCTGAAAATTTTTATTCGTATCTTTGCCCCAAAAGAGTTTTTTTAAGGATTAAGTATTATTAGAATTAAATAAAATGTATATAATGGAGTAGATCCTCTCATTTTATTTCGGATCCGATGTCTATTGTCTACTGGGGTAATTCACCATCCACGTCCAACTCGGAAATATGTTTTCGTTACGGGTGGATAAATTATGCTACAATTCCAGCGTTGCCCAGCTCGGATTCTGCAAAAATGAATCACAGCAACGTATTGATTGGAACCTTGATCTACTTTTCTTCACTGTACTCTCTCCTTCTTTGTTCGCACGCATCTCTTCGATTCATGCCTGAATGTGCTGAGAGCCAAACCGAATATGGCGATCCAGCAACAGGAAGCATGATTCCACGATCAGTAGCCGACGAGCTAGAACATCCGCTTCCTGTTCTTATCCCAAATTCAACGAGCTCGGTAGTCTTCAATCGAGCCATTCAGTTGCATGTTACAATTATTTGGCGGCCAACGTGGGGCCCAACACGTATTAATCATATTGTGTAGACTTTGTGTGGGTTCTTCATATGTTTTTCTCGACTTAAAGCTTCCGTTCTTTGTTTTCGGTGACAAGAAATGTGCCTAATAGCTCCCTAGTCATCTGTAACCAACACAGTTATCAAGCATTAATTTGCTTTTGATTCCAGTACATCGAAATTTGTGCATCGTCAGCGGAACGGTCAATCTTGAGCCTCAAAGCACAGTTCGAACCGCAATGAATACAACACAACATCCCTTGGTCTTTCCCTCCTATTTCTATCTCTTTTCCCCTATTTTTATGTTCATCTAGGCCTTTGGCTAGAATTTTTAGGATTGAAGCAAATACGTCTGATCCCGATAAAAAAGCAATTGTATGCAGAGAGGCATTCGGAACTCAAAATTAAGTTCTCATACGAGTACCTATTGCCAACGTCATGTCTGGTAACAACCTTCCTTATATATCTCCTTAAAATTCCCTTGGTTTTCGTTGTTAGCTCTTATATCGCAATGGACTTGGACTGAGTGCTCCGAAGTTAAATTACTCATACGACTATCATATTCATCTTATCCTTTTATTAATACTGAAATTTCATGTCGTTATTAGATACTATTTTTTTTTTCCCAAACCTTTTGAACCACTATGTCAGTAGTTAAATTTGTAATAATGACATCAATGTTGTGGGGCACAAAGTCAAAACACCTTGCGGACACAGCTTCCACAAGGCTTGTATCGCTAAACATCTACAAACGAACAACATATGTCTAGTGCGTGGTGGAAGTTGTGTTTCGGAGGATCTTCTAAAGACCTTTACACCGCAGAAAACGACTATACGACACGACTACAGACTCAAAAGTAAACTTCAGCTGAACATCACAATTCGTCTGTACAACCGACTCACAACAGGTCCCAGATGTTAGACAAGAGTCAGCTGGAACTTCCGGAACGCGTTCTGCCAACGACCGTATTGTCGATATTCGAAATGTGGTCACGGCTGCCGTTAGCGTACAACAAGCTGAGATTCTGTCAGCCCTCAGCCAAAGCCTGTCAAAACTAATCGAAACAAATATTGAAGAGGGTTTCAGACGCATCAGTCTTCAACATTCTCAAATTGTAAATGCTCATAGTTCAAAAAATCGAACACCAGCACAACAACAAATGACTTCTGTTAGTGTGTTAGAGTAACAGCCTTTGGAGCACTTACTTGGTTTGCCACCAGTCGGTCAGGCAAACATTCCAGCTGATATTTTTTCTGGTGAGAACTCTTCCGCGTCACAAGGAGTTCACATCAATTCCAACCTAGGTCTTCAAGCCGATAAAGTAGGTCACATATTGTTCAACTAGAAGTTGAAATTTACTGGGGGTCAAAATGGGCTATCGGGTGAAAATTTCGTTTATCGCGTCGAAGCCTTAACAACTCAGACCATTGGGGGGGAATTATTGTGTCGCAACGCAATTTCACTGTTTGAAGGTAAAGCCAACAACTGGTTCTGGCGATACCTTAAGTGAGTTCCAGAAATTATCCTGCCGAATTTATACGCTGCGCTGCGGGCGCAATATAGGGATTCGCGAACCGTTGACTTCTGGGAAATAATAATAATAAGGGAACGGAAACAAAAATCGAATGAAAGTTTCGATTCATATTATGAATCAATCCTGGACCATGCAGATCGATTAAGAAGTCCACTGCCGGCAAATGCGATGGTAGAGATCCTACGCATAAATCTGCTTCACAAAGTTCAGCATGAACTCTTGAACCTGGAGATATACTCGGTATCGCATCTAAGTGATATTTGCATGAGAAGGGTGTTTTTTATGCAAGATGTTTATCGGAAACAACAATTCACCAAAACTATTATGGCGCGTAGACTGGATGGCGAAGGGGACAAACACGAAGACCACAAACACGAACGAAAAACTCCTGCCGTCATCAGTCGACCAGCACCGAACAACAATAACTACCAGACATACAGAAGCATCTGACTTTACTTCCATGATTGAAAAATCACTACCGGAAAATAAAAAAATGCAAGTGCCAAAACCGTCCCATGTGCGACTCACTAAATACATTGAGAAACGCAAACGCATATTCAAAAATCCTACTCCGTCAAGATCTACTCTGAGAATTCGCTCTTTTGGGGAAACAGTGTATAGAAATAGGAAAAATGTTGTAGCTTCTTTTCGATATACCCAATGACATTAGGCCGTATGCAGCGGTCAATACATTTGAAAAATCTCTAATTGGGTTATTGGACACGGGTGATTAAAAAAATTAAATTGCTTCGTTAGAGCAGCAGACGGTAAATCTCAAAGTGATATCGGTCTGGTAAAAACTAGTGTGGTGTTTTCTAGTGTTTGTTGTGGTTTGTCCAAACCATTGATAATATTTATTATTCAAAATTTGTCACATGACCTGTATCTTGGAATCGAATGCATGTGGGACTGATTAGCGAACTTAAAACTATAGAATGGAGCAAATGGACTCAACAACTTTTGTCCGAAATGAAACAACTGCAGCGTGTAATTGACTTGATTCCCTCATTCATGAAAGATGGTCTGTTAAAAGCGAGTTTGATTTCGCATGTCATTGATGTTTGTTCGGTGAAACCAATAAAACAGCGACATTTTCCAGTTTCTCCTGCAATTGAGAAACTAATTTACCAGGAACTAGAGAGAATGATTCAACTGGGAGAGATTGAGGAGTCTGACAGTCCTTGTGCGAAAGCCAGGAAAAATTAAACTATGCTTAGACAGCAGAAAAATAAATGAGGTCACTGTGAGCACGCATATCCTTTGCCTAATATTGACGGCATTTTAAGTCGACTACCAAAGACTGAGTTTATCACAAGTTTAGACTTGAAGAATTCGTTCTGGAAAATCCCTTTAGAAACCGGATTCCAGAAGCAAGACAGCATTCACAGTTCCTGTCAGACCCCTTTATCACTTTACAGTGATGCCATCTCGCCTGCTCATCTAAAAGCCGAAGTATTTATTTATTTAGATGATCTGTTGATAATTTCTGAATCATTCAGAGGTTCTTAGAGAAATCGCGCAGCATCTCCGCACTTCAAGACTGACTATTTCTGTTGAGAAAAGAAAATTAACGGACCTGTTGAATAATAAACGTAAATTTGCTTGGAACCTTGAAGCGGATTAATCGTTCGAAAATTTAAAAGCCATTCTGAGCACCGCACCTGTTTTCACAGTTCAAATTTCTCGCAACCATTCTTTATTTATTGCGATGCACACCAAATAGGCATAGAAGTCGTTTTGGTTCTAGTAAGTGCGATGGGCGAATAGTTTCCGACAGCATTTATGTCGAAGAAACTCAATCAAGCCCAACGAAAAAACTCGGTAACCGAACAAGAGTGTTTAGCAGCAATGCTAAGCATTAAGTAAATACGGATCATGCGTCGTTAAAGTGGTTCATGTCGAGGAAGACAAAATGTAGTTCCTGATGCTCTTTCGCGGGACGTGAGTGATGATAAAAAAAACTGGAATGAACGGCTAAGTAACATATGCTCCGCATTGCGATCAGTTACCCACTCACAACACCGAATGAAAGATCTTTCATCGTTGGAGCACAAGATTCGAAGTAAGTCTCTCAACATTTCTTATCGTTCTCCTTCGCGAAGATACATATGTGGCAGATAGCGAGAGAGAAACGAGAAGCAAGAAGCGGGGCGTGAGAAACTGCGAATAGACAGCGACTGCCCTATCGTTATACAAATGAGCAAAGACGAAAACTAAACAAAAGAAGGCGAAATGCATTTCGATTCTGTTGATAAACATGATCACTGCTATAGCGAGACTTGATGTACATAACAACTTAAAAAAATTGAAATTAAATTGTAACCTAATTATCCATTAATTTTATTATAATTAAAAAGAAAGGGAATAATATTAAAATAAATACAAAAAAACAAAAAACAAAAAAATAAAAAAATAAAAGAAACTAATTTTCGCGTTATCTTATGATCTGTTTTTGGCTCAACTTCTGCAATGTACCCTGCTCTTATTTTTGTATGCAATTAATCACCGGAAGATTTATAACTCTATTTTTTTGCCTAGAAGTAATCATTTAATTTTTTTTATATTAACTAGATTTTAGAATATTTGATATTTATAATTTTTTTTAGAATCTGAAAATTTTTATTCGTATCTTTGCCCCAAAAGAGTTTTTTTAAGGATTAAGTATTATTAGAATTAAATAAAATGTATATAATGGAGTAGATCCTCTCATTTTATTTCGGATCCGATGTCTATTGTCTACTGGGGTAATTCACCATCCACGTCCAACTCGGAAATATGTTTTCGTTACGGGTGGATAAATTATGCTACAATTCCAGCGTTGCCCAGCTCGGATTCTGCAAAAATGAATCACAGCAACGTATTGATTGGAACCTTGATCTACTTTTCTTCACTGTACTCTCTCCTTCTTTGTTCGCACGCATCTCTTCGATTCATGCCTGAATGTGCTGAGAGCCAAACCGAATATGGCGATCCAGCAACAGGAAGCATGATTCCACGATCAGTAGCCGACGAGCTAGAACATCCGCTTCCTGTTCTTATCCCAAATTCAACGAGCTCGGTAGTCTTCAATCGAGCCATTCAGTTGCATGTTACAATTATTTGGCGGCCAACGTGGGGCCCAACACGTATTAATCATATTGTGTAGACTTTGTGTGGGTTCTTCATATGTTTTTCTCGACTTAAAGCTTCCGTTCTTTGTTTTCGGTGACAAGAAATGTGCCTAATAGCTCCCTAGTCATCTGTAACCAACACAGTTATCAAGCATTAATTTGCTTTTGATTCCAGTACATCGAAATTTGTGCATCGTCAGCGGATCGGTCAATCTTGAGCCTCAAAGCACAGTTCGAACCGCAATGAATACAACACAACATCCCTTGGTCTTTCCCTCCTATTTCTATCTCTTTTCCCCTATTTTTATGTTCATCTAGGCCTTTGGCTAGAATTTTTGGGATTGAAGCAAATACGTCTGATCCCGATAAAAAAGCAATTGTATGCAGAGAGGCATTCGGAACTCAAAATTAAGTTCTCATACGAGTACCTATTGCCAACGTCATGTCTGGTAACAACCTTCCTTATATATCTCCTTAAAATTCCCTTGGTTTTCGTTGTTAGCTCTTATATCGCAATGGACTTGGACTGAGTGCTCCGAAGTTAAATTACTCATACGACTATCATATTCATCTTATCCTTTTATTAATACTGAAATTTCATGTCGTTATTAGATACTATTTTTTTTTTCCCAAACCTTTTGAACCACTATGTCAGTAGTTAAATTTGTAATAATGACATCAATGTTGTGGGGCACAAAGTCAAAACACCTTGCGGACACAGCTTCCACAAGGCTTGTATCGCTAAACATCTACAAACGAACAACATATGTCTAGTGCGTGGTGGAAGTTGTGTTTCGGAGGATCTTCTAAAGACCTTTACACCGCAGAAAACGACTATACGACACGACTACAGACTCAAAAGTAAACTTCAGCTGAACATCACAATTCGTCTGTACAACCGACTCACAACAGGTCCCAGATGTTAGACAAGAGTCAGCTGGAACTTCCGGAACGCGTTCTGCCAACGACCGTATTGTCGATATTCGAAATGTGGTCACGGCTGCCGTTGGCGTACAACAAGCTGAGATTCTGTCAGCCCTCAGCCAAAGCCTGTCAAAACTAATCGAAACAAATATTGAAGAGGGTTTCAGACGCATCAGTCTTCAACATTCTCAAATTGTAAATGCTCATAGTTCAAAAAATCGAACACCAGCACAACAACAAATGACTTCTGTTAGTGTGTTAGAGTAACAGCCTTTGGAGCACTTACTTGGTTTGCCACCAGTCGGTCAGGCAAACATTCCAGCTGATATTTTTTCTGGTGAGAACTCTTCCGCGTCACAAGGAGTTCACATCAATTCCAACCTAGGTCTTCAAGCCGATAAAGTAGGTCACATATTGTTCAACTAGAAGTTGAAATTTACTGGGGGTCAAAATGGGCTATCGGGTGAAAATTTCGTTTATCGCGTCGAAGCCTTAACAACTCAGACCATTGGGGGGGAATTATTGTGTCGCAACGCAATTTCACTGTTTGAAGGTAAAGCCAACAACTGGTTCTGGCGATACCTTAAGTGAGTTCCAGAAATTATCCTGCCGAATTTATACGCTGCGCTGCGGGCGCAATATAGGGATTCGCGAACCGTTGACTTCTGGGAAATAATAATAATAAGGGAACGGAAACAAAAATCGAATGAAAGTTTCGATTCATATTATGAATCAATCCTGGACCATGCAGATCGATTAAGAAGTCCACTGCCGGCAAATGCGATGGTAGAGATCCTACGCATAAATCTGCTTCACAAAGTTCAGCATGAACTCTTGAACCTGGAGATATACTCGGTATCGCATCTAAGTGATATTTGCATGAGAAGGGTGTTTTTTATGCAAGATGTTTATCGGAAACAACAATTCACCAAAACTATTATGGCGCGTAGACTGGATGGCGAAGGGGACAAACACGAAGACCACAAACACGAACGAAAAACTCCTGCCGTCATCAGTCGACCAGCACCGAACAACAATAAGTACCAGACATACAGAAGCATCTGACTTTACTTCCATGATTGAAAAATCACTACCGGAAAATACAAAAATGCAAGTACCAAAACCGTCCCATGTGTGACTCACTAAATACATTGAGAAATACAAACGCATATTCCAAAACCCTACTCTGTCAAGATCTACTCTGAGAATTCGCTCTTTTGGGGAAACAGTGTATAGAAATAGGAAAAATGTTGTAGTTTCTTTTCGATAAACCCAATGACATTAGGCCGTATGCAGCGGTCAGTATATTTGAAATCTCTAATTGGGTTATTGGATGCGGGTGCTTCTATCAGCTGCCTCTAAACAACTTCAAAAAAAATTAAATTGCTTCGTTAGAATAGCAGACGGTCATATCGGTCTGGTGAAATCTAGTGTGGTGTTTTCTAGTGTTTTCCGTGGTTTGTCTAAACCATTGATAATATTTATTATTCGAAATTTGTCACAGGTCCTGTACCTGTAATCGATTTTTGGAAGTCCTTCGATCTTTTGCATGTGAGACTGATCAGCGAACTTAAAACTATAGAATGGAGCAAATGGACTCAACAACTTTTGTCCGAAATGAAACAACGCAGCAGTTGACTTGTTTCCCTCATTCATGAAAGATGGTGTGAAAAACGAGTTTGATTTCGCATACCATTGATGTTTATTCAGTGAAACCAATAACACAGCGACATTTTCCAGTTTCTCCCGCAATTGAGAAACTAATTTACCAGGAACTATAGATAATGATTCAACTGGGAGAGATTGAGGAGTCAGACTGTCCTTGTGCGAAAGTCAGGAAAAATTAGACTATGCTTAGACAGCAGAAAAATAAATGAGGTCACTGTGAAGGACGCATATCCTTTGCCTAATATTGACGGCATTTTAAATCGACTACCAAAGGCTGAGTTTATCACAAGTTTAGACCTGAAGGATGCATTCTGGAAAATCCCTTTAGAAACCGGATCTAGAAGCAAGACAGCATTCACAGTTCTTGTCAGACCCCTTTATCACTTTACAGTGATGCCATCTCGCCTGATGGATAAGGTAGTTTCTACTCATCTAAAAGCCGAAGTATTTATTTGTTTAGATGATCTGTTGATCATTTCTGAATCATTCACTAAACATTTAGAGGTTCTTGGAGAAATCGCGCAGCATCTCCGCACTTCAGGACTGACTATTTCTGTTGAGAAAAGCAAATTCTGTGGGCAATGGGATTATTCGTACGGATCAGGAAAAAGTACCCGCCATTACTGAATTTCCGAATCCGAGATCTGTTAAACAACTTCGACCGTTTTTATGTATGACCGGTTCGTACCGGAAGTTTATTCGAACATACGCTGTTCTGTTTCCTCCCCATTAAAGGACCTGTTGAAAAATAAACGTACATTTGCTTGGAACCTTGAAGCGGATTAATCGTTCGAAAATTTAAAATCCATTCTGAGCAACCATTCTTTATTTATTGCGATGCACGCAAAATAGGCATAGGAGTCATTTTGGTTCTAGTAAGTGCGATGGGCGAAGAGTTTCCGACAGCATTTATGTCGAAGAAACTCAATCAAGCCCAACGAAAAAACTCGGTAACCGAACAAGAGTGTTTAGCAGCAATGCTAAGCATTAAGAAATTTCGAGTATATGTTGAAGGACATGAGTTCACTGTAATTACCGATCATGCGTCGTTAAAGTGGATCATGTCGAGGAAGCCAAAATGTAGTTTCTGATGCTCTTTCGCGGGACGTGAGTGATTATAAAAAAAACTGGAATGAACGGCTAAGTAACATATGCTCCGCACTGCGATCAGCTACCCACTCGTAACACCGAATAAAAGATCTTTCATCGTTGGAGCACAAGATTCAAAGTAAGTCTCTCAACTTTTTTTTTATTCTTATCGTTCTCCTTCGCGTAGATACATATGTGGCAGGAAGCGAGAGAGAAACGAGAAGCAAGAAGGGGGCGTGAGAGACTGCGAATAGACAGCGACTGCATTTCTTCTCTCTCCCTATCGTTATACTAATGAGCAAGGACGAAAACAAAACAAAGAATAGTGGCGAATTGCATTTCGATTCTGTCGATAAAAATGATCACTGCAATAGCGAGACTTGATGTACATAACAACTTAAAAAAATTAAAAATTAAATTGTAACCTAATTACCCATTACTTTTATTATAATTAAAAAGAAAGGGAATACATATTAAAATAAACACACAAAAAAAAAAAAAACAACAAAAGAAAGAAATTTTCGCGTTATCTTATGATCTGTTTTTGGCTCAACTTCTGCAATGTACCCTGCTCTTATTTTTGTATGCAATTAATCACCGGAAGATTTATAACTCTATTTGTTTTGCCTAGAAGTAATCATTTAATTTTTTTATATTAACTAGATTTTAGAATATTTGATATTTTTTAGAATCTGAAAATTTTTATTCGTATATTTGCTCAAAAAGAGTTTTTTTAGAATTAAGTATTATTAGAATGAAATAAAATGTTTATAATGGAGTAGATCCTCTCATTTTATTTCGGATCGGATGACTATTGTCCACTGGGGTAATTCATCATCCACGTCCAACTCGGAAATTTGTTTTCGTTACGGGTGGATAAATTATGCTACAATTCCAGCGTTGCCCAGCTCGGATTCTGCAAAATTAATCACAGCAACGTATTGATTGGAACCTTGATCTACTTTTCTTCACTGTACTCTCTCCTTCTTTGTTCGCACGCATCTCTTCGATTCATGCCTGAATGTGCTGAGAACCAAACCGAATATGGCGATCCAGCAACAGGAAGCATGATTCCACGATCAGTAGCCGACGAGCTAGAGCATCCGCTTCCTGTTCTTATCTCAAATTCAACCAGCTTGGTAGTCTTCGATCGAGCCATTCAGTTGCATGTTACAATTATTTGGCGGCCAACGTGGGGCCCAACACGTATTAATCATGTTTTGTAGACTTTGTGTGGGTCCTTCATATGTTTTTCTCGGCTTAAAGCTTCCGTTCTTTGTTTTCGGTAACAAGAAATGTGCAGAATAGCGCCCTAATCATCTTTTCCCCTATTTTTATGTTCATCTAGGCCTTTAACTAGAATTTTTGGGATTGAGGCAAATACGTCTTAACCACTATGATCCCGATAAAATAGCAATTGTGTGCAGAGAGGCGTTCGGAACTCAAAATTAAGTTCTCAATTGAGTACCTATTGCCAACGTCGGATCTGGTAACAACCTTCCTTATCTATCTCCTTAATATTCCCTTGGTTATCGTTGTTAGCCCGTATATCCCAATGGGCTTGGACTGAGTGCTCCGAAGTTAAATTACTCATACGACTATCATATTCATCTTATCCTTTTATTAATACTGAAATTTCATGTCGTTATTAGATACTATTTTTTTTTTTCCAAACCTTTTGAACCACTATGTCAGTAGTTAAATTTGTAATAATGACATCAATGTTGTGGGGCACAAAGTCAAAACACCTTGCGGACACAGCTTCCACATGGCTTGTATCGCTAAACATCTACAAACGAACAACATATGTCTAGTGCGTGGTGGAAGTTGTGTTTCGGAGGATCTTCTAAAGACCTTTACACCGCAGAAAACCACTGGACATTCACACCAAACACGACTACAGACTCAAAAGCTGAACTTCAGCTGAACATCACAATTCGTCTGTACAACCGACGTCGCAACAAGTCCCAGATTTTAGACAAGAGTCAGCTGGAACTTCTGGAACGCGTTCTCCTATCGATCGTATTGTCGATATTCGAAATGTGGTCACGACTGCCGTTGGCGCACAACAAGCTGAGATGATGTCAGCCCTCAGCCAAAGCCTGTCAAAACTAATCGAAACAAATATTGAAGAGGGTTTCAGACGCATCAGTCTTCAAAATTCTCAAATTGTAAATACTCATAGTTCACACAACCGAACACCAGCACAACAATAAATGACTTCTGTTAGTGTGTTAGAGTAACAGCATTTGGAGCACTTACTTGGTTTGCCACCAGTCGGTCAGGCAAACATTCCAGCTGATATTTTTTCTGGTCAGAACTCTTTCGCGTCACAAGGAGTTCAATCCAATTCCGACCTAGTTCTTCACGCCGATAAAGTAGGTCACATAATGTTCAACTAGGAGTTGAAATTGGTTGAAACTGCGGGTCAAAATGGGCTATCGTTGAAAATTTCGTTTATCGCGTCGAAGCCTTAACGACTCAGACCTTAGGGGGGAATTATTATTATCGCAACGCAAGTTCACTGTTTGAAGGTAAAGCCAACAACTGGTTCTGGCGATACCATAAGTGAGATCCAGAAATAATCCTGCCGAATTTATGCGCTGCGCTGCGGGCGCAATATAGGGATTCGCGATCCGACCTTGACTTGTGGGAAATAATAAGGGAACGGAAACAAAAATCGAATGAAAGCTTCGATTCATATTATGAATCAATCCTGGACCTAGCCGATCGAAGTCCACTGCCGGCAAATGCGATGGTAGAGATCCTACGCAGAAATCTGCTTCACGAAATTCAGCATGATCTCTTAAACCTGCAGATATACTCGGTATCGCATCTACGTGATATTTGCAGGAGAAGGGTGTTATTTATGCAAGATGTTTATCGGAAACCACATTTCACCAAATCAAATACGGTGCGTAGACTGGATGGCGAAGTGGAAATTACTTCTGATAGTCGTGACGAAGTCAATGGACAATATGATAAAGAAATTGCAGCAGTATCGTTAATATGTTGGAATTGTGGAAGAAGTGGACATCGAGCGTAAGCGAAAGGACCGTGTTTTGTTGCGGGTGTGACACTTCAAATGTGTATAAACCAAATTGTAAAAAGTGGCGAAACAAAAAACTCAAAATCGAGTGCACTTCAAAGTGCACGCAGACCACAAACACGAGCGACAAACTCGTTCCGTCATCAGTCGACCAGCACCGAACAACAATAATTACCAGCCATACAGAAGCATCTGATTTTACTTCTGTGATTGAAAAATCACTACCGAAACAGTGTATAGACATACGAAACATGTTGTAGCTTCTTTTCGATAAACCCAATGACATTAGGCCGTATGCAGCGGTCAGTATATTTGAAATCTCTAATTGGGTTATTGGATGCGGGTGCTTCTATCAGCTGCCTCTAAACAGCTTTTAAAAAAATTAAATTGCTTCGTTAGAGCAGCAGACGGTAAATCTCAAAGTGATATCGGTCTGGTGAAAACTAGTGTGGTGTTTTCTAGTGTTTTCCGTGGTTTGTCTAAACCATTGATAATATTTATTATTCGAAATTTATCACAGGAACTGTACCTGGAATCGATTTTTGGAAGTCCTTCGATCTTTTGCCTGTGGGACTGATTAGCGAACTTAAAACTATAGAATGGAGCAAATGGACTCAACAACTTTTATCCGAAATGAAACAACTGCAGCATGTAATTGACTTGTTTCCCTCATTCATGAAAGATGGTCTGTGAAAAACGAGTTTGATTTCGCATACCATTGATGTTTGTTCGGTGAAACCAATAAAACAGCGACATTTTCCAGTTTCTCCTGCAATTGAGAAACTAATTTACCTGGAACTATAGAGAATGATTCAACTGGGAGAGATTGAGGAGTCAGACAGTCCTTGTGCGAAAGCCAGGAAAAATTAGACTATGCTTAGACAGCAGAAAAATAAATGAGGTCACTGTGAAGGACGCATATCCTTTGCCTAATATTGACGGCATTTTAAATCGACTACCAAAGGCTGAGTTTATCACAAGTTTAGACCTGAAGGATGCATTCTGGAAAATCCCTTTAGAAACCGGATCTAGAAGCAAGACAGCATTCACAGTTCTTGTCAGACCCCTTTATCACTTTACAGTGATGCCATCTCGCCTGATGAATAAGGTAGTTTCTACTCATCTAAAAGCCGAAGTATTTATTTGTTTAGATGATCTGTTGATCATTTCTGAATCATTCACTAAACATTTAGAGGTTCTTGGAGAAATCGCGCAGCATCTCCGCACTTCAGGACTGACTATTTCTGTTGAGAAAAGCAAATTCTGTGGGCAATGGGATTATTCGTACGGATCAGGAAAAAGTACCCGCCATTACTGAATTTCCGACTCCGAGATCTGTTAAACAATTCCGACCGTTTTTATGTATGACCGGTTCGTACCGGAAGTTTATTCGAACATACGCTTCTGTTTCCTCCCCATTAAAGGACCTGTTGAAAAATAAACGTAAATTTGCTTGGAACCTTGAAGCGGATTAATCGTTCGAAAATTTAAAATCCATTCTGAGCACCGCACCTGTTTTGCACAGTTCAAATTTCTCGCAACCATTCTTTATTTATTGCGATGCACGCAAAATAGGCATAGGAGTCGTTTTGGTTTTAGTAAGTGCGATGGGAGAAGAGTTACCGATAGCATTTATGTCGAAGAAACTCAATCAAGCCCAACGAAATTACTCGGTAACCGAACAAGAGTGTTTAGCAGCAATGCTAAGCATTAAGAAATTTCGAGTATATGTTGAAGGACATGAGTTCACTGTAATTACCGATCATGCGTCGTTAAAGTGGTTCATGTCTCAAACTGATTTGAATTCGCGATTAGCTCGGTGGGCGTTAAAACTTCAAGGATTTAATTTCAAAATTCAGCTCAGTCGAGGAAGCCAGAATGTAGTTCCTGATTCTCTTTCGCGGGACTTACGTGAGTGATGATCAAAAAAACTGGAATGAACGGCTAAGTAACATATGCTCCGCATTGCGATCAGCTACCCACTCACAACACCGAATGAAAGATCTTTCATCGTTGGAGCACAAGATTCAAAGTAAGTCTCTCAACATTTTTTTTATTCTTATCGTTCTCCTTCGCGTAGATACATATGTGGCAGGAAGCGAGAGAGAAACGAAAAGCAAGAAGGGGGCGTGAGAGACTGCGAATAGACAGCGACTGCATTTCTTCTCTCTCCCTATCGTTATACAAATGAGCAAAGACGAAAACTAAACAAAAGAAGGCGAAATGCATTTCGATTCTGTCGATAAACATGATCACTGCTATAGCGAGACTTGATGTACATAACAACTTAAAAAAATTGAAATTAAATTGTAACCTAATTATCCATTAATTTTATTATAATTAAAAAGAAAGGGAATACATATTAAAATAAACACAAAAAAACAAAAAACAAAAAAAATAAAAGAAACTAATTTTCGCGTTATCTTATGATCTGTTTTTGGCTCAACTTCTGCAATGTACCCTGCTCTTATTTTTGTATGCAATTAATCACCGGAAGATTTATAACTCTATTTTTTGCCTAGAAGTAATCATTTAATTTTTTTATATTAACTAGATTTTAGAATATTTGATATTTTTTAGAATCTGAAAATTTGTAGTCGTATCTTTGCCCCAAAAGAGTTTTTTTAGAATTAAGTATTATTAGAATTATATAAAATGTTTGTAATGGAGTAGATCCTCTCATTTTATTTCGGATCCGATGTCTATTGTCCACTGGGGTAATTCACCATTCACGTCCAACTCGGAAACGTATTAATCATGTTTTGTAGACTTTGTGTGGGTCCTTCATATGTTTTTCTCGGCTTAAAGCTTCCGTTCTTTGTTATCGGTGACAAGAAATGTGCAGAATAGCTCCCTAGTCATCTGTAACCATCACAGTTATCAAGCATTAATTTGCTTTTGATTCCAGTACATCGAAATTTGTGCATCGTTAGCGGAACGGTTAATCTTGAGCCTCAGAGCACAGTTCGAACCGCAATGAATACAACACAACATCCCCTGGTCTTTCTCTCCTATTTCTATCTCTTTTCCCCTATTTTTATGTTCATCTAGGCCTTTGACTAGAATTTTTGGGATTGAGGCAAATACGTCTTAACCACTATGATCCCGATAAAATAGCAATTGTATGCAGAGAGGCGTTCGGAACTCAAAATTAAGTTCTCATACGAGTACCTATTGCCAACGTCGGATCTGGTAACAACCTTCCTTATATATCTCCTTAAAATTCCCTTGGTTATCGTTGTTAGCCCTTATATCCCAATGGGCTTGGACTGAGTGCTCCGAAGTTAAATTACTCATACGACTATCATATTCATCTTATCCTTTTATTAATACTGAAATTTCATGTCGTTATTAGATACTATTTTTTTTTTTTCCAAACCTTTTGAACCACCACTATGTCAGTAGTTAAATTTGTAATAATGACATCAATGTTGTGGGGCACAAAGTCAAAACACCTTGCGGACACAGCTTCCACAAGGCTTGTATCGCTAAACATCTACAAACGAACAACATATGTCTAGTGCGTGGTGGAAGTTGTGTTTCGGAGGATCTTCTAAAGACCTTTACACCGCAGAAAACCACTGGACATTCACACCAAACACGACTCCAGACTCAAAAGCTGAACTTCAGCTGAACATCACAATTCGTCTGTACAACCGACGTCGCAACAGGTCCCAGATTTTAGACAAGAGTCAGCTGGAACTTCTGGAACGCGTTCTCCTATCGATCGTATTGTCGATATTCGAAATGTGGTCACGGCTGCCGTTGGCGCACAACAAGCTGAGATAATGTCAGCCCTCAGCCAAAGCCTGTCAAAACTAATCGAAACAAATATTGAAGAGGGTTTCAGACGCATCAGTCTTCAAAATTCTCAAATTGTAAATGCTCATAGTTCAAAAAATCGAACACCAGCACAACCACAAATGACTTCTGTTAGTGTGTTAGAGTAACAGCCTCTGGAGCACTTACTTGGTTTGCCACCAGTCGGTCAGGCAAACATTCCAGCTGATTTTTTTTCTTGTGAGAACTCTTCCGCGTCACAAGGAGTTCAAACCAATACCGACCTAGGTCTTCACGCTGATAAAGTAGGTCACATAATGTTCAACTAGAAGTTGAAATTCACTGGGGGTCAAAATGGGCTATCAGTTGAAAATTTCGTTTATCGCGTCGAAGCCTTAACGACTAAGACCTTAAGGGGGAATTATTGTGCCGCAAGTTCACTGTTTGAAGGAAAAGCCAACAACTGGTTCTGTGGATACCATAAGTGAGTTCCAGAAATTATCCTACCGAATTTAAACGCTGCGCTGCGGGCGCAATATAGGGATTCGCGAACCGACGTTGACTTATGGGAAATAATAATAATAAGGGAACGGAAACAAAAATCGAATGAAAGCTTCGATTCATATTATGAATCAATCCTGGTACTTGCAGATCGATTAAGAAGTCCACTGCCGGCAAATGCGATGGTAGAGATCCTACGCAGAAATCTGCTTCACGAAGTTCAGCATGAACTCTTGAACCTGGAGATATACTCGGTATCGCATCTACGTGATATTTGCATGAGAAGGGTGTTTTTTATGCAAGATGTTTATCGGAAACCACAATTCACCAAAACAAATATGGTGCGTAGACTGGATGGCGAAGTGGAAATTACTTCTGATAGTCGTGACGAAGACAACGGACAATATGAGAAAGAAATTGCAGCAAAATCGTCAATATGTTGCAATTGTGGAAGAAGTGGACATCGATATCATAACTGTGTAAGCGAAAGGACCGTGTTTTGTTACGGGTGTGACACTTCAAATGTGTATAAACCAAATTGTAAAAAGTGGCGAAACAAAAAACTTAAAAACGAGTGCACGCAGACCACAAACACGAGCGACAAACTCCTGCCGTCATCAGTCGACCAGCACCGAACAAGAATAAGTACCAGACATACAGAAGCATCTGACTTTACTTCCATGATTGAAAAATCACTACCGAAAAATTCAAAAATGAAAGTACCAAAACCGTCCCATGTGCGACTCACTAAATATATTGAGAAACGCAAACGCATATTCAAAAATCCTACTCCGTCAAGATCTACTCTGAGAATTCGCTCTTTTGGGGAAACAGTGTATAGAAATAGGAAACATGTTGTAGTTTCTTTTCGATAAACCCAATGACATTAGGCCGTATGCAGCGGTCAGTACATTTGAAAAATCTCTAATTGGGTTATTGGATACGGGTGATTAAAAAAATTAAATTGCTTCGTTAGAACAGCAGACGGTAAATCTCAAAGTGATATAGGTCTGGTAAAAAATGGTGTGGTGTTTTCTAGTGTTTTCCGTGGTTTGTCTAAACCATTGATAATATTTATTATTCAAAATTTGTCACAGGGACTGTACCTGGAATCGATTTTTGGAAGTCCTTCGATCTTTGCATGTGGGACTGATCAGCGAACTTAAAACTATAGAATGGAGCAAATCGACTCAACAACTTTTGTCCGAAATGAAACAACTGCAGCATGTAATTGACTTGTTTCCCTCATTCATGAAAGATGGTCTCGTGAAAAACGAGTTTGATTTCGCATACCATTGATGTTTGTTCAGTGAAACCAATAAAACAGCGACATTTTCCAGTTTCTCCTGCAATTGAGAAACTAATTTACCTGGAACTATAGAGAATGATTCAACTGGGAGAGATTGAGGAGTCAGACAGTCCTTGTGCGAAAGCCAGGAAAAATTAGACTATGCTTAGACAGCAGAAAAATAAATGAGGTCACTGTGAAGGACGCATATCCTTTGCCTAATATTGACGGCATTTTAAATCGACTACCAAAGGCTGAGTTTATCACAAGTTTAGACCTGAAGGATGCATTCTGGAAAATCCCTTTAGAAACCGGATCTAGAAGCAAGACAGCATTCACAGTTCTTGTCAGACCCCTTTATCACTTTACAGTGATGCCATCTCGCCTGATGAATAAGGTAGTTTCTACTCATCTAAAAGCCGAAGTATTTATTTGTTTAGATGATCTGTTGATCATTTCTGAATCATTCACTAAACATTTAGAGGTTCTTGGAGAAATCGCGCAGCATCTCCGCACTTCAGGACTGACTATTTCTGTTGAGAAAAGCAAATTCTGTGGGCAATGGGATTATTCGTACGGATCAGGAAAAAGTACCCGCCATTACTGAATTTCCGAATCCGAGATCTGTTAAACAACTTCGACCGTTTTTATGTATGACCGGTTCGTACCGGAAGTTTATTCGAACATACGCTGTTCTGTTTCCTCCCCATTAAAGGACCTGTTGAAAAATAAACGTACATTTGCTTGGAACCTTGAAGCGGATTAATCGTTCGAAAATTTAAAATCCATTCTGAGCAACCATTCTTTATTTATTGCGATGCACGCAAAATAGGCATAGGAGTCATTTTGGTTCTAGTAAGTGCGATGGGCGAAGAGTTTCCGACAGCATTTATGTCGAAGAAACTCAATCAAGCCCAACGAAAAAACTCGGTAACCGAACAAGAGTGTTTAGCAGCAATGCTAAGCATTAAGAAATTTCGAGTATATGTTGAAGGACATGAGTTCACTGTAATTACCGATCATGCGTCGTTAAAGTGGATCATGTCGAGGAAGCCAAAATGTAGTTTCTGATGCTCTTTCGCGGGACGTGAGTGATTATAAAAAAAACTGGAATGAACGGCTAAGTAACATATGCTCCGCACTGCGATCAGCTACCCACTCGTAACACCGAATAAAAGATCTTTCATCGTTGGAGCACAAGATTCAAAGTAAGTCTCTCAACATTTTTTTTTATTCTGATCGTTCTCCTTCGCGTAGATGCATATGTCGCAGGAAGCGAGAGAGAAACGAGAAGCAAGAAGGGGGCGTGAGAGACTGCGAATAGACAGCGACTGCATTTCTTCTCTCTCCCTATCGTTATACTAATGAGCAAGGACGAAAACAAAACAAAGAATAGTGGCGAATTGCATTTCGATTCTGTCGATAAAAATGATCACTGCAATAGCGAGACTTGATGTACATAACAACTTAAAAAAATTAAAAATTAAATTGTAACCTAATTACCCATTACTTTTATTATAATTAAAAAGAAAGGGAATACATATTAAAATAAACACACAAAAAAAAAACAACAAAAGAAAGAAATTTTCGCGTTATCTTATGATCTGTTTTTGGCTCAACTTCTGCAATGTACTCTGCTCTTATTTTTGTATGCAATTAATCACCGGAAGATTTATAACTCTATTTTTTTGCCTAGAAGTAATCATTTAATTTTTTTATATTAACTAGATTTTAGAATATTTGATATTTTTTAGAATCTGAAAATTTTTATTCGTATATTTGCTCAAAAAGAGTTTTTTTAGAATTAAGTATTATTAGAATGAAATAAAATGTTTATAATGGAGTAGATCCTCTCATTTTATTTCGGATCGGATGACTATTGTCCACTGGGGTAATTCATCATCCACGTCCAACTCGGAAATTTGTTTTCGTTACGGGTGGATAAATTATGCTACAATTCCAGCGTTGCCCAGCTCGGATTCTGCAAAATTAATCACAGCAACGTATTGATTGGAACCTTGATCTACTTTTCTTCACTGTACTCTCTCCTTCTTTGTTCGCACGCATCTCTTCGATTCATGCCTGAATGTGCTGAGAACCAAACCGAATATGGCGATTCAGCAACAGGAAGCATGATTCCACGATCAGTAGCCGACGAGCTAGAGCATCCGCTTCCTGTTCTTATCTCAAATTCAACCAGCTCGGTAGTCTTCGATCGAGCCATTCAGTTGCATGTTACAATTATTTGGCGGCCAACGTGGGGCCCAACACGTATTAATCATGTTTTGTAGACTTTGTGTGGGTCCTTCATATGTTTTTCTCGGCTTAAAGCTTCCGTTCTTTGTTTTCGGTAACAAGAAATGTGCAGAATAGCGCCCTAATCATCTTTTCCCCTATTTTTATGTTAATCTAGGCCTTTAACTAGAATTTTTGGGATTGAGGCAAATACGTCTTAACCACTATGATCATAGTTACACACATAGTTCACATAGTTCACACATCCGAACACCAGCACAACAATAAATGACTTCTGTTAGTGTGTTAGAGTAACAGCCTTTGGAGCACTTACTTGGTTTGCCACCAGTCGGTCAGGCAAACATTCCAGCTGATATTTTTTCTGGTCAGAACTCTTCCGCGTCACAAGGAGTTCAATCCAATTCCGACCTAGTTCTTCACGCCGATAAAGTAGGTCACATAATGTTCAACTAGGAGTTGAAATTGGTTGAAACTGCGGGTCAAAATGGGCTATCGTTGAAAATTTCGTTTATCGCGTCGAAGCCTTAACGACTCAGACCTTAGGGGGGAATTATTATTATCGCAACGCAAGTTCACTGTTTGAAGGTAAAGCCAACAACTGGTTCTGGCGATACCATAAGTGAGATCCAGAAATAATCCTGCCGAATTTATGCGCTGCGCTGCGGGCGCAATATAGGGATTCGCGATCCGACCTTGACTTGTGGGAAATAATAAGGGAACGGAAACAAAAATCGAATGAAAGCTTCGATTCATATTATGAATCAATCCTGGACCTAGCCGATCGAAGTCCACTGCCGGCAAATGCGATGGTAGAGATCCTACGCAGAAATCTGCTTCACGAAATTCAGCATGATCTCTTAAACCTGCAGATATACTCGGTATCGCATCTACGTGATATTTGCAGGAGAAGGGTGTTATTTATGCAAGATGTTTATCGGAAACCACATTTCACCAAATCAAATACGGTGCGTAGACTGGATGGCGAAGTGGAAATTACTTCTGATAGTCGTGACGAAGTCAATGGACAATATGATAAAGAAATTGCAGCAGTATCGTTAATATGTTGGAATTGTGGAAGAAGTGGACATCGAGCGTAAGCGAAAGGACCGTGTTTTGTTGCGGGTGTGACACTTCAAATGTGTATAAACCAAATTGTAAAAAGTGGCGAAACAAAAAACTCAAAATCGAGTGCACTTCAAAGTGCACGCAGACCACAAACACGAGCGACAAACTCGTTCCGTCATCAGTCGACCAGCACCGAACAACAATAATTACCAGCCATACAGAAGCATCTGATTTTACTTCTGTGATTGAAAAATCACTACCGAAACAGTGTATAGACATACGAAACATGTTGTAGCTTCTTTTCGATAAACCCAATGACATTAGGCCGTATGCAGCGGTCAGTATATTTGAAATCTCTAATTGGGTTATTGGATGCGGGTGCTTCTATCAGCTGCCTCTAAACAGCTTTTAAAAAAATTAAATTGCTTCGTTAGAGCAGCAGACGGTAAATCTCAAAGTGATATCGGTCTGGTGAAAACTAGTGTGGTGTTTTCTAGTGTTTTCCGTGGTTTGTCTAAACCATTGATAATATTTATTATTCGAAATTTATCACAGGAACTGTACCTGGAATCGATTTTTGGAAGTCCTTCGATCTTTTGCCTGTGGGACTGATTAGCGAACTTAAAACTATAGAATGGAGCAAATGGACTCAACAACTTTTATCCGAAATGAAACAACTGCAGCATGTAATTGACTTGTTTCCCTCATTCATGAAAGATGGTCTGTGAAAAACGAGTTTGATTTCGCATACCATTGATGTTTGTTCGGTGAAACCAATAAAACAGCGACATTTTCCAGTTTCTCCTGCAATTGAGAAACTAATTTACCAGGAACTAGAGAGAATGATTCAACTGGGAGAGATTGAGGAGTCAGACAGTCCTTGTGCGAAAGCCAGGAAAAATTAGACTATGCTTAGACTGCAGAAAAATAAATGAGGTCACTGTGAGGGACGCATATCCTTTGCCTAATATTGACGGCATTTTAAGTTGCCTACCAAAGTCCACAAGTTTAGACCTGAAG
This sequence comes from Coelopa pilipes, assembly GCA_947389925.1. Classification (NCBI taxonomy): domain Eukaryota; kingdom Metazoa; phylum Arthropoda; class Insecta; order Diptera; family Coelopidae; genus Coelopa; species Coelopa pilipes. The sequence goes on along the minus strand of OX376698.1, from coordinate 18,691,579 downwards.
GATGCGTTCTGGAAAATCCCTTTAGAAACCGGATTCCAGAAGCAAGACAGCATTCACAGTTCCCGTCAGACCCCTTTATCACTTTTCAGTGATACCATCTCGCCTGATGAATAAGGTAGTTTCTGTTCATCTAAAAGCCGAGGTATTTATTTATTTAGATGATCTGTTGATCATTTCTGAATCATTCACTAAATATTTAGAAGTTCTTAGAGAAATCGCACAGCATCTCCGCACTTCAGGACTGACTATTTCTGTTGAGAAAAGCAAATTCTGTGGGCAATGGGATTATTCGTACGGATCAGGAAAAAGTACCCGCCATTACCGAATTTCCGACATCGAGATCAGTTAAACAACTCCGACCATTTTTAGGTATGACCGATTGGTACCGGAAGTTCATTAGAACATACGCTTCCGTTTCCTCCCCATTAACGGACCTGTTGAAAAATAAACGTAAATTTGCTTGGAACCTTGAAGCGGATTAATCGTTCGAAAATTTTAAATCCATTCTGAGCACCGTTCAAATTTCTCGCAACCATTCTTTATTTATTGCGATGCACACAAAATAGGCATAGGAGTCGTTTTGGTTCTAGTAAGTGCGATGGGCGAAGAGTTTCCGACAGCATTTATGTCGAAGAAACTCAATCAAGCCCAACGAAAAAACTCGGTAACCGAACAAGAGTGTTTAGCAGCAATGCTAAGCATTAAGAAATTTCGAGTATATGTTGAAGGACATGAGTTCACACCGATCATATGTCGTTAAAGTGATTTATATCAAACTGACTTGAATTCGCGATTACCTCGGTGGGCGTTAAAACTACAGGGATTTAATTTCAAAATTCAGCTCAGTCGAGGAAGCCAAAATATAGTTCCTGATTCTCTTTCGCGGGACTTACGTGAGTGATGATAAAAAAAACTGGAATGAACGGCTAAGTTACATATGCTCCGCATTGCGATCAGCTACCCACTCACTACACCGATTGAAAGATCTTTCAGCGTTGGAGCACAAGATTCAAAGTAAGTCTCTCAACTTTTTTTTTTATTCTGATCGTTCTCCTTCGCGTAGATGCATATGTGGCAGGAAGCGAGAGAGAAACGAGAAGCCAGAAGGGGGCGTGAGAGACTGCGAATAGACAGCGACTGCATTTCTTCTCTCTCCCTATCGTTATACAAATGAGCAAAGACGAAAACTAAACAAAAGAAGGCGAAATGCATTTCGATTCTGTCGATAAACATGATCACTGCTATAGCGAGTCTTGATGTACATAACAACTTAAAAAAATTGCAATTAAATTGTAACCTAATTATCCATTAATTTTATTATAATTAAAAAGAAAGGGAATAATATTAAAATAAACACAAAAAAACAAACAACAAAAAAAATAAAAAAATAAAAGAAACTAATTTTCGCGTTATCTTATGATCTGTTTTTGGCTCAACTTCTGCAATGCACTCTGCTCTTATTTTTGTATGCAATTAATCACCGGAAGATTTATAACTCTATTTTTTTGCCTAGAAGTAATCATTTAATTTTTTTATATTAACTAGATTTAGAATATTTGATATTTTTTAGAATCTAAAAATTTGTATTCGTATCTTTGCCCCAAAAGAGTTTTTTTAGAATTAAGTATTATTAGAATTATATAAAATGTTTGTAATGGAGTAGATCCTCTCATTTTATTTCGGATCCGATGTCTATTGTCCACTGGGGTAATTCACCATCCACGTCCATCTCGGAAATTTGTTTTCGTTACGGGTGGATAAATTATGCTACAATTCCAGCGTTGCCCAGCTCGGATTCTGCAAAAATGAATCACAGCAACGTATTGATTGGAACCTTGATCTACTTTTCTTCACTGTCCTCTCTCCTTCTTCATTCGCACGAATCTCTTCGATTCATTCCTGAATGTGCTGAGAGCCAAACCGAATATGGCGATCCAGCAACAGGAAGCATGATTCCACGATCAGTAGCCGACGAGCTAGAACATCCGCTTCCTGTTCTTATCCCAAATTCAACCGGTAGTCTTCAAGTAGTCTTCAATCGAGCATGTTACAATTATTTGGCGGCCAACGTGGGGCCCAACACGTATTAATAATGTTTTGTAGACTTTGTGTGGGTCCTTCATATGTTTTTCTCGGCTAAAGCTTCCGTTCTTTGTTATCGGTGACAAGAAATGTGCAGAATAGCTCTCTAGTCATCTGTAACCATCACAGTTATCAAGCATTAATTTGCTTTTGATTCCAGTACATCGAAATGTGTGCATCATTAGCGGAACGGTCAATCTTAAGCCGAAGAGCACAGTGCTTCAAAGTGCACGCAGATCACAAACACGAGCAACAAACTTCTGCCGTCATCAGTCGACCAGCACCGAACAACAATAATTACCAGACATACAGAAATATCTGACTTTACTTCCATGATTGAAAAATCACTACCGGAAAATACAAAAATGCAAGTACCAAAACAGTCCCACGTGCGACTCACTAAATACATTGAGAAACGCAAACGCATATTCCATTCCAATCCGTTAAGATTCCGTGGTTTGTCTAAACCATTGATAATATTTATTATTCAATATTTGTCACAGGACCTGTACCTTAGAATCGATTTTTGGAAGTCCTTCAATCTATTGCCTGTGGGACTGATCAGCGAACTTGAAACTATAGAATTGGCGCAAATCGACTCAACAACAACTGCAGCGTGTAATTGACTTGTTTCCCTCATTAATGAAAGATGGTCTGTGAAAAACGAGTTTGATTTCGCATGCTATTGATCTTTGTTCGGTAAAACCAATAATTTCTCCTGCAATTGAGAAACTAATTTACCAGGAACTAGAGATAATGATTCAACTGGAATAGATTGAGGAGTTAGACAGTCCTTGTACGGAAGCCAGGAAAAATTAGACTATGCTTAGACAGCAGAAAAATAAATGAGGTCACTGTGAAGGACGCATATCCTTTACCTAATATTTTACGGCATTTTAAGTCGATTACCAAAGCTGAGTTTATAACAAGATTAGACCTGAAGGATGTGTTCTGGAAAATCCCTTTAGAAACCGGATCTAGATGCAAGACAGCATTCACAGTTCCTGTCAGACCCCTTTATCACTATACAGTGATACCATCTCGCCTGATGAATAAGGTAGTTTCTGTTCATCTAAAAGCCGAGGTATTTATTTATTTAGATAATCTGTTGATCATTTCTGAATCATTCACTAAACATTTAGAGATTATTAGAGAAATCGCGCAGCATCTCCGCACTTCAGGACTGACTATTTCTGTTGAGAAAAGCAAATTCTGTGGGCAATGGGATTATTCGTACGGATCAGGAAAAAGTACTCGCCATTACTCCGAGATCTGTTAAACAACTCCTACCGTTTTTAGGTATGACCGGTTGGTACCGGAAGTTCATTAGAACATACGCTTCCGTTTCCTCCCCATTAACGGACCTGTTGAAAAATAAACGTAAATTTGCTTGGAACCTTGAAGCGTATTAATCGTTCGAAAATTTAAAATCCATTCTAGCACCGCACCTGTTTTCACAGTTCAAATTTCTCGCAACCATTCTTTATTTATTGCGATGCACACAAAATAGGCATAGGAGTCGTTTTGGTTCTAGTAAGTGCGATGGGCGAAGAGTTTCCGACAGCATTTATGTCGAAGAAACTCAATCAAGCCCAACGAAAAAAATCGGTAACCGAACAAGAGTGTTTAGCAGCAATGCTAAGCATTAAGAAATTTCGAGTATATGTTGAAGGACATGAGTTCACACCGATCATATGTCGTTAAAGTGGTTTATATCAAACTGACTTGAATTCGCGATTACCTCGGTGGGCGTTAAAACTACAGGGATTTAATTTCAAAATTCAGCTCAGTCGAGGAAGCCAAAATGTAGTTCCTGATTCTCTTTCGCGGGACTTACGTGAGTGATGATCAAAAAAACTGGAATGAACGGCTAAGTTACATATGCTCCGCATTGCGATCAGCTACCCACTTACTACACCGATTGAAAGATCTTAACGCGTTGGAGCACAAGATTCAAAGTAAGTCTCTCAACTTTTTTTTATTCTGATCGTTCTCCTTCGCGTAGATGCATATGTGGCAGGAAGCGAGAGAGAAACGAGAAGCAAGAAGGGGGCGTGAGAGACTGCGAATAGACAGCGACTGCACTTCTTCTCTCTCCCTATCGTTATACTAATGAGCAAAGACGAAAACTAAACAAAAGAAGGCGAAATGCATTTCGATTCTGTCGATAAACATGATCACTGCTATAGCGAGTCTTGATGTACATAACAACTTAAAAAAATTGCAATTAAATTGTAACCTAATTATCCATTTATTTTATTATAATTAAAAAGAAAGGGAATAATATTAAAATAAACACAAAAAGATAAAAAAATAAAAAAATAAGAGAAATTAATTTTCGCGTTATCTTATGATCTGTTTTTGGCTCAACTTCTGCAATGTACCCTGCTCTTATTTTTGTATGCAATTAATCACCGGAAGATTTATAACTCTATTTGTTTTGCCTAGAAGTAATCATTTAATTTTTTTATATTAACTAGATTTTGATATTTAAATTTTTTTTTAGAATCTGAAAATTTGTATTCGTATCTTTGTCCCAAAAGAGTTTTTTTAAGAAGTAAGTATTATTAGAATTAAATAAAATGTTTATAATGGTGTAGATCCTCTCATTTTATTTCGGATCCGATGTCTATTGTCCACGGGGGTAATTCACCATCCACGTCCAACTCGGAAATTTCTTTTCTTTACGGGCGGATAAATTAAGCTACTATTCCAGCGTTGCCCAGCTCGGAATTCTGCAAAAATGAATCACAGGAACGTATTGATTGGAACCTTGATCTACTTTTTTTCACTGTACTCTCTCCTTCTTTGTTCGCACGCATCTCTTCGATTCATGACTGAATGTGCTGAGAGCCAAACCGAATATGGCTATCCAGCAACAGGAAGCATGCTTCCACGATCAGTAGCCGACGAGCTAGAACATCCGCTTCCTGTTCTTATCCCAAATTCAACCAACTCGGTAGTCTTCGATCGAGCCATTCAGTTGCATGTTACAATTACTTGGCGCCCAACGTGGGGCCCAACACGTATTAATCATGTTTTGTAGACTTTGTGTGGGTCCTTCATATGTTTTTCTCGGCTTAAAGCTTTCGTTCTTTGTTATAGGTGACAAGAAATGTGCAGAATGGTCATCTGTAACCATCGCAGTTATCAAGCATTACTTTATTTACGATTTCAGTACATCGAAAGTTCTGCATCGTTAGCGGAACGGTCATTCTTGAGCCGAAGAGCACAGTTCGAACCGCAATGAATACAACACAATATCCCTTGGTCTTTCTCTCCTAATACTATCTCTTTTCCCCTATTTTTATATTCATCTAGGCCTTTAACAAGAATTTTTGGGATTGAGGCAAATACGTCTTAACCACTATTATCCCGATAAAATAGCAATTGTGTGCAAAGCGCCGTTCGGAACTCAAAATTAAGTTCTCATACGAGTACCTATTGCCAACGTCGGATCTGGTAAGAACCTTCCTAATCTATCTCCTTAAAATTCCCTTGGTAATCGTTGTTAGCCCTTTTATCCCGATGGGCTTGGACTTGGACTATCGTAGTCATCTTATCCTTTATTAATCTGAAATTTCATGTCGTTATTAGTTACTATTTGTTTTTTTTTTTTTTTCAAACCTTTTTAACCAGTATGTCAGTAGAACGTAGTTTTAAGGATTTCGCAGTCATCTTGGCCGCCTGTCAAATTTGTAATAATGACATAAATGTTGTGGGGCACAAAGTCAAAACACCTTGCGGACACAGCTTCCACAAGGCTTGTATCGCTAAACATCTACAAACGAACAACATATGTCCAGTGCGTGGTGGAAGTTGTGTTTCGAAGGATCTTCCAAAGACCTTTACACCGCAGAAAACCACTGGACATTCACACCAAACACGACTACAGACTCAAAAGTAAACTTCAGCTGAACATCACAATTCGTCTGTACAACCGACGTCACAACAGGTCCCAGATGTTAGACAAGAGTCAGCTGGAACTTCCGGAACGCGTTCTGCCAACGACCGTATTGTCGATATTCGAAATGTGGTCACGGCTGCCGTTGGCGTACAACAAGCTGAGATTCTGTCAGCCCTCAGCCAAAGCCTGTCAAAACTAATCGAAACAAATATTGAAGAGGGTTTCAGACGCATCAGTCTTCAACATTCTCAAATTGTAAATGCTCATAGTTCAACAACCGAACACCAGCACAACAACAAATGACTTCTGTTAGTGTGTTAGAGTAACAGCCTTTGGAGCACTTACTTGGTTTGCCACCAGTCGGTCAGGCAAACATTCCAGCTGATATTTTTTCTGGTGAGAACTCTTCCGCGTCACAAGGAGTTCAAACCAATTACGACCTAGGTCTTCACGCCGATAAAGTAGGTCATATAATGTTCAACTAGAAGTTGAAATTCACTGGGGGTCAAAATGGGCTATCAGTTGAAAATTTCATTTATCGCGTCGAAGCCTTAACGACTCAGACCTTAGGGGGAAATTATTGTATCGCAACGAACGTTCACTGTTTGAAGGTAAAGACAACAACTGGTTCTCGCGATACTATAAGTGATTTCCAGAAATTATCTGGCGAATTTTTGGGCGGCTCTGCGGGCGTAATATAGGGATTCGCGAACCGACGTTGACTTGCGGGAAATAATAAGGGAACGGAAACAAAAATCGAATGAAAGCTTCGATTCATATTATGAATCAATCCTGGACCTTGCAGATCGATTAAGGAGTCCACTGCCGGCAAATGCGATGGTAGAGATCCTACGCAGAAATCTGCTTCACGAAATTCAGCATGAACTCTTAAATATATACTCGGTATCGCATCTATGTGATATTTGCAGAAGAAAGGTGTTTTTTATGCAAGATGTTTATCGGAAACCACAATTCACCAAAACTATTATGGCGCGTAGACTGGATGGCGAAGGAGAAATTACATCTGATAGTCGTGACGAAGACAACGGACAATATGATAAAGAAATTGCAGCAATATCGTTAAGATATTGGAATTTTAGAAGAAGTGGACATCGATATCATAACTGTGTAAGCGAAAGGACCGTGTTTTGTTACGGGTGAGACACTTCAAATGTGTATAAACTAAATTGTAAAAAGTGGCGAAACAAAAAACTCAAAATCGAGTGCACTTCAAAGTGCACACAGACCACAAACACGAGCGACAAACTCGTTCCGTCATCAGTCGACCAGCACCGAACAACAATAATTACCATGCGAAGAGTTTCCGATAGCATTTATGTCGAAGAAACACAATCAAGCCCAACGAAATTACTCGGTAACCGAACAAGAGTGTTTAGCAGCAATGCTAAGCATTAAGAAATTTCAAGTATATGTTGAAGGACATGAATTCTCTGTAATTACCGATCATGCGTCGTTAAAGTGGTTCATGTCGAGGAAGTCAAAATGTAGTTTCTGATGCTCTTTCGTGGGACTTACGTGAGTGATAATAAAAAAACTGGAATGAACGGCAATGCTCCGCATTGCAATCAGCTACCCACTCGCAACATCGAATAAAAGATCTTTCATCGTTGAAGCACAAGATTCAAAGTAAGTCTCTCAACATTTTGTTTATTCTGATCGTTTTCCTTCGCGTAGATACATATGTGGCAGGTAGCGAGAGAGAAACGAGAAGCAAGAAGCGGGGCGTGAGAGACTGCGAGTAGACAGCGACTGCATTTCTTCTCTCTCCCTATCGTTATACAAATGAGCAAGGACGAAAACAAAACAAAGAATAGTGGCGAAATGCATTTCGATTCTGTCGATAAAAATGAACACTGCAATAGCGAGACTTGATGTACATAACAACTTAAAAAAATTAAAAATTAAATTGTAACCTAATTACCCATTACTTTTATTATAATTAAAAAGAAAGGGAATACATATTAAAATAAACACACAAAAAAAAAAACAACAAAAGAAAGAAATTTTCGCGTTATCTTATGATCTGTTTTTGGCTCAACTTCTGCAATGTACCCTTATTTTTGTATGCAATTAATCACCGGAAGATTTATAACTCTATTTGTTTTGCCTAGAAGTAATTATTTAATATTTTTATATTAACTAGATTTTAGAATATTTGATATTTATAATTTTTTTTTAGAATCTGAAAATTTTTATTCGTATCTTTGCCCCAAAAGAGTTTTTTTAAGGTTTAAGTATTATTAGAATTAAATGAAATGTTTATAATGGACTAGATCCCCTCATTTTATTTCGGATCCGATGACTATTGTCCACTGGGGTAATTCACCATCCACGTCCAACTCGGAAATTTCTTTTCGTTACGGGCGGATAAATTATGCTACGATTCCAGCGTTGCCCAGCTCGGATTCTGCAAAAATGAATCACAGCAACGTATTGATTGGAACCTTGATCTACTTTTCTTCACTGTCCTCTCTCCTTCTTCATTCGCACGAATCTCTTCGATTCATTCCTGAATGTGCTGAGAGCCAAACCGAATATGGCGATCCAGCAACAGGAAGCATGATTCCACGATCAGTAGCCGACGAGCTAGAACATCCGCTTCCTGTTCTTATCCCAAATTCAACCAACTCGGTAGTCTTCGATCGAGCCATTCAGTTGCATGTTACAATTACTTGGCGCCCAACGTGGGGCCCAACACGTATTAATCATGTTTTGTAGACTTTGTGTCATTCATATGTTTTTCTCGGCTTAATGCTTCTATTCATTGTTTTCGGTGACAAGAAATGTGCCTAATAGCTCCCTAGTCATCTGTAACCATCGCAGTTATCAGGCATTACTTTACTTACGATTCCAGTGCATCGAAAGTTGTGCATCGTTAGCGGAACGGTCAATCTTGAGCCGAAGAGCACAGTTCGAACTGCAATGAATGACAACACAACATCCCTTGGTCTTTCTCTCCTATTTCTATCTCTTTTCTCCTATTTTTATGTTCATCTAGGCCTTTGACTAGAATTTTTGGGATTGAGGCAAATACGTCTTAACCACTATGATCCCGATAAAATAGCAATTGTATGCAGAGAGGCGTTCGGAACTCAAAATTAAGTTCTTATACGAGTACCTATTGCCAACGTCGGATCTGGTAAGAACCTTCCTTATCTATCTCCTTAAAATTCCCTTGGTTATCGTTGTTATCGTTGAAATTTCATGTCGTTATTAGATACTATTTTTTTTTTTTTCAAACCGTTTTAACCACGAAGTCAGTAGATTGTAGTTTTGAGGGTTTGGCAGTCACCTTGACCGCCTGTCAAATTTGTAATAATGACATAAATGTTCACAAGGCTTGTATCGCTAAACATTTACAAACGAACAACATATGTCCAGTGCGTGGTGGAAGTTGTGTTTCAAAGGATCTTCCAAAGACCATTACACCGCAGAAAACCACTGGACATTCACACCAAATGCGAGTACAGACTTAAAAGCAAACTTCAGCTGAACATCACAATTCGTCTGTACAACCGACGTCACAACAGGTCCCAGATGTTAGATAAGAGTCAGCTGGAACTTCCGGAACGCGTTCTCCTATCGATCGTATTGTCGATATTCGAAATGTGGTCACGGCTGCCGTTGGCGCACAGCAAGCTGAAATGCTGTCAGCCCTCAGCCAAAGCCTTTCAAAACTAATCGAAACAAATATTGAAGAGGGTTTCAGACGCATCAGTCTTCAAAATTCTCAAATTGTAAATACTCATAGTTCAAACAACCGAACACCAGCACAACAACAAATGACTTCTGTTAGTTTGTTAGAGTAACTGCCTTTGAAGCACTTACTTGGTTTGCCACCAGTCGGTCAGGCAAACTGATATTTTTTCTGGTCAGAACTCTTCCGCGTCACAAGGAGTTCAAACCAATTCCAGCCTAGTTCTTCACGCCGATAAAGTAGGTCACATAATGTTCAACTAGAAGTTGAAATTCACTGGGGGTCAAAATGGGCTATCAGTTGAAAATTTCGTTTATCGCGTCGAAGCCTTAACGACTCAGCCCTTAGGGGGAATTATTGTGTCGCAACGCAAGTTCACTGTTTGAAGGTAAAGCCAACAACTGGTTCCGGCGATACTATAAGTGATTTCCAGAAATTATCTGGCGAATTTATGCGCTGCTCTACGGGCGCAATATAGGGATTCGCGAACCGACGTTGACTTGCGGGAAATAATAAGGGAACGGAAACAAAAATCGAATGAAAGCTTCGATTCATATTATGAATCAATCCTGGACCATGCAGATCGATTAAGGAGTCCACTGCCGGCAAATGCGATGGTAGAGATCCTACGCAGAAATCTGCTTCACGAAATTCAGCATGAACTCTTAAACCTGCAGATATACTCGGTATCGCATCTACGTGATATTTGCAGGAGAAGGGTGTTATTTATGCAAGATGTTTATCGGAAACCAGAATTCACCAAAACAAATATGGTGCGTAGACTGGATGGCGAAGTGGAAATTACTTCTGATAGTCGTGACGAAGACAACGGATAATATGAGTGGCGAAACAAAAAACTCAAAATCGAGTGCACTTCAAAGTGCACACAGACCACAAACACGAGCGACAAACTCGTTCCGTCATCAGTCGACCAGCACCGAACAACAATAAGTACCAGACATACAGAAGCATTTGACTTTACTTCCATGTTTGAAAAATCACTACCGGAAAATACAAAAATGCAAGTACCAAAACCGTCCCATGTGCGACTCACTAAATACATTGAGAAACGCAAACGCGTATTCAAAAATCCTACTCCGTCAAGATCTACTCTGAGAATTCGCTCTTTTGGGGAAACAGTGTATAGACATAGGAAACATATTGTAGCTTCTTTTCGATAAACCCAATGTTGCGTAGATCTACTCTGATAATTCGCTCTTTTGGGGAAACAGTGTATAAACATACGAAACATGTTGTAGCTTCTTTTCGATAAACCCAATGACATTAGGCCGTATGCAACGGTCAGTATATTTGAAATCTCTAATTGTGTTATTGGATGCGGGTGCTTCTATCAGCTGCCTCTAAACAGCTTTTAAAAAAATTAAATTGCTTCGTTAGAGCAGCAGACGGTAAATCTCAAAGTGATATCGGTCTGGTGAAAACTAGTGTGGTGTTTTCTAGTGTTTTCCGTGGTTTGTCTAAACCATTGATAATATTTATTATTCGAAATTTATCACAGGAACTGTACCTGGAATCGATTTTTGGAAGTCCTTCGATCTTTTGCCTGTGGGACTGATTAGCGAACTTAAAACTATAGAATGGAGCAAATGGACTCAACAACTTTTATCCGAAATGAAACAACTGCAGCATGTAATTGACTTGTTTCCCTCATTCATGAAAGATGGTCTGTGAAAAACGAGTTTGATTTCGCATACCATTGATGTTTGTTCGGTGAAACCAATAAAACAGCGACATTTTCCAGTTTCTCCTGCAATTGAGAAACTAATTTACCAGGAACTAGAGAGAATGATTCAACTGGGAGAGATTGAGGAGACAGCCCTTGTGCGAAAGCCAGGAAAAATTAGACTATGCTTAGACAGCAGAAAAATAAATGAGGTCACTGTGAAGCACGCATATCCTTTGCCTAATATTGACGGCATTTTAAGTTGCCTACCAAAGTCTGAGTTTATCACAAGTTTAGACCTGAAGGATGCGTTCTGGAAAATCCCTTTAGAAACCGGATCTAGATGCAAGACAGCATTCACAGTTCCTGTCAGACCCCTTTATCACTTTTCAGTGATACCATCTCGCCTGATGAATAAGGTAGTTTCTGTTCATCTAAAAGCCGAGGTATTTATTTATTTAGATGATCTGTTGATCATTTCTGAATCATTCACTAAATATTTAGAAGTTCTTAGAGAAATCGCACAGCATCTCCGCACTTCAGGACTGACTATTTCTGTTGAGAAAAGCAAATTCTGTGGGCAATGGGATTATTCGTACGGATCAGGAAAAAGTACCCGCCATTACTGAATTTCCGACTCCGAGATCTGTTAAACAATTCCGACCGTTTTTATGTATGACCGGTTCGTACCGGAAGTTTATTCGAACATACGCTTCTGTTTCCTCCCCATTAACGGACCTGTTGAAAAATAAACGTAAATTTGCTTGGAACCTTGAAGCGGATTAATCGTTCGAAAATTTAAAATCCATTCTGAGCACCGCACCTGTTTTGCACAGTTCAAATTTCTCGCAACCATTCTTTATTTATTGCGATGCACGCAAAATAGGCATAGGAGTCGTTTTGGTTCTAGTAAGTGCGATGGGAGAAGAGTTACCGATAGCATTTATGTCGAAGAAACTCAATCAAGCCCAACGAAATTACTCGGTAACCGAACAAGAGTGTTTAGCAGCAATGCTAAGCATTAAGAAATTTCGAGTATATGTTGAAGGACATGAGTTCACTGTAATTATCGATCATGCGTCGTTAAAGTGGATCATGTCGAGGAAGCCAAAATGTAGTTTCTGATGCTCTTTCGCGGGACGTGAGTGATTATAAAAAAAACTGGAATGAACGGCTAAGTAACATATGCTCCGCACTGCGATCAGCTACCCACTCGTAACACCTAATAAAAGATCTTTCATCGTTGGAGCACAAGAATCAAAGTAAGTCTCTCAACATTTTTTTTATTCTGATCGTTCTCCTTCGCGTAGATGCATATGTGGCAGGAAGCGAGAGAGAAACGAGAAGCAAGAAGGTGGCGTAAGAGACTGCGAATAGACAGCGACTGCATTTCCCTTCTCTCCCTATCGTTATACAAATGAGCAAAGACGAAAACTAAACAAAAGAAGGCGAAATGCATTTCGATTCTGTCGATAAACATGATCACTGCTATAGCGAGTCTTGATGTACATAACAACTTAAAAAAATTGAAATTAAATTGTAACCTAATTATCCATTAATTTTATTATAATTAAAAAGAAAGGGAACACATATTACAATAAACACAAAAAAACAAAAAACAAACAAAATAAAAAAATAAAAGAAACAAATTTTCGCGTTATCTTATGATCTGTTTTTGGCTTAACTTCTGCAATGTACCCTGCTCTTATTTTTGTATGCAATTAATCACCGGAAGATTTATAACTCTATTTTTTTGCCTAGAAGTAATCATTTAATTTTTTTATATTAACTAGATTTTAGAATATTTGATATTTATATTATATTATTTTTTTTTTAGAATCTTTAGAATTTTTTCAGAATTTTTATTCGTATTTTTGCACCAAAAGAGTTTTTTTTAGAATTAAGTATTATTAGAATTAAAGGTTTATAATGGAGTAGATCCTCTCATTTTATTTCGGATCCGATGTCTATTGTCCACTGGGGTAATTCACCATCCACGTCCAACTCGGAAATTTGTTTTCGTTACGGGTGGATAAATTATGCTACAATTCCAGCGTTGCCCAGCTCAGATTCTGCAAAAATGAATCACAGGAACGTATTGATTTTAACGTTGATCTACTTTTCGTCACTGTAGTCTCTGCTTCTTCATTCGCACGCATCTGTTCGATTCATGCCTGAATGTGCTGAGAGCCAAACCGAATATGGCGATCCAGCAACAGGAAGCAAGATTCCACGATCAGTAGCCGATGAGATAGAGCTTTTGCGTGCATCCGCTTCCTGTTCTTATCCCAAATTCAACCAACTCGGTAGTCTTCGATCGAGCCATTCAGTTGCATGTTACAATTATTTGGCGCCCAATGTGGGGCCCATCACGTATTAATCATGTTTTGTAGACTTTGTGTGGGTTCTTCATATGTTTTTCTCGGCTTAAAGCTTTCGTTCTTTGTTATCGGTGACAAGAAATGTGCAGAATGGTCATCTGTAACCATCGCAGTTATCAAGCATTACTTTGCTTACGATTCCAGTACATCGAAAGTTCTGCATCGTTAGCGGAACGGTCAATCTTGAGCCTCAGAGCACAGTTCGAATCGCAATGAATATAACACAATATCCATTGATCTTTCTCTCCTATTTCTATCTCTTTTCCCCTATTTTTATGTTCATCTAGATCTTTAACTAGAATTTTTGGGATTGAAGCAAGTATGTCTGCCAAAATTATCTTCTCATAGGAGTACCTATTGCCAACGTCAGATCTGGTAACAACCTTCCTTATCTATCTTCTTAATATTCCCTTGGTTATCGTTGTTAACCCTTATATCCCAATGGGCTTGGACTGAGTGCTTCGAAGTTAAATTACTCATATTATCCTTTTATTAATACTGAAATTTCATGTCGTTATTAGATACTATATTTTTTTTCCAAACCTTTTGAACCACTATGTCAGTAGTTAAATTTGTAATAATGACATCAATGTTGTGGGGCACAAAGTCAAAACACCTTGCGGACACAGCTTCCACAAGGCTAAACATCTAAACATCTAAAAACGAACAACATATGTTCAGTGCGTGGTGGAAGTTGTGTTTCGAAGGATCTTCCAAAGTCCTTTACACCGCAGAAAACCACTGGACATTCACACCAGACTCAAAAGCAAACTTCAGCTGAACATCACAATTCGTCTGTACAACCGACGTCACAACAGGTCCCAGATGTTAGACAAGAGTCAGCTGGAACTTCCGGAACGCGTTCTCCTATCGATCGTATTGTCGATATTCGAAATGTAGTCACGGCTGCCGTTGGCGTAATGCTCATAGTTCAAAAAACCGAACACCAGCACAACAACAAATGACTTCTGTTAGTGTGTTAGATTAACAGTCTTTGGAGCACTTACTTGGTTTGCCACCAGTCGGTCAGGCAAACATCAGTTGAAAACTTCGTTTATCGCGTCAAAACCTTAACCACTCAGACCTTAGGGGGGAATTAATGTGTCGCAACGCAAGTTCACTGTTTGAAGGTAAAGCCAACAACTGGTTCTGGCGATACCATAAGTGAGTTCCAGAAATTATCCTACCGAATTTAAACGCTGCGCTGCGGGCGCAATATAGGGATTCGCGAACCGTTGACTTCCGGGAAATAATAAGGGAACGGAAACAAAAATCGAATGAAAGCTTCGATTCATAATATGAATCAATCCTGGACCTTGCAGATCGAAGTCCACTGCCGGCAAATGCGATGGTAGAGATCCTACGCAGAAATCTGGTTCACGAAATTCAGCATGAACTCTTAAACCTGCGTATATACTCGGTATCGCACCTACGTGATATTTGCAGGGGAAGGGTGTTTTTTATGCAAGATGTTTATCGGAAACCAGAATTCACCAAAACAAATATGGTGCGTAGACTGGATGGCGAAGTGGAAATTACTTCTGATAGTCGTAACGAAGACAACGGACAATATGATAAAGAAATTGCAGCAGTATCGTTAATATGTTGGAATTGTGGAAGAAGTGGACATCGATATCATAACTGTGTAAGCGAAAGGACCTTGTTTTGTTACGGGTGTGACACTTCAAATGTGTATAGACCAAATTGTAAAAAGTAGCGAAACAATAAACTCAAAATAGAGTGCACTTCAAAGTGCACACAGACCACAAACACGAGCGACAAACTCGTTCCATCATCAGTCGACCAGCACCGATCAACAATAATTACCAGACATACAGATGCATCTGAATTTATTTCCATGACTGAAAAATCACTACCGGAAAATACAAAAATGCAAGGACCAAAACCGTCCCATGTGCGACTCACTAAATACATTGAGAAACGCAAACGCTTATTCCAAAACCCTACTCCGTCAAGATCCACTGAGAATTCGCTCTTTTGGGGAAACAGAATATAGAAATAGGAATAATGTTGCAGCTTCTTTTCGATAAACCCAAAATTGATCTTTTGCCTGTGGGACTGACATTGACATTTTCTTTTCTGCAATTGAGAAACTAATTGACTAGGAACTAGAGAGAATGATTCAACTGGGAGAGATTGAGGAGTCAGACAGTCCTTGTGCGGAAGCCAGGAAAAATTAGACTATGCTTAGACAGCAGAAAAATAAATGAGGTCACTGTGAAGGACGCATATCCTTTGCCTAATATTGACGGCATTTTAAGTCGACTACCAAAGGCAGAGTTTATCACAAGATTAGACCTGAAGGATGCGTTCTGGAAAATCCCTTTAGAAACCGGATCTAGATGCATGACAGCATTCACAGTTCCTGTCAGACCCCTTTATCACTTTACAGTGGTGCCATCTCGCCTGATGGATAAGGTAGTCCCTGCTCATCTAAAAGCCGAAGTTTTTATTTGTTTAGATGATCTGTTGATCATTTCTGAATCATTCACTAAACATTTAGAGGTTCTTAGAGAAATCGCGCAGCATCTCCGCACTTCAGGACTGACTATTTCTGTTGAGAAAAGCAAATTCTGTGGGCAATGGGATTATTCGTACGGATGAGGAAAAAGTACCGCCATTACTGAATTTCCGACTCCGAGATCTGTTAAACAACTCCGACCGTTTTTATGGATGACCTGTTGGTTTAACAGCAATGCTAAGCATTAAGAAATTTCGAGTAAATGTTGAAGGACAAGAATTCGCTGTAATTACCGATCATGCGTGGTTAAAGTGGTTCATGTCGAGGAAGCCAAAATGTAGTTCCTGATTCTCTTTCGCGGGACTTACGTGAGTGATGTTCAAAAAAACTGGAATGAACGGCTAAGTTACATATGCTCCGCATTGCGATCAGCTACCCACTCACTACACCGATTGAAAGATCTTTCAGCGTTGGAGCACAAGATTCAAAGTAAGTCTCTCAACTTTTTTTTTATTCTGATCGTTCTCCTTCGCGTAGATGCATATGTGGCAGGAAGCGAGAGAGAAACGAGAAGCAAGAAGGTGGCGTAAGAGACTGCGAATAGACAGCGACTGCATTTCCCTTCTCTCCCTATCGTTATACAAATGAGCAAAGACGAAAACTAAACAAAAGAAGGCGAAATGCATTTCGATTCTGTCGATAAACATGATCACTGCTATAGCGAGTCTTGATGTACATAACAACTTAAAAAAATTGAAATTAAATTGTAACCTAATTATCCATTAATTTTATTATAATTAAAAAGAAAGGGAATACATATTAAAATAAACACAAAAAAACAAAAAACAAACAAAATAAAAAAATAAAAGAAACAAATTTTCGCGTTATCTTATGATCTGTTTTTGGCTTAACTTTGCAATGTACCCTGCTCTTATTTTTGTATGCAATTAATCACCGGAAGATTTATAACTCTATTTTTTTGCCTAGAAGTAATCATTTAATTTTTTTATATTAACTAGATTTTAGAACATTTGATATTTATAATTTTTTTTTAGAATCTGAAAATTTTTATTCGTATCTTTGTCCCAAAAGAGTTTTTTTAAGAAGTAAGTATTATTAGAATTAAATAAAATGTTTATAATGGTGTAGATCCTCTCATTTTATTTCGGATCCGATGTCTATTGTCCACGGGGGTAATTCACCATCCACGTCCAACTCGGAAATTTCTTTTCTTTACGGGCGGATAAATTAAGCTACTATTCCAGCGTTGCCCAGCTCGGAATTCTGCAAAAATGAATCACAGGAACGTATTGATTGGAACCTTGATCTACTTTTTTTCACTGTACTCTCTCCTTCTTTGTTCGCACGCATCTCTTCGATTCATGACTGAATGTGCTGAGAGCCAAACCGAATATGGCGATCCAGCAACAGGAAGCAAGATTCCACGATCAGTAGCCGACGAGATAGAGCTTTTGCGTGCATCCGCTTCCTGTTCTTATCCCAAATTCAACCAACTCGGTAGTCTTCGATCGAGCCATTCAGTTGCATGTTACAATTATTTGGCGCCCAATGTGGGGCCCATCACGTATTAATCATGTTTTGTAGACTTTGTGTGGGTTCTTCATATGTTTTTCTCGGCTTAAAGCTTTCGTTCTTTGTTATCGGTGACAAGAAATGTGCAGAATGGTCATCTGTAACCATCGCAGTTATCAAGCATTACTTTGCTTACGATTCCAGTACATCGAAAGTTCTGCATCGTTAGCGGAACGGTCAATCTTGAGCCTCAGAGCACAGTTCGAATCGCAATGAATATAACACAATATCCATTGATCTTTCTCTCCTATTTCTATCTCTTTTCCCCTATTTTTATGTTCATCTAGATCTTTAACTAGAATTTTTGGGATTGAAGCAAGTATGTCTGCCAAAATTATCTTCTCATAGGAGTACCTATTGCCAACGTCAGATCTGGTAACAACCTTCCTTATCTATCTTCTTAATATTCCCTTGGTTATCGTTGTTAACCCTTATATCCCAATGGGCTTGGACTGAGTGCTTCGAAGTTAAATTACTCATACGACTATCATATTCATATTATCCTTTTATTAATACTGAAATTTCATGTCGTTATTAGATACTATATTTTTTTTCCAAACCTTTTGAACCACTATGTCAGTAGTTAAATTTGTAATAATGACATCAATGTTGTGGGGCACAAAGTCAAAACACCTTGCGGACACAGCTTCCACAAGGCTAAACATCTAAACATCTAAAAACGAACAACATATGTTCAGTGCGTGGTGGAAGTTGTGTTTCGAAGGATCTTCCAAAGTCCTTTACACCGCAGAAAACCACTGGACATTCACACCAGACTCAAAAGCAAACTTCAGCTGAACATCACAATTCGTCTGTACAACCGACGTCACAACAGGTCCCAGATGTTAGACAAGAGTCAGCTGGAACTTCCGGAACGCGTTCTCCTATCGATCGTATTGTCGATATTCGAAATGTAGTCACGGCTGCCGTTGGCGTAATGCTCATAGTTCAAAAAACCGAACACCAGCACAACAACAAATGACTTCTGTTAGTGTGTTAGATTAACAGACTTTGGAGCACTTACTTGGTTTGCCACCAGTCGGTCAGGCAAACATCAGTTGAAAACTTCGTTTATCGCGTCAAAGCCTTAACCACTCAGACCATAGGGGGGAATTAATGTGTCGCAACGCAAGTTCACTGTTTGAAGGTAAAGCCAACAACTGGTTCTGGCGATACCATAAGTGAGTTCCAGAAATTATCCTACCGAATTTAAACGCTGCGCTGCGGGCGCAATATAGGGATTCGCGAACCGTTGACTTCCGGGAAATAATAAGGGAACGGAAACAAAAATCGAATGAAAGCTTCGATTCATAATATGAATCAATCCTGGACCTAGCAGATCGAAGTCCACTGCCGGCAAATGCGATGGTAGAGATCCTACGCAGAAATCTGGTTCACGAAATTCAGCATGAACTCTTAAACCTGCGTATATACTCGGTATCGCACCTACGTGATATTTGCAGGGGAAGGGTGTTTTTTATGCAAGATGTTTATCGGAAACCAGAATTCACCAAAACAAATATGGTGCGTAGACTGGATGGCGAAGTGGAAATTACTTCTGATAGTCGTAACGAAGACAACGGACAATATGATAAAGAAATTGCAGCAGTATCGTTAATATGTTGGAATTGTGGAAGAAGTGGACATCGATATCATAACTGTGTAAGCGAAAGGACCTTGTTTTGTTACGGGTGTGACACTTCAAATGTGTATAGACCAAATTGTAAAAAGTAGCGAAACAATAAACTCAAAATAGAGTGCACTTCAAAGTGCACACAGACCACAAACACGAGCGACAAACTCGTTCCATTATCAGTCGACCAGCACCGATCAACAATAATTACCAGACATACAGATGCATCTGAATTTATTTCCATGACTGAAAAATCACTACCGGAAAATACAAAAATGCAAGGACCAAAACCGTCCCATGTGCGACTCACTAAATACATTGAGAAACGCAAACGCTTATTCCAAAACCCTACTCCGTCAAGATCCACTGAGAATTCGCTCTTTTGGGGAAACAGAATATAGAAATAGGAATAATGTTGCAGCTTCTTTTCGATAAACCCAAAATTGATCTTTTGCCTGTGGGACTGACATTGACATTTTCTTTTCTGCAATTGAGAAACTAATTGACTAGGAACTAGAGAGAATGATTCAACTGGGAGAGATTGAGGAGTCAGACAGTCCTTGTGCGGAAGCCAGGAAAAATTAGACTATGCTTAGACAGCAGAAAAATAAATGAGGTCACTGTGAAGGACGCATATCCTTTGCCTAATATTGACGGCATTTTAAGTCGACTACCAAAGGCAGAGTTTATCACAAGATTAGACCTGAAGGATGCGTTCTGGAAAATCCCTTTAGAAACCGGATCTAGATGCATGACAGCATTCACAGTTCCTGTCAGACCCCTTTATCACTTTACAGTGGTGCCATCTCGCCTGATGGATAAGGTAGTCCCTGCTCATCTAAAAGCCGAAGTTTTTATTTGTTTAGATGATCTGTTGATCATTTCTGAATCATTCACTAAACATTTAGAGGTTCTTAGAGAAATCGCGCAGCATCTCCGCACTTCAGGACTGACTATTTCTGTTGAGAAAAGCAAATTCTGTGGGCAATGGGATTATTCGTACGGATGAGGAAAAAGTACCGCCATTACTGAATTTCCGACTCCGAGATCTGTTAAACAACTCCGACCGTTTTATGGATGACCTGTTGGTTTAACAGCAATGCTAAGCATTAAGAAATTTCGAGTAAATGTTGAAGGACAAGAATTCGCTGTAATTACCGATCATGCGTCGTTAAAGTGGTTCATGTCGAGGAAGCCAAAATGTAGTTCCTGATTCTCTTTCGCGGGACTTACGTGAGTGATGTTCAAAAAAACTGGAATGAACGGCTAAGTTACATATGCTCCGCATTGCGATCAGCTACCCACTCACTACACCGATTGAAAGATCTTTCAGCGTTGGAGCACAAGATTCAAAGTAAGTCTCTCAACTTTTTTTTTATTCTGATCGTTCTCCTTCGCGTAGATGCATATGTGGCAGGAAGCGAGAGAGGAACGAGAAGCAAGAAGGTGGCGTAAGAGACTGCGAATAGACAGCGACTGCATTTCCCTTCTCTCCCTATCGTTATACAAATGAGCAAAGACGAAAACTAAACAAAAGAAGGCGAAATGCATTTCGATTCTGTCGATAAACATGATCACTGCTATAGCGAGTCTTGATGTACATAACAACTTAAAAAAATTGAAATTAAATTGTAACCTAATTATCCATTAATTTTATTATAATTAAAAAGAAAGGGAATACATATTAAAATAAACACAAAAAAACAAAAAACAAACAAAATAAAAAAATAAGAGAAACAAATTTTCGCGTTATCTTATGATCTGTTTTTGGCTTAACTTCTGCAATGTACCCTGCTCTTATTTTTGTATGCAATTAATCACCGGAAGATTTATAACTCTATTTTTTTGCCTAGAAGTAATCATTTAATTTTTTTATATTAACTAGATTTTAGAACATTTGATATTTATAATTTTTTTTTAGAATCTGAAAATTTTTATTCGTATCTTTGTCCCAAAAGAGTTTTTTTAAGAAGTAAGTATTATTAGAATTAAATAAAATGTTTATAATGGTGTAGATCCTCTCATTTTATTTCGGATCCGATGTCTATTGTCCACGGGGGTAATTCACCATCCACGTCCAACTCGGAAATTTCTTTTCTTTACGGGCGGATAAATTAAGCTACTATTCCAGCGTTGCCCAGCTCGGAATTCTGCAAAAATGAATCACAGGAACGTATTGATTGGAACCTTGATCTACTTTTTTTCACTGTACTCTCTCCTTCTTTGTTCGCACGCATCTCTTCGATTCATGACTGAATGTGCTGAGAGCCAAACCGAATATGGCGATCCAGCAACAGGAAGCAAGATTCCACGATCAGTAGCCGACGAGATAGAGCTTTTGCGTGCATCCGCTTCCTGTTCTTATCCCAAATTCAACCAACTCGGTAGTCTTCGATCGAGCCTTTCAGTTGCATGTTACAATTATTTGGCGCCCAATGTGGGGCCCATCACGTATTAATCATGTTTTGTAGACTTTGTGTGAGTCCTTCATATGTTTTTCTCGGCTTAAAGCTTTCGTTCTTTGTTATCGGTGACAAGAAATGTGCAGAATGGTCATCTGTAACCATCGCAGTTATCAAGCATTACTTTGCTTACGATTCCAGTACATCGAAAGTTCTGCATCGTTAGCGGAACTGTCATTCTTGAGCCGAAGAGCACAGTTCGAACCGCAATGAATACAACACAATATCCCTTGGTCTTTCTCTCCTAATACTATCTCTTTTCCCCTATTTTTATGTTCATCTAGGCCTTTAACTAGAATTTTTGAGATTGAGGCAAATACGTCTTAACCACTATGATCCCGATAAAATAGCAATTGTGTGCAAATAGGCGTTCGGAACTCAAAATTAAGTTCTCATACGAGTACCTATTGCCAACGTCGGATCTGGTAAGAACCTTCCTTATCTATCTCCTTAAAATTTCCTTCGAAATCGTTGTTAGTCCTTATATCCCGATGGGCTTGGATTTGGACTATCATAGTCATCTTATCCTTTTATTAATCTGAAATTTCATGTCGTTATTAGTTACTATTTTTTTTTTTTGTCAAACCTTTTTAACCAGTATGTCAGTAGAACGAAGTTTTGAGGATTTCTCAAATTGTAAATGCTCATAGTTCAACAACCGAACACCAGCACAGCAACAAATGACTTCTGTTAGTGTGTTAGAGTAACAGCCTCTGGAGCACTTACTTGGTTTGCCACCAGTCGGTCAGGCAAACATTCCAGCTGATATTTTTTCTGGTGAGAACTCTTCCGCGTCACAAGGAGTTCAAACCAATTACGACCTAGGTCTTCACGCCGATAAAGTAGGTCACATAATGTTCAACTAGAAGTTGAAATTCACTGGGGGGTCAAAATAGGCTATCAGTTGAAAATATCATTTATCGCGTCGAAGCCTTAACGACTAAGACCTTAGGGGGGAATTATTGTATCGCAACGTAAGTTCACTGTTTGAAGGAAAAGCCAACAACTGGTTCTGGCGATACCATAAGTGAGTTACAGAAATTATCCTGCCGAATTTATGCGCTGTGCTGCGGGCGCAATATAGGGATTCGCGAACCGACCTTGACTTGTGGGAAATAATAAGGGATCGGAAACAAAAATCGAATGAAAGCTTCGATTCATATTATGAATCAATCCTGGACCTAGCAGATCGAGGTCCACTGCCGTCAAATGCGATGGTAGAGAAATCTGCTTCACGAAATTTAGCATGAACTCTTAAACCTGCGGATATACTCGGTATCGCATCTACGTGATATTTGCAGGAAAAGGGTGTTTTTTATGCAAGATATTTGTCGAAAACCACAATTCACCAAAACAAATATGGTGCGTAGACTGGATGGCGAGTGGAAATTACTTCGTGGCGAAGACAACGGACTATATGATAAAGAAATTGCAGCAATATCGTTAATATGTTGGAATTGTGGAAGAAGTGGACTGTGTAAGCGAAAGGACCGTGTTTTGTTGCGAGTGTGATACTTAAAATGTGTATAAACCAAATTGTAAAAAGTGGCGAAAGAAAAAACGCAAAGTCCACGCAGACCACAAACACGAGCAACAAACTCCTTCCGTCATCAGTCGACCAGCACCGAACAACAATAACTACCAGACATACAGAAGCATCTGACTTTACTTCCATGACTGAAAAATCACTACCGGAAAATACAAAAATGCAAGTACCAAAACCGTCCCATGTGCGACTCACTAAATACATTGAGAAACGCAAACGCTTATTCCAAAACCCTACTCCGTCAAGATCCACTGAGAATTCGCTCTTTTGGGGAAACAGAACATAGAAATAGGAATAATGTTGCAGCTTCTTTTCGATAAACCCAAAATTGATCTTTTGCCTGTGGGACTGACATTGACATTTTCTTTTCTGCAATTGAGAAACTAATTGACTAGGAACTAGAGAGAATGATTCAACTGGGAGAGATTGAGGAGTCAGACAGTCCTTGTGCGGAAGCCAGGAAAAATTAGACTATGCTTAGACAGCAGAAAAATAAATGAGGTCACTGTGAAGGACGCATATCCTTTGCCTAATATTGACGGCATTTTAAGTCGACTACCAAAGGCTGAGTTTATCACAAGATTAGACCTGAAGGATGCGTTCTGGAAAATCCCTTTAGAAACCGGATCCAGATGCATGACAGCATTCACAGTTCCTGTCAGACCCCTTTATCACTTTACAGTGGTGCCATCTCGCCTGATGGATAAGGTAGTCCCTGCTCATCTAAAAGCCGAAGTTTTTATTTGTTTAGATGATCTGTTGATCATTTCTGAATCATTCACTAAACATTTAGAGGTTCTTAGAAAAATCGCGCAGCATCTCCGCACTTCAGGACTGACTCTTTCTGTTGAGAAAAGCAAATTCTGTGGGCAATGGGATTATTCGTACGGATGAGGAAAAAGTACCGCCATTACTGAATTTCCGACTCCGAGATCTGTTAAACAACTCCGACCGTTTTTATGGATGACCTGTTGGTTTAACAGCAATGCTAAGCATTAAGAAATTTCGAGTAAATGTTGAAGGACAAGAATTCGCTGTAATTACCGATCATGCGTGGTTAAAGTGGTTCATGTCGAGGAAGCCAAAATGTAGGTCCTGATTCTCTTTCGCGGGACTTACGTGAGTGATGATCAAAAAAACTGGAATGAACGGCTAAGTTACATATGCTCCGCATTGCGATCAGCTACCCACTCACTACACCGATTGAAAGATCTTTCAGCGTTGGAGCACAAGATTTAAAGTAAGTCTCTCAACTTTTTTTTTATTCTGATCGTTCTCCTTCGCGTAGATGCATATGTGGCAGGAAGCGAGAGAGAAACGAGAAGCAAGAAGGTGGCGTAAGAGACTGCGAATAGACAGCGACTGCATTTCCCTTCTCTCCCTATCGTTATACAAATGAGCAAAGACGAAAACTAAACAAAAGAAGGCGAAATGCATTTCGATTCTGTCGATAAACATGATCACTGCTATAGCGAGTCTTGATGTACATAACAACTTAAAAAAATTGAAATTAAATTGTAACCTAATTATCCATTAATTTTATTATAATTAAAAAGAAAGGGAATACATATTAAAATAAACACAAAAAAACAAAAAACAAACAAAATAAAAAATAAAAGAAACAAATTTTCGCGTTATCTTATGATCTGTTTTTGGCTTAACTTCTGCAATGTACCCTGCTCTTATTTTTGTATGCAATTAATCACCGGAAGATTTATAACTCTATTTTTTTGCCTAGAAGTAATCATTTAATTTTTTTATATTAACTAGATTTTAGAACATTTGATATTTATAATTTTTTTTTAGAATCTGAAAATTTTTATTCGTATCTTTGTCCCAAAAGAGTTTTTTTAAGAAGTAAGTATTATTAGAATTAAATAAAATGTTTATAATGGTGTAGATCCTCTCATTTTATTTCGGATCCGATGTCTATTGTCCACGGGGGTAATTCACCATCCACGTCCAACTCGGAAATTTCTTTTCTTTACGGGCGGATAAATTAAGCTACTATTCCAGCGTTGCCCAGCTCGGAATTCTGCAAAAATGAATCACAGGAACGTATTGATTGGAACCTTGATCTACTTTTTTTCACTGTACTCTCTCCTTCTTTGTTCGCACGCATCTCTTCGATTCATGACTGAATGTGCTGAGAGCCAAACCGAATATGGCGATCCAGCAACAGGAAGCAAGATTCCACGATCAGTAGCCGACGAGATAGAGCTTTTGCGTGCATCCGCTTCCTGTTCTTATCCCAAATTCAACCAACTCGGTAGTCTTCGATCGAGCCATTCAGTTGCATGTTACAATTATTTGGCGCCCAATGTGGGGCCCATCACGTATTAATCATGTTTTGTAGACTTTGTGTGGGTTCTTCATATGTTTTTCTCGGCTTAAAGCTTTCGTTCTTTGTTATCGGTGACAAGAAATGTGCAGAATGGTCATCTGTAACCATCGCAGTTATCAAGCATTACTTTGCTTACGATTCCAGTACATCGAAAGTTCTGCATCGTTAGCGGAACGGTCATTCTTGAGCCGAAGAGCACAGTTCGAACCGCAATGAATACAACACAATATTCCTTGGTCTTTCTCTCCTAATACTATCTCTTTTCCCCTATTTTTATGTTCATCTAGGCCTTTAACTAGAATTTTTGGGATTGAGGCAAATACGTCTTAACCACTATGATCCCGATAAAATAGCAATTGTATGCAGAGAGGCGTTCGGAACTCAAAATTAAGTTCTCATACGAGTACCTATTGCCAACGTCGGATCTGGTAAGAACCTTCCTTATCTATCTCCTTAAAATTTCCTTGGAAATCGTTGTTAGTCCTTATATCCCGATGGGCTTGGATTTGGACTATCATAGTCATCTTATCCTTTTATTAATCTGAAATTTCATGTCGTTATTAGTTACTATTTTTTTTTTTGTCAAACCTTTTTAACCAGTATGTCAGTAGAACGAAGTTTTGAGGATTTCTCAAATTGTAAATGCTCATAGTTCAACAACCGAACACCAGCACAGCAACAAATGACTTCTGTTAGTGTGTTAGAGTAACAGCCTCTGGAGCACTTACTTGGTTTGCCACCAGTCGGTCAGGCAAACATTCCAGCTGATATTTTTTCTGGTGAGAACTCTTCCGCGTCACAAGGAGTTCAAACCAATTACGATCTAGGTCTTCACGCCGATAAAGTAGGTCACATAATGTTCAACTAGAAGTTGAAATTCACTGGGGGGTCAAAATAGGCTATCAGTTGAAAATATCATTTATCGCGTCGAAGCCTTAACGACTAAGACCTTAGGGGGGAATTATTGTATCGCAACGTAAGTTCACTGTTTGAAGGAAAAGCCAACAACTGGTTCTGGCGATACCATAAGTGAGTTACAGAAATTATCCTGCCGAATTTATGCGCTGTGCTGCGGGCGCAATATAGGGATTCGCGAACCGACCTTGACTTGTGGGAAATAATAAGGGATCGGAAACAAAAATCGAATGAAAGCTTCGATTCATATTATGAATCAATCCTGGGCCTAGCAGATCGAGGTCCACTGCCGTCAAATGCGATGGTAGAGAAATCTGCTTCACGAAATTTAGCATGAACTCTTAAACCTGCGGATATACTCGGTATCGCATCTACGTGATATTTGCAGGAAAAGGGTGTTTTTTATGCAAGATATTTATCGAAAACCACAATTCACCAAAACAAATATGGTGCGTAGACTGGATGGCGAGTGGAAATTACTTCGTGGCGAAGACAACGGACTATATGATAAAGAAATTGCAGCAATATCGTTAATATGTTGGAATTGTGGAAGAAGTGGACTGTGTAAGCGAAAGGACCGTGTTTTGTTGCGAGTGTGATACTTAAAATGTGTATAAACCAAATTGTAAAAAGTGGCGAAAGAAAAAACGCAAAGTCCACGCAGACCACAAACACGAGCAACAAACTCCTTCCGTCATCAGTCGACCATCACCGAACAACAATAACTACCAGACATACAGAAGCATCTGACTTTACTTCCATGACTGAAAAATCACTACCGGAAAATACAAAAATGCAAGTACCAAAACCGTCCCATGTGCGACTCACTAAGTACATTGAGAAACGCAAACGCTTATTCCAAAACCCTACTCCGTCAAGATCCACTGAGAATTCGCTCTTTTGGGGAAACAGAACATAGAAATAGGAATAATGTTGCAGCTTCTTTTCGATAAACCCAAAATTGATCTTTTGCCTGTGGGACTGACATTGACATTTTCTTTTCTGCAATTGAGAAACTAATTGACTAGGAACTAGAGAGAATGATTCAACTGGGAGAGATTGAGGAGTCAGACAGTCCTTGTGCGGAAGCCAGGAAAAATTAGACTATGCTTAGACAGCAGAAAAATAAATGAGGTCACTGTGAAGGACGCATATCCTTTGCCTAATATTGACGGCATTTTAAGTCGACTACCAAAGGCTGAGTTTATCACAAGATTAGACCTGAAGGATGCGTTCTGGAAAATCCCTTTAGAAACCGGATCCAGATGCATGACAGCATTCACAGTTCCTGTCAGACCCCTTTATCACTTTACAGTGGTGCCATCTCGCCTGATGGATAAGGTAGTCCCTGCTCATCTAAAAGCCGAAGTTTTTATTTGTTTAGATGATCTGTTGATCATTTCTGAATCATTCACTAAACATTTAGAGGTTCTTAGAAAAATCGCGCAGCATCTCCGCACTTCAGGACTGACTCTTTCTGTTGAGAAAAGCAAATTCTGTGGGCAATGGGATTATTCGTACGGATGAGGAAAAAGTACCGCCATTACTGAATTTCCGACTCCGAGATCTGTTAAACAACTCCGACCGTTTTTATGGATGACCTGTTGGTTTAACAGCAATGCTAAGCATTAAGAAATTTCGAGTAAATGTTGAAGGACAAGAATTCGCTGTAATTACCGATCATGCGTGGTTAAAGTGGTTCATGTCGAGGAAGCCAAAATGTAGGTCCTGATTCTCTTTCGCGGGACTTACGTGAGTGATGATCAAAAAAACTGGAATGAACGGCTAAGTTACATATGCTCCGCATTGCGATCAGCTACCCACTCACTACACCGATTGAAAGATCTTTCAGCGTTGGAGCACAAGATTTAAAGTAAGTCTCTCAACTTTTTTTTTATTCTGATCGTTCTCCTTCGCGTAGATGCATATGTGGCAGGAAGCGAGAGAGAAACGAGAAGCAAGAAGGTGGCGTAAGAGACTGCGAATAGACAGCGACTGCATTTCCCTTCTCTCCCTATCGTTATACAAATGAGCAAAGACGAAAACTAAACAAAAGAAGGCGAAATGCATTTCGATTCTGTCGATAAACATGATCACTGCTATAGCGAGTCTTGATGTACATAACAACTTAAAAAAATTGAAATTAAATTGTAACCTAATTATCCATTAATTTTATTATAATTAAAAAGAAAGGGAATACATATTAAAATAAACACAAAAAAACAAAAAACAAACAAAATAAAAAAATAAGAGAAACAAATTTTCGCGTTATCTTATGATCTGTTTTTGGCTTAACTTCTGCAATGTACCCTGCTCTTATTTTTGTATGCAATTAATCACCGGAAGATTTATAACTCTATTTTTTTGCCTAGAAGTAATCATTTAATTTTTTTATATTAACTAGATTTTAGAACATTTGATATTTATAATTTTTTTTTAGAATCTGAAAATTTTTATTCGTATCTTTGTCCCAAAAGAGTTTTTTTAAGAAGTAAGTATTATTAGAATTAAATAAAATGTTTATAATGGTGTAGATCCTCTCATTTTATTTCGGATCCGATGTCTATTGTCCACGGGGGTAATTCACCATCCACGTCCAACTCGGAAATTTCTTTTCTTTACGGGCGGATAAATTAAGCTACTATTCCAGCGTTGCCCAGCTCGGAATTCTGCAAAAATGAATCACAGGAACGTATTGATTGGAACCTTGATCTACTTTTTTTCACTGTACTCTCTCCTTCTTTGTTCGCACGCATCTCTTCGATTCATGACTGAATGTGCTGAGAGCCAAACCGAATATGGCGATCCAGCAACAGGAAGCAAGATTCCACGATCAGTAGCCGACGAGATAGAGCTTTTGCGTGCATCCGCTTCCTGTTCTTATCCCAAATTCAACCAACTCGGTAGTCTTCGATCGAGCCATTCAGTTGCATGTTACAATTATTTGGCGCCCAATGTGGGGCCCATCACGTATTAATCATGTTTTGTAGACTTTGTGTGGGTTCTTCATATGTTTTTCTCGGCTTAAAGCTTTCGTTCTTTGTTATCGGTGACAAGAAATGTGCAGAATGGTCATCTGTAACCATCGCAGTTATCAAGCATTACTTTGCTTACGATTCCAATACATCGAAAGTTCTGCATCGTTAGCGGAACGGTCATTCTTGAGCCGAAGAGCACAGTTCGAACCGCAATGAATACAACACAATATCCCTTGGTCTTTCTCTCCTAATACTATCTCTTTTCCCCTATTTTTATGTTCATCTAGGCCTTTAACTAGAATTTTTGGGATTGAGGCAAATACGTCTTAACCACTATGATCCCGATAAAATAGCAATTGTATGCAGAGAGGCGTTCGGAACTCAAAATTAAGTTCTCATACGAGTACCTATTGCCAACGTCGGATCTGGTAAGAACCTTCCTTATCTATCTCCTTAAAATTTCCTTCGAAATCGTTGTTAGTCCTTATATCCCGATGGGCTTGGATTTGGACTATCATAGTCATCTTATCCTTTTATTAATCTGAAATTTCATGTCGTTATTAGTTACTATTTTTTTTTTTTTTGTCAAACCTTTTTAACCAGTATGTCAGTAGAACGAAGTTTTGAGGATTTCTCAAATTGTAAATGCTCATAGTTCAACAACCGAACACCAGCACAGCAACAAATGACTTCTGTTAGTGTGTTAGAGTAACAGCCTCTGGAGCACTTACTTGGTTTGCCACCAGTCGGTCAGGCAAACATTCCAGCTGATATTTTTTCTGGTGAGAACTCTTCCGCGTCACAAGGAGTTCAAACCAATTACGATCTAGGTCTTCACGCCGATAAAGTAGGTCACATAATGTTCAACTAGAAGTTGAAATTCACTGGGGGGTCAAAATAGGCTATCAGTTGAAAATATCATTTATCGCGTCGAAGCCTTAACGACTAAGACCTTAGGGGGGAATTATTGTATCGCAACGTAAGTTCACTGTTTGAAGGAAAAGCCAACAACTGGTTCTGGCGATACCATAAGTGAGTTACAGAAATTATCCTGCCGAATTTATGCGCTGTGCTGCGGGCGCAATATAGGGATTCGCGAACCGACCTTGACTTGTGGGAAATAATAAGGGATCGGAAACAAAAATCGAATGAAAGCTTCGATTCATATTATGAATCAATCCTGGGCCTAGCAGATCGAGGTCCACTGCCGTCAAATGCGATGGTAGAGAAATCTGCTTCACGAAATTTAGCATGAACTCTTAAACCTGCGGATATACTCGGTATCGCATCTACGTGATATTTGCAGGAAAAGGGTGTTTTTTATGCAAGATATTTATCGAAAACCACAATTCACCAAAACAAATATGGTGCGTAGACTGGATGGCGAGTGGAAATTACTTCGTGGCGAAGACAACGGACTATATGATAAAGAAATTGCAGCAATATCGTTAATATGTTGGAATTGTGGAAGAAGTGGACTGTGTAAGCGAAAGGACCGTGTTTTGTTGCGAGTGTGATACTTAAAATGTGTATAAACCAAATTGTAAAAAGTGGCGAAAGAAAAAACGCAAAGTCCACGCAGACCACAAACACGAGCAACAAACTCCTTCCGTCATCAGTCGACCATCACCGAACAACAATAACTACCAGACATACAGAAGCATCTGACTTTACTTCCATGACTGAAAAATCACTACCGGAAAATACAAAAATGCAAGTACCAAAACCGTCCCATGTGCGACTCACTAAGTACATTGAGAAACGCAAACGCTTATTCCAAAACCCTACTCCGTCAAGATCCACTGAGAATTCGCTCTTTTGGGGAAACAGAACATAGAAATAGGAATAATGTTGCAGCTTCTTTTCGATAAACCCAAAATTGATCTTTTGCCTGTGGGACTGACATTGACATTTTCTTTTCTGCAATTGAGAAACTAATTGACTAGGAACTAGAGAGAATGATTCAACTGGGAGAGATTGAGGAGTCAGACAGTCCTTGTGCGGAAGCCAGGAAAAATTAGACTATGCTTAGACAGCAGAAAAATAAATGAGGTCACTGTGAAGGACGCATATCCTTTGCCTAATATTGACGGCATTTTAAGTCGACTACCAAAGGCTGAGTTTATCACAAGATTAGACCTGAAGGATGCGTTCTGGAAAATCCCTTTAGAAACCGGATCTAGATTCATGACAGCATTCACAGTTCCTGTCAGACCCCTTTATCACTTTACAGTGGTGCCATCTCGCCTGATGGATAAGGTAGTCCCTGCTCATCTAAAAGCCGAAGTTTTTATTTGTTTAGATGATCTGTTGATCATTTCTGAATCATTCACTAAACATTTAGAGGTTCTTAGAAAAATCGCGCAGCATCTCCGCACTTCAGGACTGACTATTTCTGTTGAGAAAAGCAAATTCTGTGGGCAATGGGATTATTCGTACGGATGAGGAAAAAGTACCGCCATTACTGAATTTCCGACTCCGAGATCTGTTAAACAACTCCGACCGTTTTTATGGATGACCTGTTGGTTTAACAGCAATGCTAAGCATTAAGAAATTTCGAGTAAATGTTGAAGGACAAGAATTCGCTGTAATTACCGATCATGCGTGGTTAAAGTGGTTCATGTCGAGGAAGCCAAAATGTAGGTCCTGATTCTCTTTCGCGGGACTTACGTGAGTGATGATCAAAAAAACTGGAATGAACGGCTAAGTTACATATGCTCCGCATTGCAATCAGCTACCCACTCACTACACCGATTGAAAGATCTTTCAGCGTTGGAGCACAAGATTTAAAGTAAGTCTCTCAACTTTTTTTTTATTCTGATCGTTCTCCTTCGCGTAGATGCATATGTGGCAGGAAGCGAGAGAGAAACGAGAAGCAAGAAGGTGGCGTAAGAGACTGCGAATAGACAGCGACTGCATTTCCCTTCTCTCCCTATCGTTATACAAATGAGCAAAGACGAAAACTAAACAAAAGAAGGCGAAATGCATTTCGATTCTGTCGATAAACATGATCACTGCTATAGCGAGTCTTGATGTACATAACAACTTAAAAAAATTGAAATTAAATTGTAACCTAATTATCCATTAATTTTATTATAATTAAAAAGAAAGGGAATACATATTAAAATAAACACAAAAAAACAAAAAACAAACAAAATAAAAAAATAAAAGAAACAAATTTTCGCGTTATCTTATGATCTGTTTTTGGCTTAACTTCTGCAATGTACCCTGCTCTTATTTTTGTATGCAATTAATCACCGGAAGATTTATAACTCTATTTTTTTGCCTAGAAGTAATCATTTAATTTTTTTATATTAACTAGATTTTAGAACATTTGATATTTATAATTTTTTTTTTAGAATCTTTTATTTCGGATCCGATGTCTATTGTCCACGGGGGTAATTCACCATCCACGTCCAACTCGGAAATTTCTTTTCTTTACGGGCGGATAAATTAAGCTACTATTCCAGCGTTGCCCAGCTCGGAATTCTGCAAAAATGAATCACAGGAACGTATTGATTGGAACCTTGATCTACTTTTTTTCACTGTACTCTCTCCTTCTTTGTTCGCACGCATCTCTTCGATTCATGACTGAATGTGCTGAGAGCCAAACCGAATATGGCGATCCAGCAACAGGAAGCAAGATTCCACGATCAGTAGCCGACGAGATAGAGCTTTTGCGTGCATCCGCTTCCTGTTCTTATCCCAAATTCAACCAACTCGGTAGTCTTCGATCGAGCCATTCAGTTGCATGTTACAATTATTTGGCGCCCAATGTGGGGCCCATCACGTATTAATCATGTTTTGTAGACTTTGTGTGGGTTCTTCATATGTTTTTCTCGGCTTAAAGCTTTCGTTCTTTGTTATCGGTGACAAGAAATGTGCAGAATGGTCATCTGTAACCATCGCAGTTATCAAGCATTACTTTGCTTACGATTCCAGTACATCGAAAGTTCTGCATCGTTAGCGGAACGGTCATTCTTGAGCCGAAGAGCACAGTTCGAACCGCAATGAATACAACACAATATCCCTTGGTCTTTCTCTCCTAATACTATCTCTTTTCCCCTATTTTTATGTTCATCTAGGCCTTTAACTAGAATTTTTGGGATTGAGGCAAATACGTCTTAACCACTATGATCCCGATAAAATAGCAATTGTATGCAGAGAGGCGTTCGGAACTCAAAATTAAGTTCTCATACGAGTACCTATTGCCAACGTCGGATCTGGTAAGAACCTTCCTTATCTATCTCCTTAAAATTTCCTTGGAAATCGTTGTTAGTCCTTATATCCCGATGGGCTTGGATTTGGACTATCATAGTCATCTTATCCTTTTATTAATCTGAAATTTCATGTCGTTATTAGTTACTATTTTTTTTTTTTTTTTGTCAAACCTTTTTAACCAATATGTCAGTAGAACGAAGTTTTGAGGATTTCTCAAAATGGAAATGCTCATAGTTCAACAACCGAACACCAGCACAGCAACAAATGACTTCTGTTAGTGTGTTAGAGTAACAGCCTCTGGAGCACTTACTTGGTTTGCCACCAGTCGGTCAGGCAAACATTCCAGCTGATATTTTTTCTGGTGAGAACTCTTCCGCGTCACAAGGAGTTCAAACCAATTACGACCTAGGTCTTCACGCCGATAAAGTAGGTCACATAATGTTCAACTAGAAGTTGAAATTCACTGGGGGGTCAAAATAGGCTATCAGTTGAAAATATCATTTATCGCGTCGAAGCCTTAACGACTAAGACCTTAGGGGGGAATTATTGTATCGCAACGTAAGTTCACTGTTTGAAGGAAAAGCCAACAACTGGTTCTGGCGATACCATAAGTGAGTTACAGAAATTATCCTGCCGAATTTATGCGCTGTGCTGCGGGCGCAATATAGGGATTCGCGAACCGACCTTGACTTGTGGGAAATAATAAGGGATCGGAAACAAAAATCGAATGAAAGCTTCGATTCATATTATGAATCAATCCTGGGCCTAGCAGATCGAGGTCCACTGCCGTCAAATGCGATGGTAGAGAAATCTGCTTCACGAA
Organism: Coelopa pilipes; assembly: GCA_947389925.1. Taxonomy (NCBI): domain Eukaryota; kingdom Metazoa; phylum Arthropoda; class Insecta; order Diptera; family Coelopidae; genus Coelopa; species Coelopa pilipes. Next base: position 18,656,810 of record OX376698.1, on the reverse strand, counting down.
ATTTAGCATGAACTCTTAAACCTGCGGATATACTCGGTATCGCATCTACGTGATATTTGCAGGAAAAGGGTGTTTTTTATGCAAGTTATTTATCGAAAACCACAATTCACCAAAACAAATATGGTGCGTAGACTGGATGGCGAGTGGAAATTACTTCGTGGCGAAGACAACGGACTATATGATAAAGAAATTGCAGCAATATCGTTAATATGTTGGAATTGTGGAAGAAGTGGACTGTGTAAGCGAAAGGACCGTGTTTTGTTGCGAGTGTGAAACTTAAAATGTGTATAAACCAAATTGTAAAAAGTGGCGAAAGAAAAAACGCAAAGACCATGCAGACCACAAACACGAGCAACAAACTCCTTCCGTCATCAGTCGACCATCACCGAACAACAATAACTACCAGACATACAGAAGCATCTGACTTTACTTCCATGACTGAAAAATCAGTACCGGAAAATACAAAAATGCAAGTACCAAAACCGTCCCATGTGCGACTTACTAAATACATTGAGAAACGCAAACGCATATTCAAAAATCCTACTCCGTCAAGATCTACTCTGAGAAGTCGCTCTTTTGGGGAAATTGTGTATAGAAATAGGAAAAATGTTGTAGATTCTTTTCGATATACCCAATGACATTAGGCCGTATGCAGCGGTCAGTACATTTGAAAAATCTCTAATTGGGTTATTGGATACGGGTGATTAAAAAAATTAAATTGCTTCGTTAGAACAGTAGACGGTAAATCTCAAAGTGATATCGGTCTGGTGAAAACTAGTGTGGTGTTTTCTAGTGTTCCCCGTGGTTTGTCTAAAGCATTGATTATATTTGTTATTCAAAATTTGTCACAGGGCCTGTACCTTGGAATCGATTTTTGGAAGTCCTTCGATCTTTTGCCTATGGGACTGACATTGACATTTTCCTATTTCTCCTGCAATTGAGAAACTAATTTACCAGGAACTAGGGAGAATGATTCAACTGGGAGAGATTAAGGAGTCAGACCTTGTGCGAAAGCGAGGAAAAATAAGACTATGCTTAGATAGCAGAAAAATAAATGAGGTCATTGTGAAGGACGCATATCTTTTGCCTAATATTTTACGGCATTTTAAGTCGACTACCAAAGGCTGAGTTTGTCACAAGTTTAGACCTGATGGATGCGTTCTGGAAAATCCCTTTAGAAACCGGATTTAGATGCAAGACAGCATTCACAGTTCCTGTAAGACCCCTTTATCACTTTACAGTGATACCATCTCGCCTGATGAATAAGGTAGTCCCAGCTCATCTAAAAGCCGAAGTATTTATTTATTTAGATAATCTGTTGATCATTTCTGAATCATTCGCTAAACATTTAGAGGTTCTTAGAGAAATCGCGCAGCATCTCCGCACTTCAGGACTGACTATTTCTGTTCAGAAAAGTAAATTCTGTGGGCAATGGGTTTATTCGTACGGATCAGGAATAAGTACCCGCCATTACTGAATTTCCGACTCTGAGATCTGTTAAACAACTCCGACCGTTTTTAGGTATGACCGGTGGGTACCGGAAATTCATTAGAACATACGCTTCCGTTTCCTCCCCATTAACGGACCTGTTGAAAAATAAACGTAAATTTGCTTGCAACCTTGAAGCGGATTAATCGTTCGAAAATTTAAAATCCATTCTGAGCACCGCACCTGTTTTGCACAGTTCAAATTTCTCGCAACCATTCTTTATTTATTGCGATGCACGCAAAATAGGCATAGGAGTCGTTTTGGTTCTAGTAAGTGCGATGGGCGAAGAGTTTCCGATAGCATTTATGTCGAAGAAACTCACTCAAGCCCAACGAAATTACGCGGTAACCGAACAAGAGTGTTTAGCAGCAATGCTAAGCATTAAGAAATTTCAAGTATATGTTGAAGGACATGAGTTCACTGTAATTACCGATTATGCGTCGTTAAAGTGGTTCATGTCGAGGAAGCCAAAATGTAGTTCCTGATGCTCTTTCGTGGGACTTACGTGAGTGATGATCAAAAAAACTGGAATGAACGGCTAAGTAATATATGCTCCGCATTGCGATCAGCTACCCACTCGCAACATCGAATAAAAGATCTTTCATCGGTGGAGCACAAGATTCAAAGTAAGTCTCTCAACATTTTTTTTATTCTGATCGTTCTCCTTCGCGTAGATACATATATGGCAGATAACGAGAGAGAATCGAGAAGCAGGAAGCAGGGCGTGAGAGACTACGAACAGACAGCGACTGCAGTTCTTCTCTCTCCCTATCGTTATACAAATGAGCAAAGACGAAAACCAAACAAAAGAAGGCGAAATGCATTTCGATTCTGTCGATAAACATGATCACTGCTATAGCGAGACTTGATGTACATAACAACTTAAAGAAATTGAAATTAAATTGTAACCTAATTATCCATTAATTTTATTATAATTAAAAAGAAAGGGAATACATATTAAAATAAAGACAAAAAAACAAAAAAATAATAAAATAGAAGCAGCTAATTTTCGCGTTATCTTATGATCTGTTTTTGGTTCAACTTCTGCAATGTACCCTGCTCTTATTTTTGTATGCAATTAATCACCGGAAGATTTATAACTCTATTTTTTTTGCCTAGAAGTAATCATTTAATATTTTTATATTAACTAGATTTTAGAATATTTGATATTTATAATTTTTTTTTAGAATCTGAAAATTTTTATTCGTATCTTTGCCCCAAAAGAGTTTTTTTAAGGTTTAAGTATTATTAGAATTAAATAAAATGTTTATAATGGACTAGATCCCCTCATTTTATTTCGGATCCGATGACTATTGTCCACTGGGGTAATTCACCATCCACGTCCAACTCGGAAATTTCTTTTCTTTACGGGCGGATAAATTAAGCTACTATTCCAGCGTTGCCCAGCTCGGATTTTGCAAAAATGATTTACAGGAACGTATTGATTGGAACCTTCATCTACTTTTTTTCACTATACTCCCTCCTTCTTCGTTCGCACGCATCTCTTCGATTCATGACTGAATGTGCTGAGAGCCAAACCGAATATGGCGATCCAGCAACAGGAAGCAAGATTCCACGATCAGTAGCCGACGAGATAGAGCTTTTGCGTGCATCCGCTTCCTGTTCTTATCCCAAATTCAACCAGCTCGGTAGTCTTCGGTCGATTCATTCAGTTGCATGTTACAATTATTTGGCGCCCAACGTGGAGCCCATCACGTATTAATCATGTTTTGTAGACTTTGTGTGGGTCCTTCATATGTTTTTCTTGGCTTAAAGCTTCTATTCTTTGTTTTCGGTGACAAGAAATGTGCAGAATGGTGCCCTAGTCATCTGTAACCATCGCAGTTATCAGGCATTACTTTACTTACGATTCCAGTACATCGAAAGTTGTGCATCGTTAGCGGAACGGTCAATCTTGAGCCGAAGAGCACAGTTCGAACCGCAATGAATACAACACAATATCCCTTGGTCTTTCTCTCCTATTTCTATCTCTTTTCTCCTATTTTTATGTTCATCTAGGCCTTTGACTAGAATTTTTGGGATTGAGGCAAATACGTCTTATCCACTATGATCCCGATAAAATAGCAATTGTATGCAGAGAGGCGTTCGGAACTTAAAATTAAGTTCTTATACGAGTACCTATAGCCAACGTCAGATCTGGTAACAACCTTCCTTAGCAATCTCCTTAAAATTCCCTTGGTTATCGTTGTTAGCCCTTATATCCCGATGAGCTTGGAATTGGACTATCATAGTCATCTTATCCTTTTATTAATCTGAAATTTCATGTCGTTATTAGTTACTTTTTTTTTTTTCAAACCTTTTTAACCAGTATGTCAGTAGAACAGTAGAGTTTTGAGAATTTCGCAGTCACCTTGGCCGCCTGTCAAATTTGTAATAATGACATCAATGTTGTGGGGCACAAAGTCAAAACACCTTGCGGACACAGCTTCCATAAGGCTTGTATCGCTAAACATCTTCAAATGAACAACATATGTCCAGTGCGTGGTGGAAGTTGTGTTTCGAAGGATCTGCCAAAGACCATCACACCGCAGAAAACCACTTGACATTCACACTAAACGCGAGTACAGACTTAAAAGCAAACTTCAGCTGAACATCACAATTCGTCTGTACAACCGACGTCACAACAGGTCCCAAATGTTAGACAAGAGTCAGCTGGAACTTCCGGAACGCGTTCTCCAATCTATCGTATTGTCGATATTCGAAATGTGGTCACGGCTGCCGTTGGCGTACAACAAGCTGAGATGCTGTCAGCCCTCAGCCAAAGCCTGTCAAAACTGATCTAAACAAATATTGAAGAGGGTTTCAGACGCATCAGTCTTCAAAATTCTCAAATTGTAAATGCTCATAGTTCAAACAACCGAACACCAGCACAACAACAAATGACTTCTGTTAGTTTATTAGAGTAACAGCCTCTGGAGCACTTACTTGGTTTTTCTGGTGAGAACTCTTCCGCGTCACAAGGAGTTCAAACCAATTCCGACCTAGAACTTCACGCCGGTAAAGTAGGACATATAGTGTTCAACTAGAAGTTGAAATTCACTGGGGGTCAAAATGTGCTATCAGTTAGTTACCTCTGATAGTCGTGACGAAGACAACGGACAACATGATAGTGAAATTGCAGCAATATCGTTGATATGTTGGAATTGTGGAAGAAGTGGACATCGATATCATAACTGTGTAAGCGAAAGGAGTGTGTTTTGTTACGGGTGTGATACCTCAATGTGTATAAACCAAATTGTAAAAAGTGGCGAAACAAAATAATCAAAATCGAAATTCAAAGTGCACGCAGACCACAAACACGAGCAACAAACTCCTTCCGTCATCAGTCGACCAGCACCGAACAACAATAACTACCAGACATACAGAAGCATCTGACTTTACTTCCATGACTGAAAAATCACTACCGGAAAATACAAAAATGCAAGTACCAAAACCGTCCCATGTGCGACTCACTAAATACATTGAGAAACGCAAACGCATATTCAAAAATCCTACTCCGTCAAGATCTACTCTGAGAATTCGATCTTTTGGGGAAACAGTGTATAGAAATAGGAAAAATGTTGTAGCTTCTTTTCGATATACCCAATGACATTAGGCCGTATGCAGCGGTCAGTACATTTGAAAAATCTCTAATTGGGTTATTGAATACGGGTGATTAAAAAAATTAAATTGCTTCATTAGAACAGCAGACGGTAAATCTCAAAGTGATATCGGTCTGGTGAAAACTAGTGTGGTGTTTTCTAGTATTTTCCGTGGTTTGTCTAAACCATTGATAATATTTATTATTCGAAATTTGTCATAGGACCTGTACCTTGGAATCGATTTTTGGAAGTCCTTCGATCTTTTCCATGTGGGACTGATCAGCGAACTTAAAACTATAGAATGGAGCAAATGGACTCAACAACTTTTGTCCGAAATGAAACAACTGCAGCATGTAATTGACTTGTTTCCCTCATTCATGAAAGATGGTCTGTGAAAAACGAGTTTGATTTCGCATGCCATTGATGTTTGTTCGGTGAAACCAATAAAACAGCGACATTTTCCTGGTACTCCTGCAATTGAGAAACTAATTTACCAGGAACTATAGAGAATTATTCAACTGGGAGAGATTGAGGAGTCTGACAGTCCTTGTGCGAAAGCCAGGAAAAATTAGACTATGCTTAGACTGCAGAAAAATAAATGAGGTCACTGTGAGGGACGCATATCCTTTGCCTAATATTGACGGCATTTTAAGTTGCCTACCAAAGTCTGAGTTTATCACAAGTTTAGACCTGAAGGATGCGTTCTGGAAAATCCCTTTAGAAACCGGATCTAGAAGCAAGAGAGCATTCACAGTTCCTGTCAGACCCCTTTATCACTTTACAGTGATGCCATCTCGCCTGATAAGGTAGTTCCTGCTCATCTAAAAGCCGAAGTTTTTATTTATTTATTTGATCTATTGATCATTTCTAATTTATTCACTAAACAGGCATTACTTTACTTACGATTCCAGTACATCGAAAGTTGTGCATCGTTAGCGGAACGGTTAATCTTGAGCCGAAGAGCACAGTGCTTCAAAGTGCACTTCAAAGTGCACGCAGACCACAAACACGAGCAACAAACTCCTTCCGTCATCAGTCGACCAGCACCGAACAACAATAACTACCAGACATACAGAAGCATCTGACTTTACTTCCATGACTGAAAAATCACTACCGGAAAATACAAAAATGCAAGTACCAAAACCGTCCCATGTGCGACTCACTAAATACATTGAGAAACGCAAACGCATATTCAAAAATCCTACTCCGTCAAGATCTACTCTGAGAAGTCGCTCTTTTGGGGAAATTGTGTATAGAAATAGGAAAAATGTTGTAAATTCTTTTCGATATACCCAATGACATTAGGCCGTATGCAGCGGTCAGTACATTTGAAAAATATCTAATTGGGTTATTGGATACGGGTGATTAAAAAAATTAAATTGCTTCGTTAGAACAGTAGACGGTAAATCTCAAAGTGATATCGGTCTGGTGAAAACTAGTGTGGTGTTTTCTAGTGTTCCCCGTGCTTTGTCTAAAGCATTGATTATATTTGTTATTCAAAATTTGTCACAGGGCCTGTACCTTGGAATCGATTTTTGGAAGTCCTTCGATCTTTTGCCTATGGGACTGACATTGACATTTTCCTATTTCTCCTGCAATTGAGAAACTAATTTACCAGGAACTAGGGAGAATGATTCAACTGGGAGAGATTAAGGAGTCAGACCTTGTGCGAAAGCGAGGAAAAATAAGACTATGCTTAGATAGCAGAAAAATAAATGAGGTCATTGTGAAGGACGCATATCTTTTGCCTAATATTTTACGGCATTTTAAGTCGACTACCAAAGGCTGAGTTTGTCACAAGTTTAGACCTGATGGATGCGTTCTGGAAAATCCCTTTAGAAACCGGATTTAGATGCAAGACAGCATTCACAGTTCCTGTAAGACCCCTTTATCACTTTACAGTGATACCATCTCGCCTGATGAATAAGGTAGTCCCAGCTCATCTAAAAGCCGAAGTATTTATTTATTTAGATAATCTGTTGATCATTTCTGAATCATTCGCTAAACATTTAGAGGTTCTTAGAGAAATCGCGCAGCATCTCCGCACTTCAGGACTGACTATTTCTGTTCAGAAAAGTAAATTCTGTGGGCAATGGGTTTATTCGTACGGATCAGGAATAAGTACCCGCCATTACTGAATTTCCGACTCTGAGATCTGTTAAACAACTCCGACCGTTTTTAGGTATGACCGGTGGGTACCGGAAATTCATTAGAACATACGCTTCCGTTTCCTCCCCATTAACGGACCTGTTGAAAAATAAACGTAAATTTGCTTGCAACCTTGAAGCGGATTAATCGTTCGAAAATTTAAAATCCATTCTGAGCACCGCACCTGTTTTGCACAGTTCAAATTTCTCGCAACCATTCTTTATTTATTGCGATGCACGCAAAATAGGCATAGGAGTCGTTTTGGTTCTAGTAAGTGCGATGGGCGAAGAGTTTCCGATAGCATTTATGTCGAAGAAACTCACTCAAGCCCAACGAAATTACGCGGTAACCGAACAAGAGTGTTTAGCAGCAATGCTAAGCATTAAGAAATTTCAAGTATATGTTGAAGGACATGAGTTCACTGTAATTACCGATTATGCGTCGTTAAAGTGGTTCATGTCGAGGAAGCCAAAATGTAGTTCCTGATGCTCTTTCGTGGGACTTACGTGAGTGATGATCAAAAAAACTGGAATGAACGGCTAAGTAATATATGCTCCGCATTGCGATCAGCTACCCACTCGCAACATCGAATAAAAGATCTTTCATCGTTGGAGCACAAGATTCAAAGTAAGTCTCTCAACATTTTTTTTATTCTGATCGTTCTCCTTCGCGTAGATACATATATGGCAGATAACGAGAGAGAATCGAGAAGCAGGAAGCAGGGCGTGAGAGACTACGAACAGACAGCGACTGCAGTTCTTCTCTCTCCCTATCGTTATACAAATGAGCAAAGACGAAAACCAAACAAAAGAAGGCGAAATGCATTTCGATTCTGTCGATAAACATGATCACTGCTATAGCGAGACTTGATGTACATAACAACTTAAAGAAATTGAAATTAAATTGTAACCTAATTATCCATTAATTTTATTATAATTAAAAAGAAAGGGAATACATATTAAAATATAGACAAAAAAACAAAAAAATAATAAAATAGAAGCAGCTAATTTTCGCGTTATCTTATGATCTGTTTTTGGTTCAACTTCTGCAATGTACCCTGCTCTTATTTTTGTATGCAATTAATCACCGGAAGATTTATAACTCTATTTTTTTTGCCTAGAAGTAATCATTTAATATTTTTATATTAACTAGATTTTAGAATATTTGATATTTATAATTTTTTTTTATAATCTGAAAATTTTTATTCGTATCTTTGCCCGAAAAGAGTTTTTTTAAGGTTTAAGTATTATTAGAAATAAATAAAATGTTTATAATGGACTAGATCCCCTCATTTTATTTCGGATCCGATGACTATTGTCCACTGGGGTAATTCACCATCCACGTCCAACTCGGAAATTTCTTTTCGTTACGGGCGGATAAATTATGCTACGATTCCAGCGTTGCCCAGCTCGGATTTTGCAAAAATGATTTACAGGAACGTATTGATTGGAACCTTCATCTACTTTTTTTCACTATACTCTCTCCTTCTTCGTTCGCACGCATCTCTTCGATTCATGACTGAATGTGCTGAGAGCCAAACCGAATATGGCGATCCAGCAACAGGAAGCAAGATTCCACGATCAGTAGCCGACGAGATAGAGCTTTTGCGTGCATCCGCTTCCTGTTCTTATCCCAAATTCAACCAGCTCGGTAGTCTTCGGTCGATTCATTCAGTTGCATGTTACAATTATTTGGCGCCCAACGTGGAGCCCATCACGTATTAATCATGTTTTGTAGACTTTGTGTGGGTCCTTCATATGTTTTTCTTGGCTTAAAGCTTCTATTCTTTGTTTTCGGTGACAAGAAATGTGCAGAATGGTGCCCTAGTCATCTGTAACCATCGCAGTTATCAGGCATTACTTTACTTACGATTCCAGTACATCGAAAGTTGTGCATCGTTAGCGGAACGGTCAATCTTGAGCCGAAGAGCACAGTTCGAACCGCAATGAATACAACACAACATCCCTTGGTCTTTCTCTCCTATTTCTATCTCTTTTCTCCTATTTTTATGTTCATCTAGGCCTTTGACTAGAATTTTTGGGATTGAGGCAAATACGTCTTATCTGATCCCGATAAAATAGCAATTGTATGCAGAGAGGCGTTCGGAACTTAAAATTAAGTTCTTATACGAGTACCTATTGCCAACGTCAGATCTGGTAACAACCTTCCTTAGCAATCTCCTTAAAATTCCCTTGGTTATCGTTGTTAGCCCTTATATCCCGATGAGCTTGGAATTGGACTATCATAGTCATCTTATCCTTTTATTAATCTGAAATTTCATGTCGTTATTAGTTACTTTTTTTTTTTTCAAACCTTTTTAACCAGTATGTCAGTAGAACAGTAGAGTTTTGAGAATTTCGCAGTCACCTTGGCCGCCTGTCAAATTTGTAATAATGACATCAATGTTGTGGGGCACAAAGTCAAAACACCTTGCGGACACAGCTTCCATAAGGCTTGTATCGCTAAACATCTTCAAATGAACAACATATGTCCAGTGCGTGGTGGAAGTTGTGTTTCGAAGGATCTGCCAAAGACCATCACACCGCAGAAAACCACTTGACATTCACACTAAACGCGAGTACAGACTTAAAAGCAAACTTCAGCTGAACATCACAATTCGTCTGTACAACCGACGTCACAACAGGTCCCAAATGTTAGACAAGAGTCAGCTGGAACTTCCGGAACGCGTTCTCCAATCTATCGTATTGTCGATATTCGAAATGTGGTCACGGCTGCCGTTGGCGTACAACAAGCTGAGATGCTGTCAGCCCTCAGCCAAAGCCTGTCAAAACTGATCTAAACAAATATTGAAGAGGGTTTCAGACGCATCAGTCTTCAAAATTCTCAAATTGTAAATGCTCATAGTTCAAGCAACCGAACACCAGCACAACAACTACTGACTTCTGTTAGTTTGTTAGAGTAACAGCCTCTGGAGCACTTACTTGGTTTTTCTGGTGAGAACTCTTCCGCGTCACAAGGAGTTCAAACCAATTCCGACCTAGAACTTCACGCCGGTAAAGTAGGACATATAGTGTTCAACTAGAAGTTGAAATTCACTGGGGGTCAAAATGTGCTATCAGTTAGTTACCTCTGATAGTCGTGACGAAGACAACGGACAACATGATAGTGAAATTGCAGCAATATCGTTGATATGTTGGAATTGTGGAAGAAGTGGACATCGATATCATAACTGTGTAAGCGAAAGGAGTGTGTTTTGTTACGGGTGTGATACCTCAATGTGTATAAACCAAATTGTAAAAAGTGGCGAAACAAAATAATCAAAATCGAAATTCAAAGTGCACGCAGACCACAAACACGAGCGACAAACTCCTTCCGTCATTAGTCCACCAGCACCGAACAACAATAACTACCAGACATACAGAAGCATCTTACTTTACTTCCATGACAAAATCACTACCGGAAAATACAAAAATGCGAGTACCAAAGCCGTCTCATGTGCGACTCACTAAATACATTGAGAAATGCAAACGCATATTTAAAAATCCTACTCCGTCAAGATCTACTCTGAGAATTCGCTCTTTTGGGGAAACAGTGTATAGAAATAGGAAAAATGTTGTAGCTTCTTTTCGATATACCCAATGACATTAGGCCGTATGCAGCGGTCAGTACATTTGAAAAATCTCTAATTGGGTTATTGGATACGGGTGATTAAAAAAATTAAATTGCTTCGTTAAAACAGCAGACGGTAAATCTCAAAGTGATATCGGTCTGGTAAAAAATGGTGTGGTGTTTTCTAATGTTTTCTGTGGTTTGTCTAAACCATTGATTATATAGCGTGTAATTGACTTGCTTTCCTCATTCATGAAATATGGTCTGTGAAAAACGAGTTTGATTTCGCATGCCATTGATGTTTGTTCGGTGAAACCAATAAAACAGCGACATTTTCCTGTTACTCCTGCAATTGAGAAACTAATTTACCAGGAACTATAGAGAATGATTCAACTGGGAGAGATTGAGGAGTCAGACCTTGTGCGAAAGCCAGGAAAAATTAGACTATGCTTAGACAGCAGAAAAATAAATGAGGTCACTGTGAAGGACGCATATCCTTTGCCTAATATTGACGGCATTTTAAATCGACTACCAAAGGCTGAGTTTATCACAAGTTCAGACCTGAAGGATGCGTTCTGGAAAATCCCTTTAGAAACCGGATCTAGAAGCAAGAGAGCATTCACAGTTCCTGTCAGACCCCTTTATCACTTTACAGTGATGCCATCTCGCCTGATAAGGTAGTTCCTGCTCATCTAAAAGCCGAAGTTTTTATTTATTTATTTGATCTATTGATCATTTCTAATTTATTCACTAAACAGGCATTACTTTACTTACGATTCCAGTACATCGAAAGTTGTGCATCGTTAGCGGAACGGTTAATCTTGAGCCGAAGAGCACAGTGCTTCAAAGTGCACTTCAAAGTGCACGCAGACCACAAACACGAGCAACAAACTCCTTCCGTCATCAGTCGACCAGCACCGAACAACAATAACTACCAGACATACAGAAGCATCTGACTTTACTTCCATGACTGAAAAATCACTACCGGAAAATACAAAAATGCAAGTACCAAAACCGTCCCATGTGCGACTCACTAAATACATTGAGAAACGCAAACGCATATTCAAAAATCCTACTCCGTCAAGATCTACTCTGAGAATTCGATCTTTTGGGGAAACAGTGTATAGAAATAGGAAAAATGTTGTAGCTTCTTTTCGATATACCCAATGACATTAGGCCGTATGCAGCGGTCAGTACATTTGAAAAATCTCTAATTGGGTTATTGAATACGGGTGATTAAAAAAATTAAATTGCTTCATTAGAACAGCAGACGGTAAATCTCAAAGTGATATCGGTCTGGTGAAAACTAGTGTGGTGTTTTCTAGTATTTTCCGTGGTTTGTCTAAACCATTGATAATATTTATTATTCGAAATTTGTCATAGGACCTGTACCTTGGAATCGATTTTTGGAAGTCCTTCGATCTTTTCCATGTGGGACTGATCAGCGAACTTAAAACTATAGAATGGAGCAAATGGACTCAACAACTTTTGTCCGAAATGAAACAACTGCAGCACGTAATTGACTTGTTTCCCTCATTCATGAAAGATGGTCTGTGAAAAACGAGTTTGATTTCGCATGCCATTGATGTTTGTTCGGTGAAACCAATAAAACAGCGACATTTTCCTGGTACTCCTGCAATTGAGAAACTAATTTACCAGGAACTATAGAGAATGATTCAACTGGGAGAGATTGAGGAGTCTGACAGTCCTTGTGCGAAAGCCAGGAAAAATTAGACTATGCTTAGACTGCAGAAAAATAAATGAGGTCACTGTGAGGGACGCATATCCTTTGCCTAATATTGACGGCATTTTAAGTTGCCTACCAAAGTCTGAGTTTATCACAAGTTTAGACCTGAAGGATGCGTTCTGGAAAATCCCTTTAGAAACCGGATGTAGATGCATGACAGCATTCACAGTTCCTGTCAGACCCCTTTATCACTTTACAGTGATGCCATCTCGCCTGATGGATAAGGTAGTCCCTGCTCATCTAAAAGCCGAAGTTTTTATTTATTTAGATGATCTGTTGATCATTTCTGAATTATTCGCTAAACATTTAGAGGTTCTTAGAGAAATCGCGCAGCATCTCCGCACTTCAGGACTGACTATTTCTGTTCAGAAAAGTAAATTCTGTGGGCAATGGGTTTATTCGTACGGATCAGGAATAAGTACCCGCCATTACTGAATTTCCGACTCTGAGATCTGTTAAACAACTCCGACCGTTTTTAGGTATGACCGGTTGGTACCGGAAATTCATTAGAACATACGCTTCCGTTTCCTCCCCATTAACGGACCTGTTGAAAAATAAACGTAAATTTGCTTGGAACCTTGAAGCGGATTAATCGTTCGAAAATTTAAAATCCATTCTGAGCACCGCACCTGTTTTGCACAGTTCAAATTTCTCGCAACCATTCTTTATTTATTGCGATGCACGCAAAATAGGCATAGGAGTCGTTTTGGTTCTAGTAAGTGCGATGGGCGAACAGTTTCCGACAGCACTTATGTCGAAGAAACTCAATCCAGCCCAACGAAATTACTCGGTAACCGAACAAGAGTGTTTAGCAGCTATGCTAAGCATTAAGAAATTTCGAGTATATGTTAAAGGACATGAGTTCACTGTAATTACCGATCATGCGTCGTTAAAGTGGTTCATGTCAAGGAAGCCAAAATGTAGTTCCTGATGCTCTTTCGCGGGACGTGAGTGATTATAAAAAAAACTGGAATGAACGGCTAAGTAACATATGCTCCGCACTGCGATCAGCTACCCACTCGTAATACCGAATATAAGATCTTTCATCGTTGGAGCACATGATTCAAAGTAAGTCTCTCAACATTTTTTTTATTCTGATCGTTCCCTTCGCGTAGATACATATGTGGCAGGTAGCGAGAGAGAAACGAGAAGCAAGAAGCGGGGCGTGAGAGACTGCGAATAGACAGCGACTGCATTTCTTCTCTCTCCCTATCGTTATACAAATGAGCAAAGACGAAAACAAAACAAAGAATAGTGGCGAAATGCAATTCGATTCTGTCGATAAACTTGATCACTCCTATAGCGGAACTTGATGTACATAACAACTTAAAAAAATTGAAAATAAATTGTAACTTAATTATCCATTAATTTTATTATAATTAAACAGAAATGGAATACATATTAAAATAAACACAAAAAAAAAACAAAAGACACTAATTTTCTCGTTACCTTATGATCTGTTTTTGGATCAACTTTTGCAATGTACCCTTATCTTATTTTTGTATGCAATTAATCACCGGAAGATTTATAACTCTATTTGTTTTGCCTAGAAGTAATCATTTAATTTTTTATATTAACTAGATTTTGATATTTAAATTTTTTTTTAGAATCTGAAAATTTGTATTCGTATCTTTGTCCCAAAAGAGTTTTTTTAAGAATTAAGTATTATTAGAATTAAATAAAATGTTTAAAATGGAGTAGATCCCCTCATTTTATTTCGGATCCGATGTCTACTGTCCACGGGGGTAATTCACCATCCACGTCCAACTCGGAAATTTCTTTTCTTTACGGGCGGATAAATTAAGCTACTATTCCAGCGTTGCCCAGCTCGGAATTCTGCAAAAATGAATCACAGCAACGTATTGATTGGAACCTTTATCTACTTTTTTTCACTGTACTCTCTCCTTCTTCGTTCGCACGCATTTCTTCGATTCATGACTGAATGTGCTGAGAGTCAAACCGAATATGGCGACCCAGCAACAGGAAGCAAGATTCCACGATCAGTAGCCGACGAGATAGAGCTTTTGCGTGCATCCGCTTCCTGTTCATATCCCAAATTCAACCAGCTCGGTAGTCTTCGATCGAGCCATTCAGATGCATGTTACAATTATTTGGCGCCCAATGTGGGGCCCATCACGTATTAATCATGTTTTGTAGACTTTGTGTGGGTCCTTCATATGTTTTTCTCGGCTTAAAGCTTTCGTTCTTTGATATCGGTGACAAGAAATGTGCAGAATGGTCATCTGTAACCATCGCAGTTATCAAGCATTACTTTACTTACGATTCCAGTACATCGAAAGTTGTGCATCGTTAGCGGAACGGCTAATCTTGAGCCGAAGAGCACTGTGCTTCAAAGTGCACTTCAAAGTGCACGCAGACCACAAACACGAGCGACAAACTCCTTCCGTCATCAGTCGACCAGCACCGAACAACAATAACTACCAGACATACAGAAGCATCTGACTTTACTTCCATGACTGAAAAATCACTACCGGAAAATACAAAAATGCAAGTACCAAAACCGTCCCATGTGCGACTCACTAAATACATTGAGAAACGCAAACGCATATTCAAAAATCCTACTCCGTCAAGATCTACTCTGAGAATTCGCTCTTTTGGGGAAATAGTGTATAGAAATAGGAAAAATGTTGTAGCTTCTTTTCGATATACCCAATGACATTAGGCCGTATGCAGCGGTCAGTACATTTGAAAAATCTCTAATTGGGTTATTGAATACGGGTGATTAAAAAAATTAAATTGCTTCGTTAGAACAGTAGATGGTAAATCTCAAAGTGATATCGGTCTGGTGAAAACTAGTGTGGTGTTTTCTAGTGTTCCCCGTGGTTTGTCTAAAGCATTGATTATATTTGTTATTCAAAATTTGTCACAGGGCCTGTACCTTGGTTCGATTTTTGGAAGTCCTTCGATCTTTTGCCTATGGGACTGACATTGACATTTTCCTATTTCTCCTGCAATTGAGAAACTAATTTACCAGGAACTAGGGAGAATGATTCAACTGGGAGAGATTAAGGAGTCAGACCTTGTGCGAAAGCGAGGAAAAATAAGACTATGCTTAGATAGCAGAAAATTAAATGAGGTCATTGTGAAGGACGCATATCTTTTGCCTAATATTTTACGGCATTTTAAGTCGACTACCAAAGGCTGAGTTTGTCACAAGTTTAGACCTGATGGATGCGTTCTGGAAAATCCCTTTAGAAACCGGATCTAGATGCAAGACAGCATTCACAGTTCCTGTCAGACCCCTTTATCACTTTACAGTGATACCATCTCGCCTGATGAATAAGGTAGTCCCTGCTCATCTAAAAGCCGAAGTATTTATTTATTTAGATAATCTGTTGATCATTTCTGAATCATTCGCTAAACATTTAGAGGTTCTTAGAGAAATCGCGCAGCATCTCCGCACTTCAGGACTGACTATTTCTGTTCAGAAAAGTAAATTCTGTGGGCAATGGGTTTATTCGTACGGATCAGGAATAAGTACCCGCCATTACTGAATTTCCGACTCTGAGATCTGTTAAACAACTCCGACCGTTTTTAGGTATGACCGGTTGGTACCGGAAATTCATTAGAACATACGCTTCCGTTTTCTCCCCATTAACGGACCTGTTGAAAAATAAACGTAAATTTGCTTGCAACCTTGAAGCGGATTAATCGTTCGAAAATTTAAAATCCATTCTGAGCACCGCACCTGTTTTGCACAGTTCAAATTTCTCGCAACCATTCTTTATTTATTGCGATGCACGCAAAATAGGCATAGGAGTCGTTTTGGTTCTAGTAAGTGCGATGGGCGAAGAGTTTCCGATAGCATTTATGTCGAAGAAACTCACTCAAGCCCAACGAAATTACTCGGTAACCGAACAAGAGTGTTTAGCAGCAATGCTAAGCATTAAGAAATTTCAAGTATATGTTGAAGGACATGAGTTCACTGTAATTACCGATTATGCGTCGTTAAAGTGGTTCATGTCGAGGAAGCCAAAATGTAGTTCCTGATGCTCTTTCGTGGGACTTACGTGAGTGATGATCAAAAAAACTGGAATGAACGGCTAAGTAATATATGCTCCGCATTGCGATCAGCTACCCACTCGCAACATCGAATAAAAGATCTCTCATCGTTGGAGCACAAGATTCAAAGTAAGTCTCTCAACATTTTTTTTATTCTGATCGTTCTCCTTCGCGTAGATACATATATGGTAGATAACGAGAGAGAATCGAGAAGCAGGAAGCAGGGCGTGAGAGACTACGAACAGACAGCGACTGCAGTTCTTCTCTCTCCCTATCGTTATACAAATGAGCAAAGACGAAAACCAAACAAAAGAAGGCGAAATGCATTTCGATTCTGTCGATAAACATGATCACTGCTATAGCGAGACTTGATGTACATAACAACTTAAAGAAATTGAAATTAAATTGTAACCTAATTATCCATTAATTTTATTATAATTAAAAAGAGAGGGAATACATATTAAAATAAAGACAAAAAAACAAAAAAATAATAAAATAGAAGCAGCTAATTTTCGCGTTATCTTATGATCTGTTTTTGGTTCAACTTCTGCAATGTACCCTGCTCTTATTTTTGTATGCAATTAATCACCGGAAGATTTATAACTCTATTTTTTTTGCCTAGAAGTAATCATTTAATATTTTTATATTAACTAGATTTTAGAATATTTGATATTTATAATTTTTTTTTAGAATCTGAAAATTTTTATTCGTATCTTTGCCCGAAAAGAGTTTTTTTAAGGTTTAAGTATTATTAGAATTAAATAAAATGTTTATAATGGACTAGATCCCCTCATTTTATTTCGGATCCGATGACTATTGTCCACTGGGGTAATTCACCATCCACGTCCAACTCGGAAATTTCTTTTCGTTACGGCCGGATAAATTATGCTACGATTCCAGCGTTGCCCAGCTCGGATTTTGCAAAAATGATTTACAGGAACGTATTGATTGGAACCTTCATCTACTTTTTTTCACTATACTCTCTCCTTCTTCGTTCGCACGCATCTCTTCGATTCATGACTGAATGTGCTGAGAGCCAAACCGAATATGGCGATCCAGCAACAGGAAGCAAGATTCCACGATCAGTAGCCGACGAGATAGAGCTTTTGCGTGCATCCGCTTCCTGTTCTTATCCCAAATTCAACCAGCTCGGTAGTCTTCGGTCGATTCATTCAGTTGCATGTTACAATTATTTGGCGCCCAACGTGGAGCCCATCACGTATTAATCATGTTTTGTAGACTTTGTGTGAGTCCTTCATATGTTTTTCTCGGCTTAAAGCTTTCGTTCTTTGTTATCGGTGACAAGAAATGTGCAGAATGGTGCCCTAGTCATCTGTAACCATCGCAGTTATCAGGCATTACTTTACTTACGATTCCAGTACATCGAAAGTTGTGCATCGTTAGCGGAACGGTCAATCTTGAGCCGAAGAGCACAGTTCGAACCGCAATGAATACAACACAACATCCCTTGGTCTTTCTCTCCTATTTCTATCTCTTTTCTCCTATTTTTATGTTCATCTAGGCCTTTGACTAGAATTTTTGGGATTGAGGCAAATACGTCTTATCTGATCCCGATAAAATAGCAATTGTATGCAGAGAGGCGTTCGGAACTTAAAATTAAGTTCTTATACGAGTACCTATTGCCAACGTCAGATCTGGTAACAACCTT
The DNA here is from genome assembly GCA_947389925.1 of Coelopa pilipes. Classification (NCBI taxonomy): domain Eukaryota; kingdom Metazoa; phylum Arthropoda; class Insecta; order Diptera; family Coelopidae; genus Coelopa; species Coelopa pilipes. Next base: position 18,638,563 of record OX376698.1, on the reverse strand, counting down.
CCTTAGCAATCTCCTTAAAATTCCCTTGGTTATCGTTGTTAGCCCTTATATCCCGATGAGCTTGGAATTGGACTATCATAGTCATCTTATCCTTTTATTAATCTGAAATTTCATGTCGTTATTAGTTACTATTTTTTTTTTTTTCAAACCTTTTTAACCAGTATGTCAGTAGAACAGTAGAGTTTTGAGAATTTCGCAGTCACCTTGGCCGCCTGTCAAATTTGTAATAATGACATCAATGTTGTGGGGCACAAAGTCAAAACACCTTGCGGACACAGCTTCCATAAGGCTTGTATCGCTAAACATCTTCAAACGAACAACATATGTCCAGTGCGTGGTGGAAGTTGTGTTTCGAAGGATCTGCCAAAGACCATCACACCGCAGAAAACCACTTGACATTCACACCAAACGCGAGTACAGACTTAAAAGCAAACTTCAGCTGAACATCACAATTCGTCTGTACAACCGACGTCACAACAGGTCCCAAATGTTAGACAAGAGTCAGCTGGAACTTCCGGAACGCGTTCTCCAATCTATCGTATTGTCGATATTCGAAATGTGGTCACGGCTGCCGTTGGCGTACAACAAGCTGAGATGCTGTCAGCCCTCAGCCAAAGCCTGTCAAAACTAATCGAAACAAATATTGAAGAGGGTTTCAGACGCATCAGTCTTCAACATTCTCAAATTGTAAATGCTCATAGTTCAAACAACCGAACACCAGCATAACAACTAATGACTTCTGTTAGTTTGTTAGAGTAACAGCCTCTGGAGCACTTACTTGGTTTGCCACCAGTCGGTCAGGCAAACATTCCAGGTGATATTTTTTCTGGTGAGAACTCTTCCGCGTCACAAGGAGTTCAAACCAATTCCGACCTAGAACTTCACGCCGGTAAAGTAGGACATATAGTGTTCAACTAGAAGTTGAAATTCACTGGGGGTCAAAATGTGCTATCAGTTAGTTACCTCTGATAGTCGTGACGAAGACAACGGACAACATGATAGTGAAATTGCAGCAATATCGTTGATATGTTGGAATTGTGGAAGAAGTGGACATCGATATCATAACTGTGTAAGCGAAAGGAGTGTGTTTTGTTACGGGTGTGATACCTCAATGTGTATAAACCAAATTGTAAAAAGTGGCGAAACAAAATAATCAAAATCGAGTGCTTCAAAGTGCACGCAGACCACAAACACGAGCGACAAACTCCTTCCGTCATTAGTCCACCAGCACCGAACAACAATAACTACCAGACATACAGAAGCATCTGACTTTACTTCCATGACAAAATCACTACCGGAAAATACAAAAATGCGAGTACCAAAGCCGTCTCATGTGCGACTCACTAAATACATTGAGAAATGCAAACGCATATTTAAAAATCCTACTCCGTCAAGATCTACTCTGAGAATTCGCTCTTTTGGGGAAACAGTGTATAGAAATAGGAATGTTTGTTCGGTGAAACCAATAAAACAGCGACATTTTCCTGTTACTCCTGCAATTGAGAAACTAATTTACCAGGAACTATAGAGAATGATTCAACTGGGAGAGATTGAGGAGTCAGACCTTGTGCGAAAGCCAGGAAAAATTAGACTATGCTTAGACAGCAGAAAAATAAATGAGGTCACTGTGAAGGACGCATATCCTTTGCCTTATATTGACGGCATTTTAAATCGACTACCAAAGGCTGAGTTTATCACAAGTTCAGACCTGAAGGATGCGTTCTGGAAAATCCCTTTAGAAACCGGATCTAGAAGCAAGAGAGCATTCACAGTTCCTGTCAGACCCCTTTATCACTTTACAGTGATGCCATCTCGCCTGATAAGGTAGTTCCTGCTCATCTAAAAGCCGAAGTTTTTATTTATTTATTTGATCTATTGATCATTTCTGATTTATTCACTAAACAGGCATTACTTTACTTACGATTCCAGTACATCGAAAGTTGTGCATCTTTAGCGGAACGGTTAATCTTGAGCCGAAGAGCACAGTGCTTCAAAGTGCACGCAGACCACAAACACGAGCAACAAACTCCTTCCGTCATCAGTCGACCAGCACCGAACAACAATAACTACCAGACATACAGAAGCATCTGACTTTACTTCCATGGCTGAAAAATCACTACCGGAAAATACAAAAATGCAAGTACCAAAACCGTCCCATGTGCGACTCACTAAATACATTGAGAAACGCAAACACATATTCAAAAATCCTACTCCGTCAAGATCTACTCTGAGAATTCGCTCTTTTGGGGAAACAGTGTATAGAAATAGGAAAAATGTTGTAGCTTCTTTTCGATATACCCAATGACATTAGGCCGTATGCAGCGGTCAGTACATTTGAAAAATCTCTAATTGGGTTATTGGATACGGGTGATTAAAAAAATTAAATTGCTTCATTAGAACAGCAGACGGTAAATCTCAAAGTGATATCGGTTTGGTGAAAACTAGTGTGGTGTTTTCTAGTATTTTCCGTGGTTTGTCTAAACCATTGATAATATTTATTATTCGAAATTTGTCATAGGACCTGTACCTTGGAATCGATTTTTGGAAGTCCTTCGATCTTTTCCATGTGGGACTGATCAGCGAACTTAAAACTATAGAATGGAGCAAATGGACTCAACAACTTTTGTCCGAAATGAAACAACTGCAGCACGTAATTGACTTGTTTCCCTCATTCATGAAAGATGGTCTGTGAAAAACGAGTTTGATTTCGCATGCCATTGATGTTTGTTCGGTGAAACCAATAAAACAGCGACATTTTCCTGTTACTCCTGCAATTGAGAAACTAATTTACCAGGAACTATAGAGAATGATTCAACTGGGAGAGATTGAGGAGTCAGACCTTGTGCGAAAGCCAGGAAAAATTAGACTATGCTTAGACAGCAGAAAAATAAATGAGGTCATTGTGAAGGACGCATATCCTTTGCCTAATATTGACGGCATTTTAAATCGACTACCAAAGGCTGAGTTTATCACAAGTTTAGACCTGAAGGATGCGTTCTGGAAAATCCCTTTAGAAACCGGATCTAGAAGCAAGAGAGTATTTACAGTTCCTGTCAGACCCCTTTATCACTTTACAGTGATGCCATCTCGCCTGATGGATAAGGTAGTCCCTGCTCATCTAAAAGCCGAAGTATTTATTTATTTAGATGATCTGTTGATAACTTCTGAATCATTCAGAGGTTCTTAGAGAAATCGCGCAGCATCTCCGCACTTCAGGACTGACTATTTCTGTTGAGAAAAGCAAATTCTGTGGGCAATGGGATTATTCGTACGGATCAGGAATAAGTACCCGCCATTACTGAATTTCCGACTCCGCGATCTGTTAAACAACTCCTACCGTTTTTAGGTATGACCGGTTGGTACCGGACGTTCATTAGAACATACGCTTCCGTTTCCTCCCCATTAACGGACCTGTTGAAAAATAAACGTAAATTTGCTTGGAACCTTGAAGCGGATTAATCGTTCGAAAATTTAAAATCCATTCTGAGCACCGCACCTGTTTTCACAGTTCAAATTTCTCGCAACCATTCTTTATTTATTGCGATGCACGCAAAATAGGCATAGGAGTCGTTTTGGTTCTAGTAAGTGCGATGGGCGAAGAGTTTCCGATAGCATTTATGCCGAAGAAACACAATCAAGCCCAACGAAATTACTCGGTAACCGAACAAGAGTGTTTAGCAGCAATGCTAAGCATTAAGAAATTTCGAGTATATGTTGAAGGACATGAATTCTCTGTAATTACCGATCATGCGTCGTTAAAGTGGTTCATGTCGAGGAAGTCAAAATGTAGTTTCTGATGCTCTTTCGTGGGACTTACGTGAGTGATAATAAAAAAACTGGAATGAACGGCAATGCTCCGCATTGCAATCAGCTACCCACTCGCAACATCGAATAAAAGATCTTTCATCGTTGAAGCACAAGATTCAAAGTAAGTCTCTCAACATTTTGTTTATTCTGATCGTTTTCCTTCGCGTAGATACATATGTGGCAGGTAGCGAGAGAGAAACGAGAAGCAAGAAGCGGGGCGTGAGAGACTGCGAATAGACAGCGACTGCATTTCTTCTCTCTCCCTATCGTTATACAAATGAGCAAAGACGAAAACAAAACAAAGAATAGTGGCGAAATGCATTCCGATTCTGTCGATAAAAATGATCACTGCAATAGCGAGACTTGATGTACATAACAACATATAAAATTGAAATTAAATTGTAACCTAATTACCCATTACTTTTATTATAATTAAAAAGAAAGGGAATACATATTAAAATAAACACACAAAAAAAAAAACAACAAAAGAAAGAAATTTTCGCGTTATCTTATGATCTGTTTTTGGCTCAACTTCTGCAATGTACCCTGCTCTTATTTTTGTATGCAATTAATCACCGGAAGATTTATAACTATATTTTTTTTTTGCCTAGAAATAATCATTTAATTTTTTTATATTAACTAGATTTTAGAATATTTGATATTTATAATTTTTTTTTTAGAATCTGAAAATTTTTATTCGTATCGTTGCCCCAAAAGAGTTTTTTTAAGAATTAAGTATTATTAGAATTAAATAAAATGTTTATAATGGAGTAGATCCTCTCATTTTATTTCGGATCCGATGTCTATTATCCACTGGGGTAATTCACCATCCACGTCCAACTCGGAAATTTCTTTTCGTTAGGGGCGGATAAATTATGCTACGATTCCAGCGTTGCCCAGCTCGGATTCTGCAAAAATGATTTACAGGAACGTATTGATTGGAACCTTGATCTACTTTTTTTCACTGTACTCTCTCCTTCTTCTTTCGCACGCATCTCTTCGATTCATGCCTGAATGTGCTGAGAGCCAAACCGAATATGGCGATCCAGCAACAGGATGCATGATTCCACGATCAGTAGCCGACGAGCTAGAGCATCCGCTTCCTGTTCTTATCCCAAATTCAATCAGCTCGGTAGTCTTCGATCGAGCCATTCAGTTGCATGTTACAATTATTTGGCGACCAATGTGGGGCCCATCACGTATTAATCATGTTTTGTAGACTTTGTGTCATTCATATGTTTTTCTCGGCTTAAAGCTTCTATTCATTGTCTCCGGTGACAAGAAATGTGCAGAATAGCTCCCTAGTCATCTGTAACCAATACAGTAATCATGCATTAATTTACTTACAATTCAAGTACATCGAAAGTTGTTAGCGGAACGGTCAATCTTGAGCCGAAGAGCACAGTTCGAACTGCAATGAATACAACACAACATCCCTTGGTCTTTCTCTCCTATTTCTATCCCTTTTCCCCTATTTTTATGCTCATCTAGGCCTTTGACTAGAATTTTTGGGATTGAGGCCAATACGTCTTAATCACTATGATCCTGATAAAATTGTAATTGTATGCAGAGAGGCGTTCGGAACTCAAAATTAAGTTCTCATACGAGTACCTATTGCCAACGTCAGATCTGGTAACAACCTTCCTTAGCAATCTCCTTAAAATTCCCATGGTTATCGTTGTTAGCCCTTATATCCCGATGAGCTTGGAATTGGACTATCATAGTCATCTTATCCTTTTATTAATCTGAAATTTCATGTCGTTATTAGTTACTATTTTTTTTTTTTTTCAAACCTTTTTAACCAGTATGTCAGTAGAACAGTAGAGTTTTGAGAATTTCGCAGTCACCTTGGCCGCCTGTCAAATTTGTAATAATGACATCAATGTTGTGGACCACAAAGTCAAAACACCTTGCGGACACAGCTTCCATAAGGCTTGTATCGCTAAACATCTTCAAACGAACAACATATGTCCAGTGCGTGGTGGGAGTTGTGTTTCAAAGGATCTTCCAAAGACCATTACACCGCAGAAAACCACTTGACATTCACACCAAACGCGAGTACAGACTTAAAAGCAAACTTCAGCAGAACATCACAATACGTCTGTACAACCGACGTCACAACAGGTCCCAAATGTTAGACAAGAGTCAGCTGGAACTTCCGGAACGCGTTCTCCAATCTATCGTATTGTCGATATTCGAAATGTGGTCACGGCTGCCGTTGGCGTACAACAAGCTGAGATGCTGTCAGCCCTCAGCCAAAGCCTGTCAAAACTAATCGAAACAAATATTGAAGAGGGTTTCAGACGCATCAGTCTTCAACATTCTCAAATTGTAAATGCTCATAGTTCAAACAACCGAACACCAGCACAACAACAAATGGCTTCTGTTAGTTTGTTAGAGTAACAGCCTCTGGAGCACTTACTTGGTTTGCCACCAGTCGGTCAGGCAAACATTCCAGGTGATATTTTTTCTGGTGAGAACTCTTCCGCGTCACAAGGAGTTCAAACCAATTCCGACCTAGGTCTTCACGCCGATAAAGTAGGTCACATAATGTTCAACTAGAAGTTGAAATTCACTGGGGGTCAAAATGGGCTATCAGTTGAAAATTTCATTTATCGCGTCGAAGCCTTAACGACTCAGACGTTAGGGGGAAATTATTGTATCGCAACGCAAGTTCACTGTTTGAAGGTAAAGACAACAGCTGGTTCTCGCGATACTATAAGTGATTTCCAGAAATTATCTGGCGAATTTATGGGCTGCTCCCGACGTTGACTTGCGGGAAATAATAAGGGAACGGAAACAAAAATCGAATGAAAGCTTCGATTCATATTATGAATCAATCCTGGACCTTGCAGATCGATTAAGGAGTCCACTGCCGGCAAATGCGATGGTACAGATCCTACGCAGAAATCTGCTTCATGAAATTCAGCATGAACTCTTAAATATATACTCGGTATCGCATCTATGTGATATTTGCAGAAGAAGGGTATTTTTATGCAAGATGTTTATCGGAAACCACAATTCACCAAAACAATTATGTTGCGTAGACTGGATGGCGAAATGGAAATTACTTCTGATAGTCGTGGTGAAGACAACGGACTATATGATAAAGAAATTGCAGCAATATCGTTAAGATATTGGAATTTTGGAAGAAGTGGACATCGATATCATAACTGTGTAAGCGAAAGGACCGTGTTTTGTTGCGGGTGTGATACTTCAAATGTGTATAAACCAAATTGTAAAAAGTGGCGAAACAAAAAACTCAAAATCGAGTGCTTCAAAGTGCACTTCAAAGTGCACGCAGAGCACAAACACGAGCGATAAACTCCTTCCGTCATTAGTCGATCAGCACCGAACAACAATAATTACCAGACATACAGAAGCATCTGACTTTACTTCCATGATTGAAAAATCACTACCGGAAAATACAAAAATGCAAGTACCAAAACCGTCCCATGTGCGACTCACTAAATACATTGAGAAACGCAAACGCATATTCCATTCCAATCCGGCAAGATTCCGTGGTTTGTCTATACCATTGATAATATTTATTATTCAAAATTTGTCACAGGACCTGTACCTTCGGATCGATTTTTGGAAGTCCTCCGATCTTTTGCCTGTGGACTGATCAGCGAACTTAAAACTATAGAATGGGGCAAATCGACTCATCAACTTTTGTCCGAAATGAAACAACTGCAGCGTGTAATTGACTTGTTTCCCTCATTAATGAAAGATGGTCTGTGAAAAACGAGTTTGATTTCGCATGCTATTGATGTTTGTTCGGTGGAACCAATAATTTCTCCTGCAATTGAGAATCTAATTTACCAGGAACTAGGGAGAATGATTCAACTGGGAGAGATTAAGGAGTCAGACCTTGTGCGAAAGCGAGGAAAAATAAGACTATGCTTAGATAGCAGAAAATTAAATGAGGTCATTGTGAAGGACGCATATCTTTTGCCTAATATTTTACGGCATTTTAAGTCGACTACCAAAGGCTGAGTTTGTCACAAGTTTAGACCTGATGGATGCGTTCTGGAAAATCCCTTTAGAAACCGGATCTAGATGCAAGACAGCATTCACAGTTCCTGTCAGACCCCTTTATCACTTTACAGTGATACCATCTCGCCTGATGAATAAGGTAGTCCCTGCTCATCTAAAAGCCGAAGTATTTATTTATTTAGATAATCTGTTGATCATTTCTGAATCATTCGCTAAACATTTAGAGGTTCTTAGAGAAATCGCGCAGCATCTCCGCACTTCAGGACTGACTATTTCTGTTCAGAAAAGTAAATTCTGTGGGCAATGGGTTTATTCGTACGGATCAGGAATAAGTACCCGCCATTACTGAATTTCCGACTCTGAGATCTGTTAAACAACTCCGACCGTTTTTAGGTATGACCGGTTGGTACCGGAAATTCATTAGAACATACGCTTCCGTTTTCTCCCCATTAACGGACCTGTTGAAAAATAAACGTAAATTTGCTTGCAACCTTGAAGCGGATTAATCGTTCGAAAATTTAAAATCCATTCTGAGCACCGCACCTGTTTTGCACAGTTCAAATTTCTCGCAACCATTCTTTATTTATTGCGATGCACGCAAAATAGGCATAGGAGGCGTTTTGGTTCTAGTAAGTGCGATGGGCGAAGAGTTTCCGATAGCCTTTATGTCGAAGAAACTCAATCAAGCCCAACGAAATTACTCGGTAACCGAACAAGAGTATTTGGCAGCAATGCTAAGCATTAAGAAATTTCGAGTATATGTATAAGGACATGAGTTCACTGTAATTACCGATCATGCGTCGTTAAAGTGGTTCATGTCGAGGAAGCCGAAATGTAGTTCCTGATGCTCTTTCGCGGGTTAATACTGATGTTGTGTCCGCAATTGATATTGACCGTGGGGTTTTTGTTGATCCGCAGTCAGGCCAATTTCAGTCAGACGAATGTAATAAACTGATCAGAAATGCCAAAGAAAATGAAAGCCGAGTCCCAGATGTTAAAGTAATCGACGTGTTTTTGTATAGATATGCGAAAGGAGAACAGCTCCATGATGATCTAGCATGGAAATTGTGGAATCCCAAAGCAATGTTGCATGAACTTCTTCAAAAAACGCATGATAGCGATTTGTCTTCACACTGAGGTATCGCCAAAACCCTAGAGGTACTTCGACGTCATTACCTTCCTTCATTCCCTTGGAAATATTGGGATTTTTATTGTAGTCTCTCAAAGTATCCATTTTGAACACCTGTCAGAAAATTTTCCGTTGATCTGGTGATCAAGTATTTAGAATATGGGCTTTTCCATACATTTTGTACACCAGAGACTGTTGTATCTGATAAATGGATCACAATTTAAGGATGAATTCAGTCGTTTCCTTGATGCAAGATTAAGCATGTACACACTGCGGTATATGCGTCACAAGCAAATGCATCCGAGCGCGTAAAAATATCCGTGATAGCAGCCATAAAATCCTATGGGAGTCCTGATCAAAAAAACTGGAATGAACGGCTAAGTAACATATGCTTGCGCAACACCGAATGAAAGATCTTTCATCGTTGGAGCATAAGATTCAAAGTAAGTCTCTCAACATTTATTTTATTCTGTTCGTATACACATATGTGGCAGGTAGCGAGAGAGAAACGAGAAGCAAGAAACGGGGCGTGAGAGTCTGCGAATAGACAGCGACTGCATTTCTTCTCTCTCCCTATCGTTATACAAATGAGCAAAGACGAAAACTAAACAAAAGAAGGCGAAATGCATTTCGATTCTGTCGATAAACATGATCACTGCTAAAGCGAGACTTGATATACATAACAACGAAATTAAATTGTAACCTAATTATCCAATAATTTTATTATAATTAAAAACAAAGTGAATACATTTTAAAATAAACACAAAAAAAACAAACAAATAAAAAATTAAACGAGACTAATTCTCGTGTTATGTTATGATCTGTTTTTGGCTCAACTTCTGCAATGTACCCTGCTCTTGTTTTTGTTTGCGATTAATCACCGAAAGATTTATAACTCTATAATTACGTAATTATTTAATTTTTTTTTTTTTTATATTAACTAGATTTTAGCATATTTGATATTTATAATTTTTTTCAAGAATCTGGCAATGTTCATTTATATCTTTGATACAAACGATTTGTTTTAGAATTAATTATTATTAGAATTAAATAGAATGATTACAATGGAGTAGGTCCTCTCATTTTATTTCGGAGCCGATGTCTATTGTGCACTGGGGTAGTATACCATCTATGTCCAATTCGGAAATTTCCTTGCTGGTCGGATAAATTTTGCTACGCAACATATTGAAATCTGGAATCTTTATCTACTTTTCTTCACTGTACTCTCTCCTTCTTCTTTCGCACGCATCTCTTCGATTCATGACTGAATGTGCTGAGAGACAAACAATATCCCACAATCACTAGCTGACGAGCTAGAGCTGGAAACTTTTGCGTGCATTCGCTTCCGGTTCTTAGCCCAAATTCAAGCAGCTCTGTAGTCTTCAATCGAGCCATTCAGTTGCATGTTACAATTATTTGTCGCTCAACGTGGGGCCCAACACGTATTAATCATGTTTAGTTGACTTTGTGTGGGTCATTCATATGTTTTTCTCGGCTTAAAGCTTTCGTTCTTTGATATCGGTGACAAGAAATGTGCAGAATGGTCATCTGTAACCATCGCAGTTATCAAGCATTACTTTACTTACGATTCCAGTACATCGAAAGTTGTGCATCGTTAGCGGAACGGCTAATCTTGAGCCGAAGAGCACTGTGCTTCAAAGTGCACTTCAAAGTGCACGCAGACCACAAACACGAGCGACAAACTCCTTCCGTCATCAGTCGACCAGCACCGAACAACAATAACTACCAGACATACAGAAGCATCTGACTTTACTTCCATGACTGAAAAATCACTACCGGAAAATACAAAAATGCAAGTACCAAAACCGTCCCATGTGCGACTCACTAAATACATTGAGAAACGCAAACGCATATTCAAAAATCCTACTCCGTCAAGATCTACTCTGAGAATTCGCTCTTTTGGGGAAATAGTGTATAGAAATAGGAAAAATGTTGTAGCTTCTTTTCGATATACCCAATGACATTAGGCCGTATGCAGCGGTCAGTACATTTGAAAAATCTCTAATTGGGTTATTGAATACGGGTGATTAAAAAAATTAAATTGCTTCGTTAGAACAGTAGACGGTAAATCTCAAAGTGATATCGGTCTGGTGAAAACTAGTGTGGTGTTTTCTAGTGTTCCCCGTGGTTTGTCTAAAGCATTGATTATATTTGTTATTCAAAATTTGTCACAGGGCCTGTACCTTGGTTCGATTTTTGGAAGTCCTTCGATCTTTTGCCTATGGGACTGACATTGACATTTTCCTATTTCTCCTGCAATTGAGAAACTAATTTACCAGGAACTAGGGAGAATGATTCAACTGGGAGAGATTAAGGAGTCAGACCTTGTGCGAAAGCGAGGAAAAATAAGACTATGCTTAGATAGCAGAAAATTAAATGAGGTCATTGTGAAGGACGCATATCTTTTGCCTAATATTTTACGGCATTTTAAGTCGACTACCAAAGGCTGAGTTTGTCACAAGTTTAGACCTGATGGATGCGTTCTGGAAAATCCCTTTAGAAACCGGATTTAGATGCAAGACAGCATTCACAGTTCCTGTAAGACCCCTTTATCACTTTACAGTGATACCATCTCGCCTGATGAATAAGGTAGTCCCAGCTCATCTAAAAGCCGAAGTATTTATTTATTTAGATAATCTGTTGATCATTTCTGAATCATTCGCTAAACATTTAGAGGTTCTTAGAGAAATCGCGCAGCATCTCCGCACTTCAGGACTGACTATTTCTGTTGAGAAAAGCAAATTCTGTGGGCAATGGGATTATTCGTACGGATCAGGAAAAAGTACCCGCCATTACCGAATTTCCGACATCGAGATCAGTTAAACAACTCCGACCATTTTTAGGTATGACCGATTGGTACCGGAAGTTCATTAGAACATACGCTTCCGTTTCCTCCCCATTAACGGACCTGTTGAAAAATAAACGTAAATTTGCTTGGAACCTTGAAGCGGATTAATCGTTCGAAAATTTTAAATCCATTCTGAGCACCGTTCAAATTTCTCGCAACCATTCTTTATTTATTGCGATGCACACAAAATAGGCATAGGAGTCGTTTTGGTTCTAGTAAGTGCGATGGGCGAAGAGTTTCCGACAGCATTTATGTCGAAGAAACTCAATCAAGCCCAACGAAAAAACTCGGTAACCGAACAAGAGTGTTTAGCAGCAATGCTAAGCATTAAGAAATTTCGAGTATATGTATAAGGACATGAGTTCACTGTAATTACCGATCATGCGTCGTTAAAGTGGTTCATGTCGAGGAAGCCGAAATGTAGTTCCTGATGCTCTTTCGCGGGTTAATACTGATGTTGTGTCCGCAATTGATATTGACCGTGGGGTTTTTGTTGATCCGCAGTCAGGCCAATTTCAGTCAGACGAATGTAACAAACTGATCAGAAATGCCAAAGAAAATGAAAGCCGAGTCCCAGATGTTAAAGTAATCGACGTGTTTTTGTATAGATATGCGAAAGGAGAACAGCTCCATGATGATCTAGCATGGAAATTGTGTATTCCCAAAGCAATGTTGCATGAACTTCTTCAAAAAACGCATGATAGCGATTTGTCTTCACACTGAGGTATCGCCAAAACCCTAGAGGTACTTCGACGTCATTACCTTCCTTCATTCCCTTGGAAATATTGGGATTTTTATTGTAGTCTCTCAAAGTATCCATTTTGAACACCTGTCAGAAAATTTTCCGTTGATCTGGTGATCAAGTATTTAGAATATGGGCTTTTCCATACATTTTGTACACCAGAGACTGTTGTATCTGATAAATGGATCACAATTTAAGGATGAATTCAGTCGTTTCCTTGATGCAAGATTAAGCATGTACACACTGCGGTACATGCGTCACAAGCAAATGCATCCGAGCGCGTAAAAATATCCGTGATAGCAGCCATAAAATCCTATGGGAGTCCTGATCAAAAAAACTGGAATGAACGGCTAAGTAACATATGCTTGCGCAACACCGAATGAAAGATCTTTCATCGTTGGAGCATAAGATTCAAAGTAAGTCTCTCAACATTTATTTTATTCTGTTCGTATACACATATGTGGCAGGTAGCGAGAGAGAAACGAGAAGCAAGAAGCTGGGCGTGAGAGTCTGCGAATAGACAGCGACTGCATTTCTTCTCTCTCCCTATCGTTATACAAATGAGCAAAGACGAAAACTAAACAAAAGAAGGCGAAATGCATTTCGATTCTGTCGATAAACATGATCACTGCTAAAGCGAGACTTGATATACATAACAACGAAATTAAATTGTAACCTAATTATCCAATAATTTTATTATAATTAAAAAGAAAGTGAATACATATTAAAATAAACACAAAAAAAAACAAACAAATAAAAAATTAAACGAGACTAATTCTCGTGTTATGTTATGATCTGTTTTTGGCTCAACTTCTGCAATGTACCCTGCTCTTGTTTTTGTTTGCGATTAATCACCGAAAGATTTATAACTCTATAATTACGTAATCATTTATTTTTTTTATATTAACTAGATTTTCATATCTTTGATACAAACGATTTGTTTTAAGATTAATTATTATTAGAATTAAATAGAATGATTACAATGGAGTAGATCCTCTCATTTTATTTCGGAGCTGATGTCTATTGTCCACTGGGGTAGTATACCATCTATGTCCAATTCGGAAATTTCCTTGCTGGTCGGATAAATTTTGCTACGCAACATATTGAAATCTGGAATCTTTATCTACTTTTCTTCACTGTACTCTCTCCTTCTTCTTTCGCACGCATCTCTTCGATTCATGACTGAATGTGCTGAGAGACAAACAATATCCCACAATCACTAGCTGACGAGCTAGAGCTGGAAACTTTTGCGTGCATTCGCTTCCGGTTCTTAGCCAAAATTCAAGCAGCTCTGTAGTCTTCAATCGAGCCATTCAGTTGCATGTTACAATTATTTGTCGCTTAACGTGGGGCCCAACACGTATTAATCATGTTTAGTTGACTTTGTGTGGGTCATTCATATGATTTCTCGGCTTAAAGCTTCTATTCTTTGTTATAGGTGATAAGAAATTTGTAGAATGGCGCCCTAGTCATCTCTAACCATCAGAGTAATCAAGCATTACTTTACTTATGATTTCAGTACATCGAAAGTTGTGCATCGTTAACGGAACGATCAATATTGAGGCGAAGAGCACAGTTCGAAACGCAATGAATACAACACAACATCTCTTGGTCTTTCTCTCCTATTTCTATCTCTTTTCCCCTATTTTTATGTTCATCTAGGCCTTTGGCTAGAATTTTTGGGATTGAAGCAAATACGTCTGATCCCGATAAAAAAGCAATTGTATGCAGAGAGGCATTCGGAACTCAAAATTAAGTTCTCATACGAGTACCTATTGCCAACGTCATGTCTGGTAACAACCTTCCTTATATATCTCCTTAAAATTCCCTTGGTTATCGTTGTTAGCCCTTATATCCCAATGGGCTTGGACTGAGTGCTCCGAAGTTAAATTACTCATACGACTATCAATTCATCTTATCCTTTTATTAATACTGAAATTTCATGTCGTTATTAGATACTATTTTTTTTTTTTTCAAACCTTTTCAACCACGATGTCAGTAGAATGTAGTTTTGAGGATTTGGCAGTCACCTTGACCACCTGTCAAATTTGTAATAATGACATAAATGTTGTGGGGCACAAAGCCAAAACACTTTGCGGACATAGCTTCCACAAGGCTTGTATCGCTAAACATCTACAAACCAACAACATATGTCCAGTTCGTGGTGGGAGTTGCGTTTCAAAGGATCTTTCAAAGACTTTACACCGCAGAAAAGTTTGCTCCTAAGAATTGTTTTTTAGAATTCAGCGTATTGATTGATACTGACCTTTATCTACTTTTTTACACTGTACTCTCCCCTTCTTTTTCGCACGCATCTCTTCGATTCATGCTTGAATGTCAAACTAGCCAAACCGAATATGGCGATTCAGCAACAGGAACGAATAAAGTACAGATCGTCCGATTATTTCAGCAATTTCTTATGAGGAATCTCGCGGAATTAATTGAAACGCTTAATATAGTTTTTGATTAATTTCCAGTGGAGATATGAAAGGAACATGAAAGTATATGCAGTCAATCAAACAACCCCAAAATGTGGGAACTTCGACCAATGGTATAATGATTGATTATAAAATTATATATTATTATACTATATTATTATATTATTTTATATTATATTATATTATATTATATTATATTATATTATATTATATTATATTATATTATATTATAATATATTATATTATATTATATTATATTATATTATTTTATTATATTATATTATATTATATTATAATTTTTCGAATTTGTTGAGTTTTCTGATTTCTTGTTTGTCCGTGTTGTTTATACAAACCAAGGTAACATGTCCGCAATAGAAATCTTCATTCGGGTATCCGTTGATATTATTGTCTTTGAAAGCGATTTCAACAAGACTCAGTTGATCGAACATACTCCTTGCACTCTTGAAGTGCAAAAGGAGGAGTTGAAGTCTATATAATTCGATATTAAGTCATCATATGAGACGTAAGAATGTCCGAAGGAAATCTTCTTCCAGCAGAAAAATATTATGAAGACCATTATGAAATGTCTATTTGGCGTAATTCTGATGATCGCAATTTAGTTTCGCTACATTTTCATCCAGATTTCCCATCGGTGATCAATTTGGTTCAATCTCGCTACTGTGCAAGCCGACATTTTGTCCGCAAGTAAGGCGCGGAACAGCTACGCACCCAAAGTTGTCGTCGGACAGGCGTGGTCTAGGTGAACTCAGGGAACTGACTCCCGAGTCACGTGATGCTTTAGACCTCGTCCAAGAGATCGATGTCGGGCTCCTCTCGATGGGGAATCGACTACCCTTGGGCGGCCGTGGCCTCTCACTTATGAAATCCAGATTGATTTTGATCGTCGGTAACTTCGGATGGATTCATGACTCATCCGCACATCAAAGTGGAGACTTTTCGAAGATCTCTATCTCTAAATATCAACGTGATTGTTTTCCAATGAAACCGATCATGGAATTAAACTATCTATTACTCTGAGTGTTTGGCGTAAACATTGTCGTACATCATGCAGCGTCACTCTAAATAAATGCACAAAATAGGTTCTAAAATAAATAAAAATAATATTTGCAGATATTTCCACAACGCGTCAGGTGAATAGTCACTCGCTATTAGAACATGTCCCAGATTTTTAGCGATGACAGAAAATAATAGTTTTCGTCGTTTGAACTTGTGGCTCAATTGCTTGTCACAATCCCATTAGATTCGAGATTGTAATAGTTCTTTCTACTGTGGGGAGAGTGTAACGTCACCAAACACTTTTGCATCGCAAAGCTTCTAATTCCTCCACTTAAAAGTCCAATCCACATGGAAGCTCGCTCCCGTCTACCTCTCAGGTACACAGACCGAAAGGAAACCCAATATAGTCCACCTCCAATAGCTCTGATATAGTTCAGAGTAACTGAGTGCGGGCGTTCACGAAAGTGGCTCTCGGTACTACAGTGGTGACCATTTGTTACGATGGTGCCCAGCATAAGGCCAAAACACTGGTAGATCCAGGTTCTGAAGGAATCTTCATTTCAGAACATCTACGAAACGTTCTACATATCCATCACTAGTATTAGTGTACAAAAATCTGGCTTAACAGCTCAAGAGACGGTATCTGTGTAGATGCTCACACACTCTTTGCCGTGTAAACAATCCACCAAAACCATTGTTTCCTACCACACGGAAGTTAACTTAGATACATTTATATCTAAGTCTTGTAAGTTATAAGAATGTCAGAAGAAAATCTTCTTCCAATCGAATAATATTATGAAGACCATTATGCAAAGACTATCAGGCGTGTTTCTGATGCTCGGAATTTAGTTTCGCTACCTTTTCGTCCCATCGGTGATCAATCTGGTTCAATCTAATTTAATCTCGCTTCTGTGCAAGCCAACATTGTGTCAGCAAGTAAGACACGGAACAGCTACGCAACCAAAGTTGTCCTCGGACAGGCGTGGTCTGGGTGAACTCAGGTATACGACTCCGGAATCACGTGACGCTTTAGACCTCGTCGAAGAGATCGATGTCGGGCTCCTTTCGAAGGAAAATCGACTACTATGTATAGTTACTGCGCTTATCGATCCGTGAATTACGATGTCTACAATGTCGAAAAAAGTGGGGCCCAATTATGATGAGTTAGATGAAGATCCGCTGTTGAAAATGCTCTTTTGGGGAAAATCACACTCATGGCCCGAATTGAGAAAAAATCCCTCTTAGATCTCCGTACAATCATAATTTGTTTGCAGACCCAAAGTTACATAAGAGAGGCGACATGGACAAGCTTCTAAGGGTGAAAGTTTACACCCAAATAATGAGGACAAGCCTAGGACTCCGAATGGGGTTAGTTCCTTGCCGGAATCTTAAGAAAATTAACACCAACTTAATTACTCAACTTATTGTACCACACTCTGAATTATTTAGCATTGCTAGACTTGCCCTCATTATTCAGATGTAGACTTCCACCCCTAGAACCATGTCTATGTCGCCTCTTTTATAGAACTTTTGATTCGCCAACAAAATTTGCTCATACGGCATGATAGTATGACGTTCTAAGGAGTGAGAGGGATTTTTTCTCATTCGGGCCGTAAGCGTGATTCAAAGAGCAGATCCTTCAGCGGATCTTCACATCACTCTTCATAATTTCGCCCCTACGTCTTCGATAGTGTAGACATCGTACTGCAGGGATCGATAAGCGCACTAACTACAAATTCGGCCATTGTCGCAAACCCGACTCATCACTATTGGGGCTATCGACACCGCTGATTGCATACTTTGGGGCGGGCGTCATTCTGAAACGTCACGAATTCTGCATTTGCTCGGGTACGGCCTTTTGCGGTGGATGTCTTCGATGGCGTAGCCTTTGCTGAACTTAGCATTCTCACTGGTGTGGGTATATGCTTGCGATGGTAGTTTTTGCATCTGAACACCTCTGTACACTGGATCACGAAATGGCTCGTGGCGAAACAGTTCGACCAGGTCGATGCTACACAACTACTACCAATCGCACCTCGCTCCTTGATGGACGTAGCTGAAGTTTCTGTATTCGACTTCGGAACCTTCGTCATATGTCCCATCGAAAGATATTATTTCAGCACATGGTTATACCGAACATTTGCGTAGTTTTTCGCATCTTATCATCAATGCAGATAAACTGGCACAGAAGCGAAATTGACCCTGATTGATCACCGATGGGAAATCTGGACGAATAGGTAGCAAAACTGTATTGCGACAACCAGAAAGACGTCTAGTCGTTTTTGCATAATGGTCTTCACAATATTCTTCGTGTGGACGAATATATATATATATATATATATATATATATATATATATATATATATATATATATATATATATGTAGATGTTTATATATATATATACCGCCGGGAATATTCTGTCCTTTACGAATACTTCATCGTAACAATTTTTTAAAATATGAATCAATAGTATAAATTATTTGACGTAAGTATAGTATAATCGATATTATTTCAAATTAAAATCTTATATTTATTTAGTTTCAAAGTGTCTTACACTTAAGGAAGAAAGGAAAATGTTACACTCTATAGATTGCGATGTGTCGCAGGCTACAACAGACTGTTTTAAATAGGTTATACCCTGACAATGAGCCTTCTCTACAAATTAATAACTGTATTCAAGCATGGCCACTATCGAATAATATGACTTTACCTTATTACTGTAATTGAAGGATCATCATGCGAGAACTTGTGGAAACAGAGGAGGAGTTTGTAAGAGATCTCCAAAAAGTAGTTAATAGATATATTAATACAATTGACAATGCTTCCGTACCAAGGATAGTACGTGATAACAAGGATGTCATATTCGCAAATTTTGTTCAAATTTGTGAATTTCACAATCAGTAAGTAAAAGGGTTATTTTAATCTGTGATAAATCATAATTAATATAGTTTTAGTGTTTTGCTAGAGGCCGTCAAATATTATTATGAAAGTCCAAGAATGCTAGGAAAAACCTTTTTAAGACTAGAACGCGATTTTGACAAGCATGCAACATATTGCAAATCTATATCGGCGGCTCAAGAATTTTTATCAAGTTGTGACGAAGCGCAGCAATATTTTCGGGTAAGTATTCTACACAGTCATAATTATTTTGAAAACAAGAACAAAACCAAACCAAAACATTTTTATTTAAAAAAATCGTTACACTCCAATGTTCATCTTCGTGGTCGAGTCCACCGAACCTAGAAAGTATTAGGGAACTTGCCGTAAGTTCTCGACGTCCAATTCACTGGAACTTCGTATCATCAGGGCAGACCACGTCCAGCCACGGCATCTGTAACGCGTCCGTCGTACCCAAAGGGATCGTCCTTCGTCAACCAAGCGTGTACTCCTTCGCGCGTTCATCGACGTCACATGCATCCGTCGCGCCTACTCTCGCCATCACTAACCGCGCATTTCACCGCCGTGTAAATCGAAATAAAAGTGACTACCAAACGAAAAGAAACAGCGGCTGAAATTTATCAGGCGTCGCTTAAACTAGCCTGAGATACGATGAAAACGATATGGTGTATGATGAAGTTCAGAATGAAAAGATTTATGCAAAGAGCAGTGTTAGGATTAGGTTCTCATTGACAACTAACTCGTGTCAGCAAAATCACATATAGTATAGAATATAATGGAAAGATGGAGAGTCATCCGAAGAGCAAGTATAGTGCATATATATTGGGTGTCTCAGAGAGTACACAAAATATAGAAGAATAATGACAGAATAATGTCGTAGGTTTTGTTTCATTCCGAAGAGCTCATTTTCATAATCTCTCTTCTTAAAACACCTCGAGACAGAGCAGAGAGTATCTGCTGATACATCAGCTTTAACTAATCGTTAATATATATATCACATGAACACCATTTATAGTTATAATTGTATAACTTCTAGTATATATTCAATAAATAGTTTGTTAGAATTAATCAATTCTTTAGATTTTACTAAGATATTTTATTTTGACATTTTAACAGAACTGTATTATTATATAAAACACTGTTGTTCCATTAATTCAACAAATATTTCTGGAAAATCTGTTGTTCTGAGATCAGAATTGAAAACCTGCGCTTGACAATTGATTGCAAAGATTCTAACATTAATTTACACTCTCGATCCGTTTTCAACAACTTCCCAATGTTAATGAAAGTAATCGTAAAAAATTTCTAGGATCAACACTCCACAACTCTTCTAAGACTAAATGTTAACTACTTGACAGTATTCATTTTCTAAAGAATTCCACCCAACTCAAACTTATAGATTAATCATTTATCAAAAGTTTCGGAAGTCTTTCATTTTCTGTTGGAATGCAGAAATTAACAGCTATAACAACCGGTTTAGAAGCGAATTGCTTCTACAACAGATCAATATGTTACAACTCGGGATGGACATCACAATAATTTGGAAATATTTAACTGGTTTTGACGATGCACAATGATAGTCAAGAATCAAATACATGAAGTATTCAAAAGAACTTCATTTCCTTTCATACGCTTTATTCACTATTGCCTGTGAAGTGACTTCATATTTCATTTTAATGTTCAACAGGAATACTTATAATATCTTCTATAGTATCAATATAAATTCGTGCTTCTATTAAAAAAGAACAGCTATAATAAGCGGTTTAGCAGCGAATTGCTTTTACAGCTGATCAATCTGTTACAACACAGGATGGACATCACAATAATTTGGAAATATTTAACTGGTTTTGACGATGTGCAATGATAGTCAAGTATCAACTACATGAAGTATTCAAATGAACTTCATATGCCTTTCATACTCTTTATTAACTATTTCCTGAGAAGTGACTTCATATTTCATTTCAATGTTCAATAGGAATACTTATAATATCTTCTATAGTATCAATATAAATTCGTGCTTCTATTCAAAAAGGAACATTCCCTCTCCAAAACCATTTAAATGCATGATTATTCTTCGCTTTTCTTCGAAAAATTATCATTTGACCACGTTGTTTTAAATTTAAAGAAATTCAGTAAAATATGATCTTGTATATTCATTTCAAGAATATTTGTTGTGAAGAGAAGGTTGCACAAAAATAATTTACTAATGTGTCTTTAATATTTCCTCACATTATTCAGTCATAAAGCTACTAATTTTATTTGGCAGAAATATGAAATGACTTTCTGTTATTTCAAGAGAAAAACAGCTAAAATCTGTAATAGAAATTCTTTTTAATAATGAATAATGTGAGGAAATATGAAAAACTTTTTAGTATATCCGAAAATAAACAACCACTCACTGCTTTATGTTGTTTGTGTAATTTATTTTATTATTAATTAAATTGTTCGAATATCTAGAGCAAAATGTTTTCTTCGATCCTAACTCTAGATGGTGCCACCACAATGTTCTACTTTATCTGGTCTATGCAGTTCACTATCTTTGTTGAAGTAAATCAATTTCATTGGTTCAGCCTATATGATTGTATAGATAAAATCTAATCTTAATTTATTTGCTTTTGCTTTTAACTGTATATTATCCATATTTTACACTACTTTAATAGAGAATAAATGACAGTTAAAGGACAAAATGAAGGAAAGTAAATGAATGAATGATTGTTTCACAGCGTATTCGACATCACTAATGAGTTATAACACAAGAAAAAAAGAAGAACCAAATAAGAATACCAAAAAAAAAAACAAAAAACACACAAAAAATCTTCGAAAATCCTAATGTTTAGTTAATGAATACGTTACTTCAATTACCGGCCTTGTCTTTTTTAATTCTACTGAAGAGGTTTTGAAATATCTAATAAAGGCAAAGACAACTACTAGTATATACACGTCGACCGAGAGACTTCATATTAATAGTCAAAGATATGCAAAAGACACACACAGAATATCAAATCCATGCATTTTTCACCTTAAGGTGGATCGCAGCTGTAGAAACACTCCATAAATGATGTAGACTTCATTTTTTTATTCCATATAAATGTTTATTATACAGTTCGATCACCTCTGCTAAATAACTCACGATTTTTTACCTTAATGACTTAGTGGCATGTAACTTCATCAGCTTGTAGGGACCGAATGTATTCTTAAACGAAATAGTATCCCATTAGATTCAATGTCATCATTTTGTATCACAAAAGCAGTATACCGCAATGATTATTCGCTATTTCTACTTGATACTATCCAGATATTAGAAAAAGTTTAGTCAACACTTTCGTTACAGGCATTGTAGAGATGACTCCATTTACCGTCGGAAGTGATCAAGGCTGTTTCTCGGTTATTGCGTTATGCTCGCGATAGTTTGCGCATAAGTATTCTTCTTAATTTTATATGCGAACTAAGACTATGAATAAAATGAATACGATAGACGAGTCATTGTTGTTCCAATAATTCCCCAAATATTTACAGGATTATCTGTTGTTTTGGGATCAGAACTGGATACAGGCGACTATTTATTGAAAATATTCCAATTTTAATTTCTACTCCCTCGATCCGTACGTTTCAATAACTTCCAAATGTTAACCAACGTAATCGTTAAAGAATCTTGGGTAAAGACAAAGCTGTTCTATTCATGCCAGACTAAATGTTCCCATATCTAATATTGCGGCAGCGTGCGTCATCCGTAGACTATCAACGAAAATTCCGTTCCTGACGACTTTTTAAAAAATGTGGCCCAAATTATATATCGTGACACAAAATAGATAATAACCAATATTCAAATGAATCTCATTTCTCATCAGGAATAATCTCTGATGCATGCTCTAAAGAATTCCACCCAACTCAAACTTATAGGTTAAGCATTTATCAAAAGTTCCGGAAGCCTTTCATTTTCTGTTGGAATACAGAAATTAACAGCTATAACAAACGGTTTAGCAGCGAATTGCTTTTACAGCAGATCAATCTGTTACAACACAGGATGGACATCACAATAATTTGGAAATATTTAACTGGTTTTGACGATGTACAATGATAGTCAAGTATCAACTACATGAAGTATTCAAATGAACTTCATATGCCTTTCATACTCTTTATTAACTATTTCCTGTGAAGTGACATCATATTTCATTTCAATGTTCATTAGGAATACTTATAATATCTTCTATAGTATCAATATAAATTCGTGCTTCTGTTCCAAAACCATTCAAATGCATGATTATTCTTCACTTTTCTTTGAAAAATTATCATTTGACCACGTTGTTTTAAAATTAAAGAAATTCAATAAAATATGATCTTGTATATTTCATTTCAAGAAGATTTGTTGTGAAGAGAAGGTTGCACACAAATAATTTGCAAATGTGTCTTTAATATTTCCTCCCATTATCCAGTCGTAAAGCTACTAATTTTATTTTGAAGAAGTATGAAATTGACATCCTGTTATTTCAAAAGAAAAACAGCTAAAATATATAATTGAACTCCTTTTTAACAATGAATAATTTGAGGAAATATTAAACCTTTTTTCCAAATGGAGTACTGTAATTTTCCAAAAACAAGTTGACTGCTTTATGTTGTTTGTATAATTAATTTTATTAATAAATTAAATTGTTCTAATATCTAGAGCAAAATGTCTTCTTTGATCCTAACTTTAGATGAAATATAACCAATATTCAAAAGTATCTCATTTCTCAACAGAAATAATCTGTGAGGCACGCTCTAATGAATTCCTCCAAACTAACACTTATAGGTTAAGCATTTATCAAAAGTTTCGGAAGCCTTTCATTTTCTGTTGGGTTTGTAAGAGATCTCCAAAAGGTAGTTAATAGATATATTAATACAATTGACAATGCTTCCGTACCAAGGATAATACGTGATAACAAGGATGTCATATTCGCAAATTTTGTTCAAATTTGTGAATTTCACAATCAGTAAGTAAAAGGGTTATTTTAATCTGTGATAAATCATAATTAATATAGTTTTAGTGTTTTGCTAGAGGCCGTCAAATATTATTATGAAAGTCCAAGAATGCTAGGAAAACCCTTTTCATATTTCATTTCAATGTTTATAATATCTTCTAGCATCAATATAAATTCTTGTTTCTGTTCAAAAAGGAATATTCCCTCTCCAAAACCATTCAAATGCATGATAATTCTGCGCTTTTCTTCGAAAAATAATCATTTGACCACGTTGTTTTATATTTAAAGAAATCCAGTAAAATATGATCTTGTATATTTAAATTCAAGAATATGTGTGGTGAACAGAAGGTTGCACAAAAATAATTTGTAAATGTGTCTTTAATATTTCCTCACATTATTCAGTCGTAAAGCTACTAATTTTATTTTTAAGAAGTATGAAATTGACATCCTGTTATTTCAAAAGAAAAACAGCTAAAATATATAATTGAACTCCTTTTTAACAATGAATAATTTGAGGAAATATTAAACCTTTTTTCCAAATGGAGTACTGTAATTTTCCAAAAACAATTTTGTCCGAAAAAAAAAAAAAAAATACAACCACCTTGACTGCTTTATGTTGTTTGTATAATTAATTTTATTAATAAATTAAATTGTTCTAATATCTAGAGCAAAATGTCTTCTTTGATCCTAACTTTAGATGAAATATAACCAATATTCAAAAGTGATTTTTTGGAGATCTCTTACAAACCCAACAGAAAATGAAAGGCTTCCGAAACTTTTGATAAATGCTTAACCTATAAGTGTTAGTTTGGAGGAATTCATTAGAGCGTGCCTCACAGATTATTTCTGTTGAGAAATGAGATCAAATCTCCAATTTCTCAACAGAAATAATCTGTGAGGCACGCTCTAATGAATTCCTCCAAACTAACACTTATAGGTTAAGCATATATCAAAAGTTTCGGAAGCCTTTCATTTTCTGTTGGGTTTGTAAGAGATCTCCAAAAGGTAGTTAATAGATACATAATATTAATACAATTGACAATGCTTCCGTACCAAGGATAATACGTGATAACAAGGATGTCATATTCGCAAATTTTGTTCAAATTTGTGAATTTCACAATCAGTAAGTAAAAGGGTTATTTTAATCTGTGATAAATCATAATTAATATAGTTTTAGTGTTTTGCTAGAGGCCGTCAAATATTATTATGAAAGTCCAAGAATGCTAGGAAAACCCTTTTCATATTTCATTTCAATGTTTATAATATCTTCTAGCATCAATATAAATTCTTGTTTCTGTTCAAAAAGGAATATTCCCTCTCCAAAACCATTCAAATGCATGATAATTCTGCGCTTTTCTTCGAAAAATAATCATTTGACCACGTTGTTTTATATTTAAAGAAATCCAGTAAAATATGATCTTGTATATTTAAATTCAAGAATATGTGTGGTGAACAGAAGGTTGCACAAAAATAATTTGTAAATGTGTCTTTAATATTTCCTCACATTATTCAGTCGTAAAGCTAATAATTTTATTTTGCAGAAGTATGAATTGACTTCCTGTTATTTCAAGAGAAAAACAGCTAAAATCTTTAATAGAAATACTTTTTAATAATGAATAATGTGAGGAAATATGAAAAACTTTTTAGTATATTCGAAAATAAACAACCACCTTCACTGCTTTATGTTGTTTGTGTAATTTATTTTATTATTAATTAAATTGTTCTAATATCTAGAGCAAAATGTTTTCTTCGATCCTAACTCTAGATGGTGCCACCACAATGTTCTACTTTATCTGTTCTATGCAGTTAACTATCTTTGTTGAAGTAAATCAATTTCATTGGTTCAGCCTATATGATTGTATAGATAAGATCTAATCTTAATTTATTTACTTTTGCTTTTAACTGTATATTATCCATATTTTACACTACTTTAATAGAGAATAAATGACAGTTAAAGGACAAAATGAAGGAAAGTAAATGAATGAATGTTTTCACACCGTATTCGACATCACTAATGAGTTATAACACCAGAAAAAAAGAAGAAACAAACAAGAATACAAAAAAAAAAAAAAACACACAAAAATATCTTCGAAAATCCTAATGTTTAGTTAATGAATACGTTACTTCAATTACCGGCCTTGTCTTTTTAAATTTTACTGAAGAGGTTTTGAAATATCTAAAAAAGGCAAAGACAACTACTAGTATATGCACGTCGACCGAGAGACTTCATATTAATAGTCAAAGACACACAGAATATCAAATCCATGCATTTTTCACCTTAAGGTGGATCGCAGCTGTAGAAACACTCCATAAATGATGTTGACTTCATTTTTTTATTCCATTTAAATGTTTATTATACAGTTCGATCACCTCTGCTAAATAACTCACAATTTTTTACCTTAATGACTTAGTGGCATGTAACTTCATCAGCTTGTAGGGGCCGAATGTATTCTTAAACGAAATAGTATCCCATTAGATTCAATGTCATCATTTTGTATCACAAAAGCAGTATACCGCAATGATTATTCGCTATTTCTACTTGATACTATCCAGATATTAGAAAAAGTTTAGTCAACACTTTCGTTACAGGCATTGTAGAGATGACTCCATTTACCGTCGGAAGTGATCAAGGCTGTTTCTCGGTTATTGCGTTATGCTCGCGATAGTTTGCGCATAAGTATTCTTCTTAATTTTATATGCGAACTAAGACTATGAATAAAATGAATACGATAGACGAGTCATTGTTGTTCCAATAATTCCCCAAATATTTACAGGATTATCTGTTGTTTTGGGATCAGAACTGGATACAGGCGACTATTTATTGAAAATATTCCAATTTTAATTTCTACTCCCTCGATCCGTACGTTTCAATAACTTCCAAATGTTAACCAACGTAATCGTTAAAGAATCTTGGGTAAAGACAAAGCTGTTCTATTCATGCCAGACTAAATGTTCATCCGTAGACTATCAACGAAAATTCCGTTCCTGACGACTTTTTAAAAAATGTGGCCCAAATTATATATCGTGACACATAATAGATAATAACCAATATTCAAATGAATCTCATTTCTCATCAGAAATAATCTCTGATGCATGCTCTAAAGAATTCCACCCAACTCAAACTTATAGGTTAAGCATTTATCAAAAGTTCCGGAAGCCTTTCATTTTCTGTTGGAATACAGAAATTAACAGCTATAACAAGCGGTTTAGCAGCGAATTGCTTTTACAGCAGATCAATCTGTTACAACACAGGATGGACATCACAATAATTTGGAAATATTTAACTGGTTTTGACGATGTACAATGATAGTCAAGTATCAACTACATGAAGTATTCAAATGAACTTCATATGCCTTTCATACTCTTTATTAACTATTTCCTGTGAAGTGACATCATATTTCATTTCAATGTTCATTAGGAATACTTATAATATCTTCTATAGTATCAATATAAATTCGTGCTTCTGTTCAAAAAGGAATATTCCCTCTCCAAAACCATTCAAATGCATGATTATTCTTCACTTTTCTTTGAAAAATTATCATTTGACCACGTTGTTTTAAAATTAAAGAAATTCAATAAAATATGATCTTGTATATTTCATTTCAAGAAGATTTGTTGTGAAGAGAAGGTTGCACAAAAATAATTTGCAAATGTGTCTTTAATATTTCCTCCCATTATCCAGTCGTAAAGCTACTAATTTTATTTTGAAGAAGTATGAAATTGACATCCTGTTATTTCAAAAGAAAAACAGCTAAAATATATAATTGAACTCCTTTTTAACAATGAATAATTTGAGGAAATATTAAACCTTTTTTCCAAATGGAGTACTGTAATTTTCCAAAAACAAGTTTGTCCGAAAAAAAAAAAAATTACAACCACCTTGACTGCTTTATGTTGTTTGTATAATTAATTTTATTAATAAATTAAATTGTTCTAATATCTAGAGCAAAATGTCTTCTTTGATCCTAACTTTAGATGAAATATAACCAATATTCAAAAGTATCTCATTTCTCAACAGAAATAATCTGTGAGGCACGCTCTAATGAATTCCTCCAAACTAACACTTATAGGTTAAGCATTTATCAAAAGTTTCGGAAGCCTTTCATTTTCTGTTGGGTTTGTAAGAGATCTCCAAAAGGTAGTTAATAGATATATTAATACAATTGACAATGCTTCCGTACCAAGGATAATACGTGATAACAAGGATGTCATATTCGCAAATTTTGTTCAAATTTGTGAATTTCACAATCAGTAAGTAAAAGGGTTATTTTAATCTGTGATAAATCATAATTAATATAGTTTTAGTGTTTTGCTAGAGGCCGTCAAATATTATTATGAAAGTCCAAGAATGCTAGGAAAACCCTTTTCATATTTCATTTCAATGTTTATAATATCTTCTAGCATCAATATAAATTCTTGTTTCTGTTCAAAAAGGAATATTCCCTCTCCAAAACCATTCAAATGCATGATAATTCTGCGCTTTTCTTCGAAAAATAATCATTTGACCACGTTGTTTTATATTTAAAGAAATCCAGTAAAATATGATCTTGTATATTTAAATTCAAGAATATGTGTGGTGAACAGAAGGTTGCACAAAAATAATTTGTAAATGTGTCTTTAATATTTCCTCACATTATTCAGTCGTAAAGCTAATAATTTTATTTTGCAGAAGTATGAATTGACTTCCTGTTATTTCAAGAGAAAAACAGCTAAAATCTTTAATAGAAATACTTTTTAATAATGAATAATGTGAGGAAATATGAAAAACTTTTTAGTTTATCCGAAAAGAAACAACAACCTTCACTACTTTATGTTGTTTGTGTAATTTATTTTATTATTAATTAAATTGTTCTAATATCTAGAGCAAAATGTTTTCTTCGATCCTAACTCTAGATGGTGTCACCACAATGTTCTACTTTATCTGTTCTATGCACTATCTTTGTTGAAGTAAATCAATTTCATTGGTTCAGCCTATATGATTGTATAGATAAGATCTAATCTTAATTTATTTACTTTTGCTTTTAACTGTATATTATCCATATTTTACACTACTTTAATAGAGAATAAATGACAGTTAAAGGACAAAATGAAGGAAAGTAAATGAATGAATGTTTTCACACCGTATTCGACATCACTAATGAGTTATAACACAAGAAAAAAAGAAGAAACAAACAAGAATACAAAAAAAAAAAAAAAACACACAAAAATATCTTCGAAAATCCTAATGTTTAGTTAATGAATACGTTACTTCAATTACCGGCCTTGTCTTTTTAAATTTTACTGAAGAGGTTTTGAAATATCTAAAAAAGGCAAAGACAACTACTAGTATATGCACGTCGACCGAGAGACTTCATATTAATAGTCAAAGACACACAGAATATCAAATCCATGCATTTTTCACCTTAAGGTGGATCGCAGCTGTAGAAACACTCCATAAATAATGTAGACTTCATTTTTTTATTCCATATAAATGTTTATTATACAGTTCGATCACCTCTGCTAAATAACTCACGATTTTTTACCTTAATGACTTAGTGGCATGTAACTTCATCAGCTTGTAGGGGCCGAATGTATTCTTAAACGAAATAGTATCCCATTAGATTCAATGTCATCATTTTGTATCACAAAAGCAGTATACCGCAATGATTATTCGCTATTTCTACTTGATACTATCCAGATATTAGAAAAAGTTTAGTCAACACTTTCGTTACAGGCATTGTAGAGATGACTCCATTTACCGTCGGAAGTGATCAAGGCTGTTTCTCGGTTATTGCGTTATGCTCGCGATAGTTTGCGCATAAGTATTCTTCTTAATTTTATATGCGAACTAAGACTATGAATAAAATGAATACGATAGACGAGTCATTGTTGTTCCAATAATTCCCCAAATATTTACAGGATTATCTGTTGTTTTGGGATCAGAACTGGATACAGGCGACTATTTATTGAAAATATTCCAATTTTAATTTCTACTCCCTCGATCCGTACGTTTCAATAACTTCCAAATGTTAACCAACGTAATCGTTAAAGAATCTTGGGTAAAGACAAAGCTGTTCTATTCATGCCAGACTAAATGTTCACCCATATCTAATATTGCGGCAGCGTGCGTCATCCGTAGACTATCAACGAAAATTCCGTTCCTGACGACTTTTTAAAAAATGTGGCCCAAATTATATATCGTGACACATAATAGATAATAACCAATATTCAAATGAATCTCATTTCTCATCAGGAATAATCTCTGATGCATGCTCTAAAGAATTCCACCCAACTCAATCTTATAGGTTAAGCATTTATCAAAAGTTCCGGAAGCCTTTCATTTTCTGTTGGAATACAGAAATTAACAGCTATAACAAGCGGTTTAGCAGCGAATTGCTTTTACAGCAGATCAATCTGTTACAACACAGGATGGACATCACAATAATTTGGAAATATTTAACTGGTTTTGACGATGTACAATAATAGTCAAGTATCAACTACATGAAGTATTCAAATGAACTTCATATGCCTTTCATACTCTTTATTAACTATTTCCTGTGAAGTGACATCATATTTCATTTCAATGTTCATTAGGAATACTTATAATATCTTCTATAGTATCAATATAAATTCGTGCTTCTGTTCAAAAAGGAATATTCCCTCTCCAAAACCATTCAAATGCATGATTATTCTTCACTTTTATTTGAAAAATTATCATTTGACCACGTTGTTTTAAAATTAAAGAAATTCAGTAAAATATGATCTTGTATATTCATTTCAAGAATATTTGTTGTGAAGAGAAGGTTGCACAAAAATAATTTGCAAATGTGTCTTTAATATTTCCTCCCATTATCCAGTCGTAAAGCTACTAATTTTATTTTGAAGAAGTATGAAATTGACATCCTGTTATTTCAAAAGAAAAACAGCTAAAATATATAATTGAACTCCTTTTTAACAATGAATAATTTGAGGAAATATTAAACCTTTTTTCCAAATGGAGTACTGTAATTTTCCAAAAACAAGTTTGTCCGAAAAAAAAAAAAAAAAATACAACCACCTTGACTGCTTTATGTTGTTTGTATAATTAATTTTATTAATAAATTAAATTGTTCTAATATCTAGAGCAAAATGTCTTCTTTGATCCTAACTTTAGATGAAATATAACCAATATTCAAAAGTATCTCATTTCTCAA
The DNA here is from genome assembly GCA_947389925.1 of Coelopa pilipes. Lineage (NCBI taxonomy): Eukaryota > Metazoa > Arthropoda > Insecta > Diptera > Coelopidae > Coelopa > Coelopa pilipes. Next base: position 18,607,532 of record OX376698.1, on the reverse strand, counting down.
CAGAAATAATCTGTGAGGCACGCTCTAATGAATTCCTCCAAACTAACACTTATAGGTTAAGCATTTATCAAAAGTTTCGGAAGCCTTTCATTTTCTGTTGGGTTTGTAAGAGATCTCCAAAAGGTAGTTAATAGATATATTAATACAATTGACAATGCTTCCGTACCAAGGATAATACGTGATAACAAGGATGTCATATTCGCAAATTTTGTTCAAATTTGTGAATTTCACAATCAGTAAGTAAAAGGGTTATTTTAATCTGTGATAAATCATAATTAATATAGTTTTAGTGTTTTGCTAGAGGCCGTCAAATATTATTATGAAAGTCCAAGAATGCTAGGAAAACCCTTTTCATATTTCATTTCAATGTTTATAATATCTTCTAGCATCAATATAAATTCTTGTTTCTGTTCAAAAAGGAATATTCCCTCTCCAAAACCATTCAAATGCATGATAATTCTGCGCTTTTCTTCGAAAAATAATCATTTGACCACGTTGTTTTATATTTAAAGAAATCCAGTAAAATATGATCTTGTATATTTAAATTCAAGAATATGTGTGGTGAACAGAAGGTTGCACAAAAATAATTTGTAAATGTGTCTTTAATATTTCCTCACATTATTCAGTCGTAAAGCTAATAATTTTATTTTGCAGAAGTATGAATTGACTTCCTGTTATTTCAAGAGAAAAACAGCTAAAATCTTTAATAGAAATACTTTTTAATAATGAATAATGTGAGGAAATATGAAAAACTTTTTAGTATATTCGAAAATAAACAACCACCTTCACTGCTTTATGTTGTTTGTGTAATTTATTTTATTATTAATTAAATTGTTCTAATATCTAGAGCAAAATGTTTTCTTCGATCCTAACTCTAGATGGTGCCACCACAATGTTCTACTTTATCTGTTCTATGCAGTTAACTATCTTTGTTGAAGTAAATCAATTTCATTGGTTCAGCCTATATGATTGTATAGATAAGATCTAATCTTAATTTATTTACTTTTGCTTTTAACTGTATATTATCCATATTTTACACTACTTTAATAGAGAATAAATGACAGTTAAAGGACAAAATGAAGGAAAGTAAATGAATGAATGTTTTCACACCGTATTCGACATCACTAATGAGTTATAACACAAGAAAAAAAGAAGAAACAAACAAGAATACAAAAAAAAAAAAAAACACACAAAAATATCTTCGAAAATCCTAATGTTTAGTTAATGAATACGTTACTTCAATTACCGGCCTTGTCTTTTTAAATTTTACTGAAGAGGTTTTGAAATATCTAAAAAAGGCAAAGACAACTACTAGTATATGCACGTCGACCGAGAGACTTCATATTAATAGTCAAAGACACACAGAATATCAAATCCATGCATTTTTCACCTTAAGGTGGATCGCAGCTGGAGAAACACTCCATAAATTATGTAGACTTCATTTTTTTATTCCATATAAATGTTTATTATACAGTTCGATCACCTCTGCTAAATAACTCACGATTTTTTACCTTAATGACTTAGTGGCATGTAACTTCATCAGCTTGTAGGGGCCGAATGTATTCTTAAGCGAAATAGTATCCCATTAGATTCAATGTCATCATTTTGTATCACAAAAGCAGTATACCGCAATGATTATTCGCTATTTCTACTTGATACTATCCAGATATTAGAAAAAGTTTAGTCAACACTTTCGTTACAGGCATTGTAGAGATGACTCCATTTACCGTCGGAAGTGATCAAGGCTGTTTCTCGGTTATTGCGTTATGCTCGCGATAGTTTGCGCATAAGTATTCTTCTTAATTTTATATGCGAACTAAGACTATGAATAAAATGAATACGATAGACGAGTCATTGTTGTTCCAATAATTCCCCAAATATTTACAGGATTATCTGTTGTTTTGGGATCAGAACTGGATACAGGCGACTATTTATTGAAAATATTCCAATTTTAATTTCTACTCCCTCGATCCGTACGTTTCAATAACTTCCAAATGTTAACCAACGTAATCGTTAAAGAATCTTGGGTAAAGACAAAGCTGTTCTATTCATGCCAGACTAAATGTTCACCCATATCTAATATTGCGGCAGCGTGCGTCATCCGTAGACTATCAACGAAAATTCCGTTCCTGACGACTTTTTAAAAAATGTGGCCCAAATTATATATCGTGACACATAATAGATAATAACCAATATTCAAATGAATCTCATTTCTCATCAGGAATAATCTCTGATGCATGCTCTAAAGAATTCCACCCAACTCAAACTTATAGGTTAAGCATTTATCAAAAGTTCCGGAAGCCTTTCATTTTCTGTTGGAATACAGAAATTAACAGCTATAACAAGCGGTTTAGCAGCGAATTGCTTTTACAGCAGATCAATCTGTTACAACACAGGATGGACATCACAATAATTTGGAAATATTTAACTGGTTTTGACGATGTACAATGATAGTCAAGTATCAACTACATGAAGTATTCAAATGAACTTCATATGCCTTTCATTCTCTTTATTAACTATTTCCTGTGAAGTGACATCATATTTCATTTCAATGTTCATTAGGAATACTTATAATATCTTCTATAGTATCAATATAAATTCGTGCTTTTGTTCAAAAAGGAATATTCCCTCTCCAAAACCATTCAAATGCATGATTATTCTTCACTTTTCTTTGAAAAATTATCATTTGACCACGTTATTTTAAATTTAAAGAAATTCAATAAAATATGATCTTGTATATTTAAATTCAAGAATATGTGTGGTGAACAGAAGGTTGCATAAAAATAATTTGCAAATGTGTCTTTAATATTTCCTCACATTATCCAGTCGTAAAGCTACTAATTTTATTTTGAAGAAGTATGAAATTGACATCCTGTTATTTCAAAAGAAAAACAGCTAAAATATATAATTGAACTCCTTTTTAACAATGAATAATTTAAGGAAATATGAAAAACTTTTTAGTATATTCGAAAATAAACAAACACCTTCACTGCTTTATGTTGTTTGTGTAATTTATTTTATTATTAATTAAATTGTTCTAATATCTAGAGCAAAATGTTTTCTTCGATCCTAACTCTAGATGGTGCCACCACAATGTTCTACTTTATCTGTTCTATGCAGTTAACTATCTTTGTTGAAGTAAATCAATTTCATTGGTTCAGCCTATATGATTGTATAGATAAGATCTAATCTTAATTTATTTACTTTTGCTTTTAACTGTATATTATCCATATTTTACACTACTTTAATAGAGAATAAATGACAGTTAAAGGACAAAATGAAGGAAAGTAAATGAATGAATGTTTTCACACCGTATTCGACATCACTAATGAGTTATAACACAAGAAAAAAAGAATAAAAACAAACAAGAATACAAAAAAAAAAAAAAAACACACAAAAATATCTTCGAAAATCCTAATGTTTAGTTAATGAATACGTTACTTCAATTACCGGCCTTGTCTTTTTAAATTTTACTGAAGAGGTTTTGAAATATCTAAAAAAGGCAAAGACAACTACTAGTATATGCACGTCGACCGAGAGACTTCATATTAATAGTCAAAGACACACAGAATATCAAATCCATGCATTTTTCACCTTAAGGTGGATCGCAGCTGTAGAAACACTCCATAAATGATGTAGACTTCATTTTTTTATTCCATATAAATGTTTATTATACAGTTCGATCACCTCTGCTAAATAACTCACGATTTTTTACCTTAATGACTTAGTGGCATGTAACTTCATCAGCTTGTAGGGGCCGAATGTATTCTTAAACGAAATAGTATCCCATTAGATTCAATGTCATCATTTTGTATCACAAAAGCAGTATACCGCAATGATTATTCGCTATTTCTACTTGATACTATCCAGATATTAGAAAAAGTTTAGTCAACACTTTCGTTACAGGCATTGTAGAGATGACTCCATTTACCGTCGGAAGTGATCAAGGCTGTTTCTCGGTTATTGCGTTATGCTCGCGATAGTTTGCGCATAAGTATTCTTCTTAATTTTATATGCGAACTAAGACAATGAATAAAATGAATACGATAGACGAGTCATTGTTGTTCCAATAATTCCCCAAATATTTACAGGATTATCTGTTGTTTTGGGATCAAAACTGGATACAGGCGACTATTTATTGAAAATATTCCAATTTTAATTTCTACTCCCTCGATCCGTACGTTTCAATAACTTCCAAATGTTAACCAACGTAATCGTTAAAGAATCTTGGGTAAAGACAAAGCTGTTCTATTCATGCCAGACTAAATGTTCACCCATATCTGATATTGCGGCAGCGTGCGTCATCCGTAGACTATCAACGAAAATTCCGTTCCTGACGACTTTTTAAAAAATGTGGCCCAAATTATATATCGTGACACATAATAGATAATAACCAATATTCAAATGAATCTCATTTCTCATCAGAAATAATCTCTGATGCATGCTCTAAAGAATTCCACCCAACTCAAACTTATATGTTAAGCATTTATCAAAAGTTCCGGAAGCCTTTCATTTTCTGTTGGAATACAGAAATTAACAGCTATAACAAGCGGTTTAGCAGCGAATTGCTTTTACAGCAGATCAATCTGTTACAACACAGGATGGACATCACAATAATTTGGAAATATTTAACTGGTTTTGACGATGTACAATGATAGTCAAGTATCAACTACATGAAGTATTCAAATGAACTTCATATGCCTTTCATACTCTTTATTAACTATTTCCTGTGAAGTGACATCATATTTCATTTCAATGTTCAATAGGAATACTTATAATATCTTCTATAGTATCAATATAAATTCGTGCTTCTATTAAAAAAGAACAGTTATAACAAGCGGTTTAGCAGCGAATTGCTTTTACAGCAGATCAATCTGTTACAACACAGGATGGACATCACAATAATTTGGAAATATTTAACTGGTTTTGACGATGTGCAATGATAGTCAAGTATCAACTACATGAAGTATTCAAATGAACTTCATATGCCTTTCATACTCTTTATTAACTATTTCCTGTAAAGTGACTTCATATTTCATTTCAATGTTCAATAGGAATACTTATAATATCTTCTATAGTATCAATATAAATTCGTGATTCTATTCAAAAAGGAACATTCCCTCTCCAAAACCATTTAAATGCATGATTATTCTTCGCTTTTCTTCGAAAAATTATCATTTGACCACGTTGTTTTAAATTTAAAGAAATTCAGTAAAATATGATCTTGTATATTCATTTCAAGAATATTTGTTGTGAAGAGAAGGTTGCACAAAAATAATTTACAAATGTGTCTTTAATATTTCCTCACATTATTCAGTCGTAATGCTACTAATTTTATTTGGCAGAAATATGAAATGACTTTCTGTTATTTCAAGAGAAAAACAGCTAAAATCCTTAATTGAAATCCTTTTTAATAATGAACTTCGAAAATCCTAATGTTTAGTTAATGAATACGTTACTTCAATTACCGGCCTTGTCTTTTTAAATTTTACTGAAGAGGTTTTGAAATATCTAAAAAAGGCAAAGACAACTACTAGTATATGCACGTCGACCGAGAGACTTCATATTAATAGTCAAAGATATGCAAAAGACACACACAGAATATCAAATCCATGCATTTTTCACCTTAAGGTGGATCGCAGCTGTAGAAACACTCCATAAATGATGTAGACTTCATTTTTTTATTCCATATAAATGTTTATTTTACAGTTCGATCACCTCTGCTAAATAACTCACGATTTTTTACCTTAATGACTTAGTGGCATGTAACTTCATCAGCTTGTAGGGGCCGAATGTATTCTTAAACGAAATAGTATCCCATTAGATTCAATGTCATCATTTTGTATCACAAAAGCAGTATACCGCAATGATTATTCGCTATTTCTACTTGATACTATCCAGATATTAGAAAAAGTTTAGTCAACACTTTCGTTACAGGCATTGTAGAGATGACTCCATTTACCGTCGGAAGTGATCAAGGCTGTTTCTCGGTTATTGCGTTATGCTCGCGATAGTTTGCGCATAAGTATTCTTCTTAATTTTATATGCGAACTAAGACTATGAATAAAATGAATACGATAGACGAGTCATTGTTGTTCCAATAATTCCCCAAATATTTACAGGATTATCTGTTGTTTTGGGATCAGAACTGGATACAGGCGACTATTTATTGAAAATATTCCAATTTTAATTTCTACTCCCTCGATCCGTACGTTTCAATAACTTCCAAATGTTAACCAACGTAATCGTTAAAGAATCTTGGGTAAAGACAAAGCTGTTCTATTCATGCCAGACTAAATGTTCACCCATATCTAATATTGCGGCAGCGTGCGTCATCCGTAGACTATCAACGAAAATTCCGTTCCTGACGACTTTTTAAAAAATGTGGCCCAAATTATATATCGTGACACATAATAGATAATAACCAATATTCAAATGAATCTCATTTCTCATCAGGAATAATCTCTGATGCATGCTCTAAAGAATTCCACCCAACTCAAACTTATAGGTTAAGCATTTATCAAAAGTTCCGGAAGCCTTTCATTTTCTGTTGGAATACAGAAATTAACAGCTATAACAAGCGGTTTAGCAGCGAATTGCTTTTACAGCAGATCAATCTGTTACAACACAGGATGGACATCACAATAATTTGGAAATATTTAACTGGTTTTGACGATGTACAATGATAGTCAAGTATCAACTACATGAAGTATTCAAATGAACTTCATATGCCTTTCATTCTCTTTATTAACTATTTCCTGTGAAGTGACATCATATTTCATTTCAATGTTCATTAGGAATACTTATAATATCTTCTATAGTATCAATATAAATTCGTGCTTTTGTTCAAAAAGGAATATTCCCTCTCCAAAACCATTCAAATGCATGATTATTCTTCACTTTTCTTTGAAAAATTATCATTTGACCACGTTATTTTAAAATTAAAGAAATTCAATAAAATATGATCTTGTATATTTAAATTCAAGAATATGTGTGGTGAACAGAAGGTTGCATAAAAATAATTTGCAAATGTGTCTTTAATATTTCCTCACATTATCCAGTCGTAAAGCTACTAATTTTATTTTGAAGAAGTATGAAATTGACATCCTGTTATTTCAAAAGAAAAACAGCTAAAATATATAATTGAACTCCTTTTTAACAATGAATAATTTAAGGAAATATGAAAAACTTTTTAGTATATTCGAAAATAAACAAACACCTTCACTGCTTTATGTTGTTTGTGTAATTTATTTTATTATTAATTAAATTGTTCTAATATCTAGAGCAAAATGTTTTCTTCGATCCTAACTCTAGATGGTGCCACCACAATGTTCTACTTTATCTGTTCTATGCAGTTAACTATCTTTGTTGAAGTAAATCAATTTCATTGGTTCAGCCTATATGATTGTATAGATAAGATCTAATCTTAATTTATTTACTTTTGCTTTTAACTGTATATTATCCATATTTTACACTACTTTAATAGAGAATAAATGACAGTTAAAGGACAAAATGAAGGAAAGTAAATGAATGAATGTTTTCACACCGTATTCGACATCACTAATGAGTTATAACACAAGAAAAAAAGAATAAAAACAAACAAGAATACAAAAAAAAAAAAAAAACACACAAAAATATCTTCGAAAATCCTAATGTTTAGTTAATGAATACGTTACTTCAATTACCGGCCTTGTCTTTTTAAATTTTACTGAAGAGGTTTTGAAATATCTAAAAAAGGCAAAGACAACTACTAGTATATGCACGTCGACCGAGAGACTTCATATTAATAGTCAAAGACACACAGAATATCAAATCCATGCATTTTTCACCTTAAGGTGGATCGCAGCTGTAGAAACACTCCATAAATGATGTAGACTTCATTTTTTTATTCCATATAAATGTTTATTATACAGTTCGATCACCTCTGCTAAATAACTCACGATTTTTTACCTTAATGACTTAGTGGCATGTAACTTCATCAGCTTGTAGGGGCCGAATGTATTCTTAAACGAAATAGTATCCCATTAGATTCAATGTCATCATTTTGTATCACAAAAGCAGTATACCGCAATGATTATTCGCTATTTCTACTTGATACTATCCAGATATTAGAAAAAGTTTAGTCAACACTTTCGTTACAGGCATTGTAGAGATGACTCCATTTACCGTCGGAAGTGATCAAGGCTGTTTCTCGGTTATTGCGTTATGCTCGCGATAGTTTGCGCATAAGTATTCTTCTTAATTTTATATGCGAACTAAGACAATGAATAAAATGAATACGATAGACGAGTCATTGTTGTTCCAATAATTCCCCAAATATTTACAGGATTATCTGTTGTTTTGGGATCAAAACTGGATACAGGCGACTATTTATTGAAAATATTCCAATTTTAATTTCTACTCCCTCGATCCGTACGTTTCAATAACTTCCAAATGTTAACCAACGTAATCGTTAAAGAATCTTGGGTAAAGACAAAGCTGTTCTATTCATGCCAGACTAAATGTTCACCCATATCTGATATTGCGGCAGCGTGCGTCATCCGTAGACTATCAACGAAAATTCCGTTCCTGACGACTTTTTAAAAAATGTGGCCCAAATTATATATCGTGACACATAATAGATAATAACCAATATTCAAATGAATCTCATTTCTCATCAGAAATAATCTCTGATGCATGCTCTAAAGAATTCCACCCAACTCAAACTTATATGTTAAGCATTTATCAAAAGTTCCGGAAGCCTTTCATTTTCTGTTGGAATACAGAAATTAACAGCTATAACAAGCGGTTTAGCAGCGAATTGCTTTTACAGCAGATCAATCTGTTACAACACAGGATGGACATCACAATAATTTGGAAATATTTAACTGGTTTTGACGATGTACAATGATAGTCAAGTATCAACTACATGAAGTATTCAAATGAACTTCATATGCCTTTCATACTCTTTATTAACTATTTCCTGTGAAGTGACATCATATTTCATTTCAATGTTCAATAGGAATACTTATAATATCTTCTATAGTATCAATATAAATTCGTGCTTCTGTTCAAAAAGGAATATTCCCTCTCCAAAACCATTCAAATGCATGATTATTCTTCACTTTTCTTTGAAAAATTATCATTTGACCACGTTGTTTTAAAATTAAAGAAATTCAATAAAATATGATCTTGTATATTTCATTTCAAGAAGATTTGTTGTGAAGAGAAGGTTGCACAAAAATAATTTGCAAATGTGTCTTTAATATTTCCTCCCATTATCCAGTCGTAAAGCTACTAATTTTATTTTGAAGAAGTATGAAATTGACATCCTGTTATTTCAAAAGAAAAACAGCTAAAATATATAATTGAACTCCTTTTTAACAATGAATAATTTGAGGAAATATTAAACCTTTTTTCCAAATGGAGTACTGTAATTTTCCAAAAACAAGTTTGTCCGAAAAAAAAAAAAAAATACAACCACCTTGACTGCTTTATGTTGTTTGTATAATTAATTTTATTAATAAATTAAATTGTTCTAATATCTAGAGCAAAATGTCTTCTTTGATCCTAACTTTAGATGAAATATAACCAATATTCAAAAGTATCTCATTTCTCAACAGAAATAATCTGTGAGGCACGCTCTAATGAATTCCTCCAAACTAACACTTATAGGTTAAGCATTTATCAAAAGTTTCGGAAGCCTTTCATTTTCTGTTGGGTTTGTAAGAGATCTCCAAAAGGTAGTTAATAGATATATTAATACAATTGACAATGCTTCCGTACCAAGGATAATACGTGATAACAAGGATGTCATATTCGCAAATTTTGTTCAAATTTGTGAATTTCACAATCAGTAAGTAAAAGGGTTATTTTAATCTGTGATAAATCATAATTAATATAGTTTTAGTGTTTTGCTAGAGGCCGTCAAATATTATTATGAAAGTCCAAGAATGCTAGGAAAACCCTTTTCATATTTCATTTCAATGTTTATAATATCTTCTAGCATCAATATAAATTCTTGTTTCTGTTCAAAAAGGAATATTCCCTCTCCAAAACCATTCAAATGCATGATAATTCTGCGCTTTTCTTCGAAAAATAATCATTTGACCACGTTGTTTTATATTTAAAGAAATCCAGTAAAATATGATCTTGTATATTTAAATTCAAGAATATGTGTGGTGAACAGAAGGTTGCACAAAAATAATTTGTAAATGTGTCTTTAATATTTCCTCACATTATTCAGTCGTAAAGCTAATAATTTTATTTTGCAGAAGTATGAATTGACTTCCTGTTATTTCAAGAGAAAAACAGCTAAAATCTTTAATAGAAATACTTTTTAATAATGAATAATGTGAGGAAATATGAAAAACTTTTTAGTATATTCGAAAATAAACAACCACCTTCACTGCTTTATGTTGTTTGTGTAATTTATTTTATTATTAATTAAATTGTTCTAATATCTAGAGCAAAATGTTTTCTTCGATCCTAACTCTAGATGGTGCCACCACAATGTTCTACTTTATCTGTTCTATGCAGTTAACTATCTTTGTTGAAGTAAATCAATTTCATTGGTTCAGCCTATATGATTGTATAGATAAGATCTAATCTTAATTTATTTACTTTTGCTTTTAACTGTATATTATCCATATTTTACACTACTTTAATAGAGAATAAATGACAGTTAAAGGACAAAATGAAGGAAAGTAAATGAATGAATGTTTTCACACCGTATTCGACATCACTAATGAGTTATAACACAAGAAAAAAAGAAGAAACAAACAAGAATACAAAAAAAAAAAAAAAACACACAAAAATATCTTCGAAAATCCTAATGTTTAGTTAATGAATACGTTACTTCAATTACCGGCCTTGTCTTTTTAAATTTTACTGAAGAGGTTTTGAAATATCTAAAAAAGGCAAAGACAACTACTAGTATATGCACGTCGACCGAGAGACTTCATATTAATAGTCAAAGACACACAGAATATCAAATCCATGCATTTTTCACCTTAAGGTGGATCGCAGCTGGAGAAACACTCCATAAATTATGTAGACTTCATTTTTTTATTCCATATAAATGTTTATTATACAGTTCGATCACCTCTGCTAAATAACTCACGATTTTTTACCTTAATGACTTAGTGGCATGTAACTTCATCAGCTTGTAGGGGCCGAATGTATTCTTAAACGAAATAGTATCCCATTAGATTCAATGTCATCATTTTGTATCACAAAAGCAGTATACCGCAATGATTATTCGCTATTTCTACTTGATACTATCCAGATATTAGAAAAAGTTTAGTCAACACTTTCGTTACAGGCATTGTAGAGATGACTCCATTTACCGTCGGAAGTGATCAAGGCTGTTTCTCGGTTATTGCGTTATGCTCGCGATAGTTTGCGCATAAGTATTCTTCTTAATTTTATATGCGAACTAAGACTATGAATAAAATGAATACGATAGACGAGTCATTGTTGTTCCAATAATTCCCCAAATATTTACAGGATTATCTGTTGTTTTGGGATCAGAACTGGATACAGGCGACTATTTATTGAAAATATTCCAATTTTAATTTCTACTCCCTCGATCCGTACGTTTCAATAACTTCCAAATGTTAACCAACGTAATCGTTAAAGAATCTTGGGTAAAGACAAAGCTGTTCTATTCATGCCAGACTAAATGTTCACCCATATCTAATATTGCGGCAGCGTGCGTCATCCGTAGACTATCAACGAAAATTCCGTTCCTGACGACTTTTTAAAAAATGTGGCCCAAATTATATATCGTGACACATAATAGATAATAACCAATATTCAAATGAATCTCATTTCTCATCAGGAATAATCTCTGATGCATGCTCTAAAGAATTCCACCCAACTCAAACTTATAGGTTAAGCATTTATCAAAAGTTCCGGAAGCCTTTCATTTTCTGTTGGAATACAGAAATTAACAGCTATAACAAGCGGTTTAGCAGCGAATTGCTTTTACAGCAGATCAATCTGTTACAACACAGGATGGACATCACAATAATTTGGAAATATTTAACTGGTTTTGACGATGTACAATGATAGTCAAGTATCAACTACATGAAGTATTCAAATGAACTTCATATGCCTTTCATTCTCTTTATTAACTATTTCCTGTGAAGTGACATCATATTTCATTTCAATGTTCATTAGGAATACTTATAATATCTTCTATAGTATCAATATAAATTCGTGCTTTTGTTCAAAAAGGAATATTCCCTCTCCAAAACCATTCAAATGCATGATTATTCTTCACTTTTCTTTGAAAAATTATCATTTGACCACGTTATTTTAAATTTAAAGAAATTCAATAAAATATGATCTTGTATATTTAAATTCAAGAATATGTGTGGTGAACAGAAGGTTGCATAAAAATAATTTGCAAATGTGTCTTTAATATTTCCTCACATTATCCAGTCGTAAAGCTACTAATTTTATTTTGAAGAAGTATGAAATTGACATCCTGTTATTTCAAAAGAAAAACAGCTAAAATATATAATTGAACTCCTTTTTAACAATGAATAATTTAAGGAAATATGAAAAACTTTTTAGTATATTCGAAAATAAACAAACACCTTCACTGCTTTATGTTGTTTGTGTAATTTATTTTATTATTAATTAAATTGTTCTAATATCTAGAGCAAAATGTTTTCTTCGATCCTAACTCTAGATGGTGCCACCACAATGTTCTACTTTATCTGTTCTATGCAGTTAACTATCTTTGTTGAAGTAAATCAATTTCATTGGTTCAGCCTATATGATTGTATAGATAAGATCTAATCTTAATTTATTTACTTTTGCTTTTAACTGTATATTATCCATATTTTACACTACTTTAATAGAGAATAAATGACAGTTAAAGGACAAAATGAAGGAAAGTAAATGAATGAATGTTTTCACACCGTATTCGACATCACTAATGAGTTATAACACAAGAAAAAAAGAATAAAAACAAACAAGAATACAAAAAAAAAAAAAAACACACAAAAATATCTTCGAAAATCCTAATGTTTAGTTAATGAATACGTTACTTCAATTACCGGCCTTGTCTTTTTAAATTTTACTGAAGAGGTTTTGAAATATCTAAAAAAGGCAAAGACAACTACTAGTATATGCACGTCGACCGAGAGACTTCATATTAATAGTCAAAGACACACAGAATATCAAATCCATGCATTTTTCACCTTAAGGTGGATCGCAGCTGTAGAAACACTCCATAAATGATGTAGACTTCATTTTTTTATTCCATATAAATGTTTATTATACAGTTCGATCACCTCTGCTAAATAACTCACGATTTTTTACCTTAATGACTTAGTGGCATGTAACTTCATCAGCTTGTAGGGGCCGAATGTATTCTTAAACGAAATAGTATCCCATTAGATTCAATGTCATCATTTTGTATCACAAAAGCAGTATACCGCAATGATTATTCGCTATTTCTACTTGATACTATCCAGATATTAGAAAAAGTTTAGTCAACACTTTCGTTACAGGCATTGTAGAGATGACTCCATTTACCGTCGGAAGTGATCAAGGCTGTTTCTCGGTTATTGCGTTATGCTCGCGATAGTTTGCGCATAAGTATTCTTCTTAATTTTATATGCGAACTAAGACAATGAATAAAATGAATACGATAGACGAGTCATTGTTGTTCCAATAATTCCCCAAATATTTACAGGATTATCTGTTGTTTTGGGATCAAAACTGGATACAGGCGGCTATTTATTGAAAATATTCCAATTTTAATTTCTACTCCCTCGATCCGTACGTTTCAATAACTTCCAAATGTTAACCAACGTAATCGTTAAAGAATCTTGGGTAAAGACAAAGCTGTTCTATTCATGCCAGACTAAATGCTCACCCATATCTGATATTGCGGCAGCGTGCGTCATCCGTAGACTATCAACGAAAATTCCGTTCCTGACGACTTTTTAAAAAATGTGGCCCAAATTATATATCGTGACACATAATAGATAATAACCAATATTCAAATGAATCTCATTTCTCATCAGAAATAATCTCTGATGCATGCTCTAAAGAATTCCACCCAACTCAAACTTATATGTTAAGCATTTATCAAAAGTTCCGGAAGCCTTTCATTTTCTGTTGGAATACAGAAATTAACAGCTATAACAAGCGGTTTAGCAGCGAATTGCTTTTACAGCAGATCAATCTGTTACAACACAGGATGGACATCACAATAATTTGGAAATATTTAACTGGTTTTGACGATGTACAATGATAGTCAAGAATCAACTACATGAAGTATTCAAATGAACTTCATATGCCTTTCATACTCTTTATTAACTATTTCCTGTGAAGTGACATCATATTTCATTTCAATGTTCAATAGGAATACTTATAATATCTTCTATAGTATCAATATAAATTCGTGCTTCTATTAAAAAAGAACAGTTATAACAAGCGGTTTAGCAGCGAATTGCTTTTACAGCAGATCAATCTGTTACAACACAGGATGGACATCACAATAATTTGGAAATATTTAACTGGTTTTGACGATGTGCAATGATAGTCAAGTATCAACTACATGAAGTATTCAAATGAACTTCATATGCCTTTCATACTCTTTATTAACTATTTCCTGTAAAGTGACTTCATATTTCATTTCAATGTTCAATAGGAATACTTATAATATCTTCTATAGTATCAATATAAATTCGTGATTCTATTCAAAAAGGAACATTCCCTCTCCAAAACCATTTAAATGCATGATTATTCTTCGCTTTTCTTCGAAAAATTATCATTTGACCACGTTGTTTTAAATTTAAAGAAATTCAGTAAAATATGATCTTGTATATTCATTTCAAGAATATTTGTTGTGAAGAGAAGGTTGCACAAAAATAATTTACAAATGTGTCTTTAATATTTCCTCACATTATTCAGTCGTAATGCTACTAATTTTATTTGGCAGAAATATGAAATGACTTTCTGTTATTTCAAGAGAAAAACAGCTAAAATCCTTAATTGAAATCCTTTTTAATAATGAACTTCGAAAATCCTAATGTTTAGTTAATGAATACGTTACTTCAATTACCGGCCTTGTCTTTTTAAATTTTACTGAAGAGGTTTTGAAATATCTAAAAAAGGCAAAGACAACTACTAGTATATGCACGTCGACCGAGAGACTTCATATTAATAGTCAAAGATATGCAAAAGACACACACAGAATATCAAATCCATGCATTTTTCACCTTAAGGTGGATCGCAGCTGTAGAAACACTCCATAAATGATGTAGACTTCATTTTTTTATTCCATATAAATGTTTATTTTACAGTTCGATCACCTCTGCTAAATAACTCACGATTTTTTACCTTAATGACTTAGTGGCATGTAACTTCATCAGCTTGTAGGGGCCGAATGTATTCTTAAACGAAATAGTATCCCATTAGATTCAATGTCATCATTTTGTATCACAAAAGCAGTATACCGCAATGATTATTCGCTATTTCTACTTGATACTATCCAGATATTAGAAAAAGTTTAGTCAACACTTTCGTTACAGGCATTGTAGAGATGACTCCATTTACCGTCGGAAGTGATCAAGGCTGTTTCTCGGTTATTGCGTTATGCTCGCGATAGTTTGCGCATAAGTATTCTTCTTAATTTTATATGCGAACTAAGACTATGAATAAAATGAATACGATAGACGAGTCATTGTTGTTCCAATAATTCCCCAAATATTTACAGGATTATCTGTTGTTTTGGGATCAGAACTGGATACAGGCGACTATTTATTGAAAATATTCCAATTTTAATTTCTACTCCCTCGATCCGTACGTTTCAATAACTTCCAAATGTTAACCAACGTAATCGTTAAAGAATCTTGGGTAAAGACAAAGCTGTTCTATTCATGCCAGACTAAATGTTCACCCATATCTAATATTGCGGCAGCGTGCGTCATCCGTAGACTATCAACGAAAATTCCGTTCCTGACGACTTTTTAAAAAATGTGGCCCAAATTATATATCGTGACACATAATAGATAATAACCAATATTCAAATGAATCTCATTTCTCATCAGGAATAATCTCTGATGCATGCTCTAAAGAATTCCACCCAACTCAAACTTATAGGTTAAGCATTTATCAAAAGTTCCGGAAGCCTTTCATTTTCTGTTGGAATACAGAAATTAACAGCTATAACAAGCGGTTTAGCAGCGAATTGCTTTTACAGCAGATCAATCTGTTACAACACAGGATGGACATCACAATAATTTGGAAATATTTAACTGGTTTTGACGATGTACAATGATAGTCAAGTATCAACTACATGAAGTATTCAAATGAACTTCATATGCCTTTCATTCTCTTTATTAACTATTTCCTGTGAAGTGACATCATATTTCATTTCAATGTTCATTAGGAATACTTATAATATCTTCTATAGTATCAATATAAATTCGTGCTTTTGTTCAAAAAGGAATATTCCCTCTCCAAAACCATTTAAATGCATGATTATTCTTCGCTTTTCTTCGAAAAATTATCATTTGACCACGTTGTTTTAAATTTAAAGAAATTCAGTAAAATATGATCTTGTATATTTCATTTCAAGAAGATTTGTTGTGAAGAGAAGGTTGCATAAAAATAATTTGCAAATGTGTCTTTAATATTTCCTCACATTATCCAGTCGTAAAGCTACTAATTTTATTTTGAAGAAGTATGAAATTGACATCCTGTTATTTCAAAAGAAAAACAGCTAAAATATATAATTGAACTCCTTTTTAACAATGAATAATTTAAGGAAATATGAAAAACTTTTTAGTATATTCGAAAATAAACAAACACCTTCACTGCTTTATGTTGTTTGTGTAATTTATTTTATTATTAATTAAATTGTTCTAATATCTAGAGCAAAATGTTTTCTTCGATCCTAACTCTAGATGGTGCCACCACAATGTTCTACTTTATCTGTTCTATGCAGTTAACTATCTTTGTTGAAGTAAATCAATTTCATTGGTTCAGCCTATATGATTGTATAGATAAGATCTAATCTTAATTTATTTACTTTTGCTTTTAACTGTATATTATCCATATTTTACACTACTTTAATAGAGAATAAATGACAGTTAAAGGACAAAATGAAGGAAAGTAAATGAATGAATGTTTTCACACCGTATTCGACATCACTAATGAGTTATAACACAAGAAAAAAAGAATAAAAACAAACAAGAATACAAAAAAAAAAAAAAAACAGACAAAAATATCTTCGAAAATCCTAATGTTTAGTTAATGAATACGTTACTTCAATTACCGGCCTTGTCTTTTTAAATTTTACTGAAGAGGTTTTGAAATATCTAAAAAAGGCAAAGACAACTACTAGTATATGCACGTCGACCGAGAGACTTCATATTAATAGTCAAAGACACACAGAATATCAAATCCATGCATTTTTCACCTTAAGGTGGATCGCAGCTGTAGAAACACTCCATAAATGATGTAGACTTCATTTTTTTATTCCATATAAATGTTTATTATACAGTTCGATCACCTCTGCTAAATAACTCACGATTTTTTACCTTAATGACTTAGTGGCATGTAACTTCATCAGCTTGTAGGGGCCGAATGTATTCTTAAACGAAATAGTATCCCATTAGATTCAATGTCATCATTTTGTATCACAAAAGCAGTATACCGCAATGATTATTCGCTATTTCTACTTGATACTATCCAGATATTAGAAAAAGTTTAGTCAACACTTTCGTTACAGGCATTGTAGAGATGACTCCATTTACCGTCGGAAGTGATCAAGGCTGTTTCTCGGTTATTGCGTTATGCTCGCGATAGTTTGCGCATAAGTATTCTTCTTAATTTTATATGCGAACTAAGACAATGAATAAAATGAATACGATAGACGAGTCATTGTTGTTCCAATAATTCCCCAAATATTTACAGGATTATCTGTTGTTTTGGGATCAAAACTGGATACAGGCGACTATTTATTGAAAATATTCCAATTTTAATTTCTACTCCCTCGATCCGTACGTTTCAATAACTTCCAAATGTTAACCAACGTAATCGTTAAAGAATCTTGGGTAAAGACAAAGCTGTTCTATTCATGCCAGACTAAATGTTCAC
Source organism: Coelopa pilipes (assembly GCA_947389925.1). Taxonomy (NCBI): domain Eukaryota; kingdom Metazoa; phylum Arthropoda; class Insecta; order Diptera; family Coelopidae; genus Coelopa; species Coelopa pilipes. Next base: position 18,589,424 of record OX376698.1, on the reverse strand, counting down.
CCATATCTGATATTGCGGCAGCGTGCGTCATCCGTAGACTATCAACGAAAATTCCGTTCCTGACGACTTTTTAAAAAATGTGGCCCAAATTATATATCGTGACACATAATAGATAATAACCAATATTCAAATGAATCTCATTTCTCATCAGAAATAATCTCTGATGCATGCTCTAAAGAATTCCACCCAACTCAAACTTATATGTTAAGCATTTATCAAAAGTTCCGGAAGCCTTTCATTTTCTGTTGGAATACAGAAATTAACAGCTATAACAAGCGGTTTAGCAGCGAATTGCTTTTACAGCAGATCAATCTGTTACAACACAGGATGGACATCACAATAATTTGGAAATATTTAACTGGTTTTGACGATGTACAATGATAGTCAAGTATCAACTACATGAAGTATTCAAATGAACTTCATATGCCTTTCATACTCTTTATTAACTATTTCCTGTGAAGTGACATCATATTTCATTTCAATGTTCAATAGGAATACTTATAATATCTTCTATAGTATCAATATAAATTCGTGCTTCTATTAAAAAAGAACAGTTATAACAAGCGGTTTAGCAGCGAATTGCTTTTACAGCAGATCAATCTGTTACAACACAGGATGGACATCACAATAATTTGGAAATATTTAACTGGTTTTGACGATGTGCAATGATAGTCAAGTATCAACTACATGAAGTATTCAAATGAACTTCATATGCCTTTCATACTCTTTATTAACTATTTCCTGTAAAGTGACTTCATATTTCATTTCAATGTTCAATAGGAATACTTATAATATCTTCTATAGTATCAATATAAATTCGTGATTCTATTCAAAAAGGAACATTCCCTCTCCAAAACCATTTAAATGCATGATTATTCTTCGCTTTTCTTCGAAAAATTATCATTTGACCACGTTGTTTTAAATTTAAAGAAATTCAGTAAAATATGATCTTGTATATTCATTTCAAGAATATTTGTTGTGAAGAGAAGGTTGCACAAAAATAATTTACAAATGTGTCTTTAATATTTCCTCACATTATTCAGTCGTAATGCTACTAATTTTATTTGGCAGAAATATGAAATGACTTTCTGTTATTTCAAGAGAAAAACAGCTAAAATCCTTAATTGAAATCCTTTTTAATAATGAACTTCGAAAATCCTAATGTTTAGTTAATGAATACGTTACTTCAATTACCGGCCTTGTCTTTTTAAATTTTACTGAAGAGGTTTTGAAATATCTAAAAAAGGCAAAGACAACTACTAGTATATGCACGTCGACCGAGAGACTTCATATTAATAGTCAAAGATATGCAAAAGACACACACAGAATATCAAATCCATGCATTTTTCACCTTAAGGTGGATCGCAGCTGTAGAAACACTCCATAAATGATGTAGACTTCATTTTTTTATTCCATATAAATGTTTATTTTACAGTTCGATCACCTCTGCTAAATAACTCACGATTTTTTACCTTAATGACTTAGTGGCATGTAACTTCATCAGCTTGTAGGGGCCGAATGTATTCTTAAACGAAATAGTATCCCATTAGATTCAATGTCATCATTTTGTATCACAAAAGCAGTATACCGCAATGATTATTCGCTATTTCTACTTGATACTATCCAGATATTAGAAAAAGTTTAGTCAACACTTTCGTTACAGGCATTGTAGAGATGACTCCATTTACCGTCGGAAGTGATCAAGGCTGTTTCTCGGTTATTGCGTTATGCTCGCGATAGTTTGCGCATAAGTATTCTTCTTAATTTTATATGCGAACTAAGACTATGAATAAAATGAATACGATAGACGAGTCATTGTTGTTCCAATAATTCCCCAAATATTTACAGGATTATCTGTTGTTTTGGGATCAGAACTGGATACAGGCGACTATTTATTGAAAATATTCCAATTTTAATTTCTACTCCCTCGATCCGTACGTTTCAATAACTTCCAAATGTTAACCAACGTAATCGTTAAAGAATCTTGGGTAAAGACAAAGCTGTTCTATTCATGCCAGACTAAATGTTCACCCATATCTAATATTGCGGCAGCGTGCGTCATCCGTAGACTATCAACGAAAATTCCGTTCCTGACGACTTTTTAAAAAATGTGGCCCAAATTATATATCGTGACACATAATAGATAATAACCAATATTCAAATGAATCTCATTTCTCATCAGGAATAATCTCTGATGCATGCTCTAAAGAATTCCACCCAACTCAAACTTATAGGTTAAGCATTTATCAAAAGTTCCGGAAGCCTTTCATTTTCTGTTGGAATACAGAAATTAACAGCTATAACAAGCGGTTTAGCAGCGACTTGCTTTTACAGCAGATCAATCTGTTACAACACAGGATGGACATCACAATAATTTGGAAATATTTAACTGGTTTTGACGATGTACAATGATAGTCAAGTATCAACTACATGAAGTATTCAAATGAACTTCATATGCCTTTCATACTCTTTATTAACTATTTCCTGTGAAGTGACATCATATTTCATTTCAATGTTCATTAGGAATACTTATAATATCTTCTATAGTATCAATATAAATTCGTGCTTCTGTTCCAAAACCATTCAAATGCATGATTATTCTTCACTTTTCTTTGAAAAATTATCATTTGACCACGTTGTTTTAAAATTAAAGAAATTCAATAAAATATGATCTTGTATATTTCATTTCAAGAAGATTTGTTGTGAAGAGAAGGTTGCACAAAAATAATTTGCAAATGTGTCTTTAATATTTCCTCACATTATCCAGTCGTAAAGCTACTAATTTTATTTTGAAGAAGTATGAAATTGACATCCTGTTATTTCAAAAGAAAAACAGCTAAAATATATAATTGAACTCCCTTTTAACAATGAATAATTTGAGGAAATATTAAACCTTTTTTCCAAATGGAGTACTGTAATTTTCCAAAAACAAGTTTGTCCGAAAAAAAAAAATACAACCACCTTGACTGCTTTATGTTGTTTGTATAATTAATTTTATTAATAAATTAAATTGTTCTAATATCTAGAGCAAAATGTCTTCTTTGATCCTAACTTTAGATGAAATATAACCAATATTCAAAAGTATCTCATTTCTCAACAGAAATAATCTGTGAGGCACGCTCTAATGAATTCCTCCAAACTAACACTTATAGGTTAAGCATTTATCAAAAGTTTCGGAAGCCTTTCATTTTCTGTTGGGTTTGTAAGAGATCTCCAAAAGGTAGTTAATAGATATATTCTTGTATATTTAAATTCAAGAATATGTGTGGTGAACAGAAGGTTGCATAAAAATAATTTGTAAATGTGTCTTTAATATTTCCTCACATTATTCAGTCGTAAAGCTAATAATTTTATTTTGCAGAAGTATGAATTGACTTCCTGTTATTTCAAGAGAAAAACAGCTAAAATCTTTAATAGAAATACTTTTTAATAATGAATAATGTGAGGAAATATGAAAAACTTTTTAGTATATTCGAAAATAAACAACCACCTTCACTGCTTTATGTTGTTTGTGTAATTTATTTTATTATTAATTAAATTGTTCTAATATCTAGAGCAAAATCTTTTCTTCGATCCTAACTCTAGATGGTGCCACCACAATGTTCTACTTTATCTGTTCTATGCAGTTAACTATCTTTGTTGAAGTAAATCAATTTCATTGGTTCAGCCTATATGATTGTATAGATAAGATCTAATCTTAATTTATTTACTTTTGCTTTTAACTGTATATTATCCATATTTTACACTACTTTAATAGAGAATAAATGACAGTTAAAGGACAAAATGAAGGAAAGTAAATGAATGAATGTTTTCACACCGTATTCGACATCACTAATGAGTTATAACATAAGAAAAAAAGAAGAAACAAACAAGAATACAAAAAAAAAAAAAAAAACACACAAAAATATCTTCGAAAATCCTAATGTTTAGTTAATGAATACGTTACTTCAATTACCGGCCTTGTCTTTTTAAATTTTACCGAAGAGGTTTTGAAATATCTAAAAAAGGCAAAGACAACTACTAGTATATGCACGTCGACCGAGAGACTTCATATTAATAGTCCAAGATATGCAAAAGACACACACAGAATATCAAATCCGTGCATTTTTCACCTTAAGGTGGATCGCAGCTGTAGAAACACTCCATAAATGATGTAGACTTCATTTTTTTATTCCATATAAATGTTTATTATACAGTTCGATCACCTCTGCTAAATAACTCACGATTTTTTACCTTAATGACTTAGTGGCATGTAACTTCATCAGCTTGTAGGGGCCGAATGTATTCTTAAACGAAATAGTATCCCATTAGATTCAATGTCATCATTTTGTATCACAAAAGCAGTATACCGCAATGATTATTCGCTATTTCTACTTGATACTATCCAGATATTAGAAAAAGTTTAGTCAACACTTTCGTTACAGGCATTGTAGAGATGACTCCATTTACCGTCGGAAGTGATCAAGGCTGTTTCTCGGTTATTGCGTTATGCTCGCGATAGTTTGCGCATAAGTATTCTTCTTAATTTTATATGCGAACTAAGACTATGAATAAAATGAATACGATAGACGAGTCATTGTTGTTCCAATAATTCCCCAAATATTTACAGGATTATCTGTTGTTTTGGGATCAGAACTGGATACAGGCGACTATTTATTGAAAATATTCCAATTTTAATTTCTACTCCCTCGATCCGTACGTTTCAATAACTTCCAAATGTTAACCAACGTAATCGTTAAAGAATCTTGGGTAAAGACAAAGCTGTTCTATTCCTGCCAGACTAAATGTTCACCCATATCTAATATTGCGGCAGCGTGCGTCATCCGTAGACTATCAACGAAAATTCCGTTCCTGACGACTTTTTAAAAAATGTTGCCCAAATTATATATCGTGACACATAATAGATAATAACCAATATTCAAATGAATCTCATTTCTCATCAGGAATAATCTATGAAGCATGCTCTAAAGAATTCCACCCAACTCAAACTTATAGGTTAAGCATTTATCAAAAGTTCCGGAAGCCTTTCATTTTCTGTTGGAATACACAAATTAACAGCTATAACAAGCGGTTTAGCAGCGAATTGCTTTTACAGCAGATCAATCTGTTACAACACAGGATGGACATCACAATAATTTGGAAATATTTAACTGGTTTTGACGATGTACAATGATAGTCAAGTATCAACTACATGAAGTATTCAAATGAACTTCATATGCCTTTCATACTCTTTATTAACTATTTCCTGTGAAGTGACATCATATTTCGTTTCAATGTTCAATAGGAATACTTATAATATCTTCTATAATATCAATATAAATTCGTGCTTCTATTAAAAAAGAACAGTTATAACAAGCGGTTTAGCAGCGAATTGCTTTTACAGCAGATCAATCTGTTACAACACAGGATGGACATCACAATAATTTGGAAATATTTAACTGGTTTTGACGATGTGCAATGATAGTCAAGTATCAACTACATGAAGTATTCAAATGAACTTCATATGCCTTTCATACTCTTTATTAACTATTTCCTGTAAAGTGACTTCATATTTCATTTCAATGTTCAATAGGAATATTTATAATATCTTCTATAGTATCAATATAAATTCGTGATTCTATTCAAAAAGGAACATTCCCTCTCCAAAACCATTTAAATGCATGATTATTCTTCGCTTTTCTTCGAAAAATTATCATTTGACCACGTTGTTTTAAATTTAAAGAAATTCAGTAAAATATGATCTTGTATATTCATTTCAAGAATATTTGTTGTGAAGAGAAGGTTGCACAAAAATAATTTACAAATGTGTCTTTAATATTTCCTCACATTATTCAGTCGTAAAGCTACTAATTTTATTTGGCAGAAATATGAAATGACTTCCTGTTATTTCAAGAGAAAAACAGCTAAAATCCTTAATTGAAATCCTTTTTAATAATGAACTTCGAAAATCCTAATGTTTAGTTAATGAATACGTTACTTCAATTACCGGCCTTGTCTTTTTAAATTCTACTGAAGAGGTTTTGAAATATCTAATAAAGGCAAAGACAACTACTAGTATATGCACGTCGACCGAGAGACTTCATATTAATAGTCCAAGATATGCAAAAGACACACACAGAATATCAAATCCATGCATTTTTCACCTTAAGGTGGATCGCAGCTGTAGAAACACTCCATAAATGATGTAGACTTCATTTTTTTATTCCATATAAATGTTTATTTTACAGTTCGATCACCTCTGCTAAATAACTCACGATTTTTTACCTTAATGACTTAGTGGCATGTAACTTCATCAGCTTGTAGGGGCCGAATGTATTCTTAAACGAAATAGTATCCCATTAGATTCAATGTCATCATTTTGTATCACAAAAGCAGTATACCGCAATGATTATTCGCTATTTCTACTTGATACTATCCAGATATTAGAAAAAGTTTAGTCAACACTTTCGTTACAGGCATTGTAGAGATGACTCCATTTACCGTCGGAAGTGATCAAGGCTGTTTCTCGGTTATTGCGTTATGCTCGCGATAGTTTGCGCATAAGTATTCTTCTTAATTTTATATGCGAACTAAGACTATGAATAAAATGAATACGATAGACGAGTCATTGTTGTTCCAATAAATCCCCAAATATTTACAGGATTATCTGTTGTTTTGGGATCAGAACTGGATACAGGCGACTATTTATTGAAAATATTCCAATTTTAATTTCTACTCCCTCGATCCGTACGTTTCAATAACTTCCAAATGTTAACCAACGTAATCGTTAAAGAATCTTGGGTAAAGACAAAGCTGTTCTATTCATGCCAGACTAAATGTTCACCCATATCTAATATTGCGGCAGCGTGCGTCATCCGTAGACTATCAACGAAAATTCCGTTCCTGACGACTTTTTAAAAAATGTTGCCCAAATTATATATCGTGACACATAATAGATAATAACCAATATTCAAATGAATCTCATTTCTAATCAGGAATAATCTCTGATGCATGCTCTAAAGAATTCCACCCAACTCAAACTTATAGGTTAAGCATTTATCAAAAGTTCCGGAAGCCTTTCATTTTCTGTTGGAATACAGAAATTAACAGCTATAACAAGCGGTTTAGCAGCGAATTGCTTTTACAGCAGATCAATCTGTTACAACACAGGATGGACATCACAATAATTTGGAAATATTTAACTGGTTTTGACGATGTACAATGATAGTCAAGTATCAACTACATGAAGTATTCAAATGAACTTCATATGCCTTTCATACTCTTTATTAACTATTTCCTGTGAAGTGACATGATATTTCATTTCAATGTTCAATAGGAATACTTACAATATCTTCTATAGTATCAATTTAAATTCGTGCTTCTGTTCAAAAAGGAATATTCCCTCTCCAAAACCATTCAAATGCATGATTATTCTTCACTTTTCTTCGAAAAATTATCATTTGACCACGTTGTTTTAAAATTAAAGAAATTCAATAAAATATGATCTTGTATATTTCATTTCAAGAAGATTTGTTGTGAAGAGAAGGTTGCACAAAAATAATTTGCAAATGTGTCTTTAATATTTCCTCACATTATCCAGTCGTAAAGCTACTAATTTTATTTTGAAGAAGTATGAAATTAACATCCTGTTATTTCAAAAGAAAAACAGCTAAAATATATAATTGAACTCCCTTTTAACAATGAATAATTTGAGGAAATATTAAACCTTTTTTCCAAATGGAGTACTGTAATTTTCCAAAAACAAGTTTGTCCGAAAAAAAAAAAAAAATACAACCACCTTGACTGCTTTATGTTGTTTGTATAATTAATTTTATTAATAAATTAAATTGTTCTAATATCTAGAGCAAAATGTCTTCTTTGATCCTAACTTTAGATGAAATATAACCAATATTCAAAAGTATCTCATTTCTCAACAGAAATAATCTGTGAGGCACGCTCTAATGAATTCCTCCAAACTAACACTTATAGGTCAAAAGTTTCGGAAGCCTTTCATTTTCTGTTGGGTTTGTAAGAGATCTCCAAAAGGTAGTTAATAGATATATTAATACAATTGACAATGCTTCCGTACCAAGGATAATACGTGATAACAAGGATGTCATATTCGCAAATTTTGTTCAAATTTGTGAATTTCACAATCAGTAATTAAAAGGGTTATTTTAATCTGTGATAAATCATAATTAATATAGTTTTAGTGTTTTGCTAGAGGCCGTCAAATATTATTATGAAAGTCCAAGAATGCTAGGAAAACCCTTTTCATATTTCATTTCAATGTTTATAATATCTTCGAGCATCAATATAAATTCTTGTTTCTGTTCAAAAAGGAATATTCCCTCTCCAAAACCATTCAAATGTATGATAATTCTGTGCTTTTCTTCGAAAAATAATCATTTGACCACGTTGTTTTATATTTAAAGAAATCCAGTAAAATATGATCTTGTATATTTAAATTCAAGAATATGTGTGGTGAACAGAAGGTTGCACAAAAATAATTTGTAAATGTGTCTTTAATATTTCCTCACATTATTCAGTCGTAAAGCTAAAAATTTTATTTTGCAGAAGTATGAATTGACTTCCTGTTATTTCAAGAGAAAAACAGCTAAAATCTTTAATAGAAATACTTTTTAATAATGAATAATGTGAGGAAATATGAAAAACTTTTTAGTATATTCGAAAATAAACAACCACCTTCACTGCTTTATGTTGTTTCTGTAATTTATTTTATTATTAATTAAATTGTTCTAATATCTAGAGCAAAATGTTTTCTTCGATCCTAACTCTAGATGGTGCCACCACAATGTTCTACTTTATCTGTTCTATGCAGTTAACTATCTTTGTTGAAGTAAATCAATTTCATTGGTTCAGCCTATATGATTGTATAGATAAGATCTAATCTTAATTTATTTACTTTTGCTTTTAACTGTATATTATCCATATTTTACACTACTTTAATAGACACTAAATGACAGTTAAAGGACAAAATGAAGGAAAGTAAATGAATGAATGTTTTCACACCGTATTCGACATCACTAATGAGTTATAACACAAGAAAAAAAGAAGAAACAAACAAGAATACAAAAAAAAAAAAAAAAAACACAAAAATATCTTCGAAAATCCTAATGTTTAGTTAATGAATACGTTACTTCAATTACCGGCCTTGTCTTTTTAAATTTTACTGAAGAGGTTTTGAAATATCTAAAAAAGGCAAAGACAACTACTAGTATATGCACGTCGACCGAGAGACTTCATATTAATAGTCCAAGATATGCAAAAGACACACACAGAATATCAAATCCGTGCATTTTTCACCTTAAGGTGGATCGCAGCTGTAGAAACACTCCATAAATGATGTAGACTTCATTTTTTTATTCCATATAAATGTTTATTATACAGTTCGATCACCTCTGCTAAATAACTCACGATTTTTTACCTTAATGACTTAGTGGCATGTAACTTCATCAGCTTGTAGGGGCCGAATGTATTCTTAAACGAAATAGTATCCCATTAGATTCAATGTCATCATTTTGTATCACAAAAGCAGTATACCGCAATGATTATTCGCTATTTCTACTTGATACTATCCAGATATTAGAAAAAGTTTAGTCAACACTTTCGTTACAGGCATTGTAGAGATGACTCCATTTACCGTCGGAAGTGATCAAGGCTGTTTCTCGGTTATTGCGTTATGCTCGCGATAGTTTGCGCATAAGTATTCTTCTTAATTTTATATGCGAACTAAGACTATGAATAAAATGAATACGATAGACGAGTCATTGTTGTTCCAATAATTCCCCAAATATTTACAGGATTATCTGTTGTTTTGGGATCAGAACTGGATACAGGCGACTATTTATTGAAAATATTCCAATTTTAATTTCTACTCCCTCGATCCGTACGTTTCAATAACTTCCAAATGTTAACCAACGTAATCGTTAAAGAATCTTGGGTAAAGACAAAGCTGTTCTATTCCTGCCAGACTAAATGTTCACCCATATCTAATATTGCGGCAGCGTGCGTCATCCGTAGACTATCAACGAAAATTCCGTTCCTGACGACTTTTTAAAAAATGTTGCCCAAATTATATATCGTGACACATAATAGATAATAACCAATATTCAAATGAATCTCATTTCTCATCAGGAATAATCTATGAAGCATGCTCTAAAGAATTCCACCCAACTCAAACTTATAGGTTAAGCATTTATCAAAAGTTCCGGAAGCCTTTCATTTTCTGTTGGAATACACAAATTAACAGCTATAACAAGCGGTTTAGCAGCGAATTGCTTTTACAGCAGATCAATCTGTTACAACACAGGATGGACATCACAATAATTTGGAAATATTTAACTGGTTTTGACGATGTACAATGATAGTCAAGTATCAACTACATGAAGTATTCAAATGAACTTCATATGCCTTTCATACTCTTTATTAACTATTTCCTGTGAAGTGACATCATATTTCGTTTCAATGTTCAATAGGAATACTTATAATATCTTCTATAATATCAATATAAATTCGTGCTTCTATTAAAAAAGAACAGTTATAACAAGCGGTTTAGCAGCGAATTGCTTTTACAGCAGATCAATCTGTTACAACACAGGATGGACATCACAATAATTTGGAAATATTTAACTGGTTTTGACGATGTGCAATGATAGTCAAGTATCAACTACATGAAGTATTCAAATGAACTTCATATGCCTTTCATACTCTTTATTAACTATTTCCTGTAAAGTGACTTCATATTTCATTTCAATGTTCAATAGGAATATTTATAATATCTTCTATAGTATCAATATAAATTCGTGATTCTATTCAAAAAGGAACATTCCCTCTCCAAAACCATTTAAATGCATGATTATTCTTCGCTTTTCTTCGAAAAATTATCATTTGACCACGTTGTTTTAAATTTAAAGAAATTCAGTAAAATATGATCTTGTATATTCATTTCAAGAATATTTGTTGTGAAGAGAAGGTTGCACAAAAATAATTTACAAATGTGTCTTTAATATTTCCTCACATTATTCAGTCGTAAAGCTACTAATTTTATTTGGCAGAAATATGAAATGACTTCCTGTTATTTCAAGAGAAAAACAGCTAAAATCCTTAATTGAAATCCTTTTTAATAATGAACTTCGAAAATCCTAATGTTTAGTTAATGAATACGTTACTTCAATTACCGGCCTTGTCTTTTTAAATTCTACTGAAGAGGTTTTGAAATATCTAATAAAGGCAAAGACAACTACTAGTATATGCACGTCGACCGAGAGACTTCATATTAATAGTCCAAGATATGCAAAAGACACACACAGAATATCAAATCCATGCATTTTTCACCTTAAGGTGGATCGCAGCTGTAGAAACACTCCATAAATGATGTAGACTTCATTTTTTTATTCCATATAAATGTTTATTTTACAGTTCGATCACCTCTGCTAAATAACTCACGATTTTTTACCTTAATGACTTAGTGGCATGTAACTTCATCAGCTTGTAGGGGCCGAATGTATTCTTAAACGAAATAGTATCCCATTAGATTCAATGTCATCATTTTGTATCACAAAAGCAGTATACCGCAATGATTATTCGCTATTTCTACTTGATACTATCCAGATATTAGAAAAAGTTTAGTCAACACTTTCGTTACAGGCATTGTAGAGATGACTCCATTTACCGTCGGAAGTGATCAAGGCTGTTTCTCGGTTATTGCGTTATGCTCGCGATAGTTTGCGCATAAGTATTCTTCTTAATTTTATATGCGAACTAAGACTATGAATAAAATGAATACGATAGACGAGTCATTGTTGTTCCAATAAATCCCCAAATATTTACAGGATTATCTGTTGTTTTGGGATCAGAACTGGATACAGGCGACTATTTATTGAAAATATTCCAATTTTAATTTCTACTCCCTCGATCCGTACGTTTCAATAACTTCCAAATGTTAACCAACGTAATCGTTAAAGAATCTTGGGTAAAGACAAAGCTGTTCTATTCATGCCAGACTAAATGTTCACCCATATCTAATATTGCGGCAGCGTGCGTCATCCGTAGACTATCAACGAAAATTCCGTTCCTGACGACTTTTTAAAAAATGTTGCCCAAATTATATATCGTGACACATAATAGATAATAACCAATATTCAAATGAATCTCATTTCTAATCAGGAATAATCTCTGATGCATGCTCTAAAGAATTCCACCCAACTCAAACTTATAGGTTAAGCATTTATCAAAAGTTCCGGAAGCCTTTCATTTTCTGTTGGAATACAGAAATTAACAGCTATAACAAGCGGTTTAGCAGCGAATTGCTTTTACAGCAGATCAATCTGTTACAACACAGGATGGACATCACAATAATTTGGAAATATTTAACTGGTTTTGACGATGTACAATGATAGTCAAGTATCAACTACATGAAGTATTCAAATGAACTTCATATGCCTTTCATACTCTTTATTAACTATTTCCTGTGAAGTGACATGATATTTCATTTCAATGTTCAATAGGAATACTTACAATATCTTCTATAGTATCAATTTAAATTCGTGCTTCTGTTCAAAAAGGAATATTCCCTCTCCAAAACCATTCAAATGCATGATTATTCTTCACTTTTCTTCGAAAAATTATCATTTGACCACGTTGTTTTAAAATTAAAGAAATTCAATAAAATATGATCTTGTATATTTCATTTCAAGAAGATTTGTTGTGAAGAGAAGGTTGCACAAAAATAATTTGCAAATGTGTCTTTAATATTTCCTCACATTATCCAGTCGTAAAGCTACTAATTTTATTTTGAAGAAGTATGAAATTAACATCCTGTTATTTCAAAAGAAAAACAGCTAAAATATATAATTGAACTCCCTTTTAACAATGAATAATTTGAGGAAATATTAAACCTTTTTTCCAAATGGAGTACTGTAATTTTCCAAAAACAAGTTTGTCCGAAAAAAAAAAAAAAATACAACCACCTTGACTGCTTTATGTTGTTTGTATAATTAATTTTATTAATAAATTAAATTGTTCTAATATCTAGAGCAAAATGTCTTCTTTGATCCTAACTTTAGATGAAATATAACCAATATTCAAAAGTATCTCATTTCTCAACAGAAATAATCTGTGAGGCACGCTCTAATGAATTCCTCCAAACTAACACTTATAGGTCAAAAGTTTCGGAAGCCTTTCATTTTCTGTTGGGTTTGTAAGAGATCTCCAAAAGGTAGTTAATAGATATATTAATACAATTGACAATGCTTCCGTACCAAGGATAATACGTGATAACAAGGATGTCATATTCGCAAATTTTGTTCAAATTTGTGAATTTCACAATCAGTAATTAAAAGGGTTATTTTAATCTGTGATAAATCATAATTAATATAGTTTTAGTGTTTTGCTAGAGGCCGTCAAATATTATTATGAAAGTCCAAGAATGCTAGGAAAACCCTTTTCATATTTCATTTCAATGTTTATAATATCTTCGAGCATCAATATAAATTCTTGTTTCTGTTCAAAAAGGAATATTCCCTCTCCAAAACCATTCAAATGTATGATAATTCTGTGCTTTTCTTCGAAAAATAATCATTTGACCACGTTGTTTTATATTTAAAGAAATCCAGTAAAATATGATCTTGTATATTTAAATTCAAGAATATGTGTGGTGAACAGAAGGTTGCACAAAAATAATTTGTAAATGTGTCTTTAATATTTCCTCACATTATTCAGTCGTAAAGCTAAAAATTTTATTTTGCAGAAGTATGAATTGACTTCCTGTTATTTCAAGAGAAAAACAGCTAAAATCTTTAATAGAAATACTTTTTAATAATGAATAATGTGAGGAAATATGAAAAACTTTTTAGTATATTCGAAAATAAACAACCACCTTCACTGCTTTATGTTGTTTCTGTAATTTATTTTATTATTAATTAAATTGTTCTAATATCTAGAGCAAAATGTTTTCTTCGATCCTAACTCTAGATGGTGCCACCACAATGTTCTACTTTATCTGTTCTATGCAGTTAACTATCTTTGTTGAAGTAAATCAATTTCATTGGTTCAGCCTATATGATTGTATAGATAAGATCTAATCTTAATTTATTTACTTTTGCTTTTAACTGTATATTATCCATATTTTACACTACTTTAATAGACACTAAATGACAGTTAAAGGACAAAATGAAGGAAAGTAAATGAATGAATGTTTTCACACCGTATTCGACATCACTAATGAGTTATAACACAAGAAAAAAAGAAGAAACAAACAAGAATACAAAAAAAAAAAAAAAAAACACAAAAATATCTTCGAAAATCCTAATGTTTAGTTAATGAATACGTTACTTCAATTACCGGCCTTGTCTTTTTAAATTTTACTGAAGAGGTTTTGAAATATCTAAAAAAGGCAAAGACAACTACTAGTATATGCACGTCGACCGAGAGACTTCATATTAATAGTCAAAGACACACAGAATATCAAATCCATGCATTTTTCACCTTAAGGTGGATCGCAGCTGTAGAAACACTCCATAAATAATGTAGACTTCATTTTTTTATTCCATATAAATGTTTATTATACAGTTCGATCACCTCTGCTAAATAACTCACGATTTTTTACCTTAATGACTTAGTGGCATGTAACTTCATCAGCTTGTAGGGACCGAATGTATTCTTAAACGAAATAGTATCCCATTAGATTCAATGTCATCATTTTGTATCACAAAAGCAGTATACCGCAATGATTATTCGCTATTTCTACTTGATACTAACCAGATATTAGAACAAGTTTAGTCAACACTTTCGTTACAGGCATTGTAGAGATGACTCCATTTACAGTCGGAAGTGACCAAGGCTGTTTCTCGGTTATTGCGTTATGCTCGCGATACTTTGCGCATAAGTATTCTTCTTAATTTTATATGCGAACTAAGACTATGAATAAAATGAATACGATAGACGAGTCATTGTTGTTCCAATATTTTCCCATATATTTACAGGATTATCTGTTGTTTTGGGATCAGAACTGGATACAGGCGACTATTTATTGAAAATATTCCAATTTTAATTTCTACTCCCTCGATCCGTACGTTTCAATAACTTCCAAATGTTAACCAACGTAATCGTTAAAGAATCTTGGGTAAAGCTGTTCTATTCATGCCAGACTAAATGTTCACCCATATCTAATATTGCGGCAGCGTGCGTCATCCGTAGACTATCAACGAAAATTCCGTTCCTGACGACTTTTTAAAAAATGTTGCCCAAATTATATATCGTGACACATAATAGATAATAACCAATATTCAAATGAATCTCATTTCTCATCAGGAATAATCTCTGAAGCATGCTCTAAAGAATTCCACCCAACTCAAACTTATAGGTTAAGCATTTATCAAAAGTTCCGGAAGCCTTTCATTTTCTGTTGGAATACACAAATTAACAGCTATAACAAGCGGTTTAGCAGCGAATTGCTTTTACAGCAGATCAATCTGTTACAACACAGGATGGACATCACAATAATTTGGAAATATTTAACTGGTTTTGACGATGTACAATGATAGTCAAGTATCAACTACATGAAGTATTCAAATGAACTTCATATGCCTTTCATACTCTTTATTAACTATTTCCTGTGAAGTGACATCATATTTCGTTTCAATGTTCAATAGGAATACTTATAATATCTTCTATAATATCAATATAAATTCGTGCTTCTATTAAAAAAGAACAGTTATAACAAGCGGTTTAGCAGCGAATTGCTTTTACAGCAGATCAATCTGTTACAACACAGGATGGACATCACAATAATTTGGAAATATTTAACTGGTTTTGACGATGTGCAATGATAGTCAAGTATCAACTACATGAAGTATTCAAATGAACTTCATATGCCTTTCATACTCTTTATTAACTATTTCCTGTAAAGTGACTTCATATTTCATTTCAATGTTCAATAGGAATACTTATAATATCTTCTATAGTATCAATATAAATTCGTGATTCTATTCAAAAAGGAACATTCCCTCTCCAAAACCATTTAAATGCATGATTATTCTTCGCTTTTCTTCGAAAAATTATCATTTGACCACGTTGTTTTAAATTTAAAGAAATTCAGTAAAATATGATCTTGTATATTCATTTCAAGAATATTTGTTGTGAAGAGAAGGTTGCACAAAAATAATTTACAAATGTGTCTTTAATATTTCCTCACATTATTCAGTCGTAAAGCTACTAATTTTATTTGGCAGAAATATGAAATGACTTCCTGTTATTTCAAGAGAAAAACAGCTAAAATCCTTAATTGAAATCCTTTTTAATAATGAACTTCGAAAATCCTAATGTTTAGTTAATGAATACGTTACTTCAATTACCGGCCTTGTCTTTTTAAATTCTACTGAAGAGGTTTTGAAATATCTAATAAAGGCAAAGACAACTACTAGTATATGCACGTCGACCGAGAGACTTCATATTAATAGTCTAAGATATGCAAAAGACACACACAGAATATCAAATCCATGCATTTTTCACCTTAAGGTGGATCGCAGCTGTAGAAACACTCCATAAATGATGTAGACTTCATTTTTTTATTCCATATAAATGTTTATTTTACAGTTCGATCACCTCTGCTAAATAACTCACGATTTTTTACCTTAATGACTTAGTGGCATGTAACTTCATCAGCTTGTAGGGGCCGAATGTATTCTTAAACGAAATAGTATCCCATTAGATTCAATGTCATCATTTTGTATCACAAAAGCAGTATACCGCAATGATTATTAGCTATTTCTAATTGATACTATCCAGATATTAGAAAAAGTTTAGTCAACACTTTTGTTACAGGCATTGTAGAGATGACTCCATTTACCGTCGGAAGTGATCAAGGCTGTTTCTCGGTTATTGCGTTATGCTCGCGATAGTTTGCGCATAAGTATTCTTCTTAATTGTATATGCGAACTAAGACTATGAATAAAATGAATACGATAGACGAGTCATTGTTGTTCCAATAAATCCCCAAATATTTACAGGATTATCTGTTGTTTTGGGATCAGAACTGGATACAGGCGACTATTTATTGAAAATATTCCAATTTTAATTTCTACTCCCTCGATCCGTACGTTTCAATAACTTCCAAATGTTAACCAACGTAATCGTTAAAGAATCTTGGGTAAAGACAAAGCTGTTCTATTCATGCCAGACTAAATGTTCACCCATATCTAATATTGCGGCAGCGTGCGTCATCCGTAGACTATCAACGAAAATTCCGTTCCTGACGACTTTTTAAAAAATGTTGCCCAAATTATATATCGTGACACATAATAGATAATAACCAATATTCAAATGAATCTCATTTCTCATCAGGAATAATCTCTGATGCATGCTCTAAAGAATTCCACCCAACTCAAACTTATAGGTTAAGCATTTATCAAAAGTTCCGGAAGCCTTTCATTTTCTGTTGGAATACAGAAATTAACAGTTTAACAAGCGGTTTAGCAGCGAATTGCTTTTACAGCAGATCAATCTGTTACAACACAGGATGGACATCACAATAATTTGGAAATATTTAACTGGTTTTGACGATGTACAATGATAGTCAAGTATCAACTACATGAAGTATTCAAATGAACTTCATATGCCTTTATTACTCTTTATTAACTATTTCCTGTGAAGTGACATCATATTTCATTTCAATGTTCAATAGGAATACTTACAATATCTTCTATAGTATCAATTTAAATTCGTGCTTCTGTTCAAAAAGGAATATTCCCTCTCCAAAACCATTCAAATGCATGATTATTCTTCACTTTTCTTCGAAAAATTATCATTTGACCACGTTGTTTTAAAATTAAAGAAATTCAATAAAATATGATCTTGTATATTTCATTTCAAGAAGATTTGTTGTGAAGAGAAGGTTGCACAAAAATAATTTGCAAATGTGTCTTTAATATTTCCTCACATTATCCAGTCGTAAAGCTACTAATTTTATTTTGAAGAAGTATGAAATTGACATCCTGTTATTTCAAAAGAAAAACAGCTAAAATATATAATTGAACTCCCTTTTAACAATGAATAATTTGAGGAAATATTAAACCTTTTTTCCAAATGGAGTACTGTAATTTTCCAAAAACAAGTTTGTCCGAAAAAAAAAAAATACAACCACCTTGACTGCTTTATGTTGTTTGTATAATTAATTTTATTAATAAATTAAATTGTTCTAATATCTAGAGCAAAATGTCTTCTTTGATCCTAACTTTAGATGAAATATAACCAATATTCAAAAGTATCTCATTTCTCAACAGAAATAATCTGTGAGGCACGCTCTAATGAATTCCTCCAAACTAACACTTATAGGTCAAAAGTTTCGGAAGCCTTTCATTTTCTGTTGGGTTTGTAAGAGATCTCCAAAAGGTAGTTAATAGATATATTAATACAATTGACAATGCTTCCGTACCAAGGATAATACGTGATAACAAGGATGTCATATTCGCAAATTTTGTTCAAATTTGTGAATTTCACAATCAGTAATTAAAAGGGTTATTTTAATCTGTGATAAATCATAATTAATATAGTTTTAGTGTTTTGCTAGAGGCCGTCAAATATTATTATGAAAGTCCAAGAATGCTAGGAAAACCCTCTTCATATTTCATTTCAATGTTTATAATATCTTCTAGCATCAATATAAATTCTTGTTTCTGTTCAAAAAGGAATATTCCCTCTCCAAAACCATTCAAATGTATGATAATTCTGCGCTTTTCTTCGAAAAATAATCATTTGACCACGTTGTTTTATATTTAAAGAAATCCAGTAAAATATGATCTTGTATATTTAAATTCAAGAATATGTGTGGTGAACAGAAGGTTGCACAAAAATAATTTGTAAATGTGTCTTTAATATTTCCTCACATTATTCAGTCGTAAAGCTAATAATTTTATTTTGCAGAAGTATGAATTGACTTCCTGTTATTTCAAGAGAAAAACAGCTAAAATCTTTAATAGAAATACTTTTTAATAATGAATAATGTGAGGAAATATGAAAAACTTATTAGTATATTCGAAAATAAACAACCACCTTCACTGCTTTATGTTGTTTCTGTAATTTATTTTATTATTAATTAAATTGTTCTAATATCTAGAGCAAAATGTTTTCTTCGATCCTAACTCTAGATGGTGCCACCACAATGTTCTACTTTATCTGTTCTATGCAGTTAACTATCTTTGTTGAAGTAAATCAATTTCATTGGTTCAGCCTATATGATTGTATAGATAAGATCTAATCTTAATTTATTTACTTTTGCTTTTAACTGTATATTATCCATATTTTACACTACTTTAATAGACACTAAATGACAGTTAAAGGACAAAATGAAGGAAAGTAAATGAATGAATGTTTTCACACCGTATTCGACATCACTAATGAGTTATAACACAAGAAAAAAAGAAGAAACAAACAAGAATACAAAAAAAAAAAAAACACACACAAAAATATCTTCGAAAATCCTAATGTTTAGTTAATGAATACGTTACTTCAATTACCGGCCTTGTCTTTTTAAATTTTACTGAAGAGGTTTTGAAATATCTAAAAAAGGCAAAGACAACTACTAGTATATGCACGTCGACCGAGAGACTTCATATTAATAGTCAAAGACACACAGAATATCAAATCCATGCATTTTTCACCTTAAGGTGGATCGCAGCTGTAGAAACACTCCATAAATGATGTAGACTTCATTTTTTTATTCCATATAAATGTTTATTATACAGTTCGATCACCTCTGCTAAATAACTCACGATTTTTTACCTTAATGACTTAGTGGCATGTAACTTCATCAGCTTGTAGGGGCCGAATGTATTCTTAAACGAAATAGTATCCCATTAGATTCAATGTCATCATTTTGTATCACAAAAGCAGTATACCGCAATGATTATTCGCTATTTCTACTTGATACTATCCAGATATTAGTAAAAGTTTAGTCAACACTTTCGTTACAGGCATTGTAGAGATGACTCCATTTACCGTCGGAAGTGATCAAGGCTGTTTCTCGGTTATTGCGTTATGCTCGCGATAGTTTGCGCATAAGTATTCTTCTTAATTTTATATGCGAACTAAGACTATGAATAAAATGAATACGATAGACGAGTCATTGTTGTTCCAATAATTTCCCATATATTTACAGGATTATCTGTTGTTTTGGGATCAGAACTGGATACAGGCGACTATTTATTGAAAATATTCCAATTTTAATTTCTACTCCCTCGATCCGTACGTTTCAATAACTTCCAAATGTTAACCAACGTAATCGTTAAAGAATCTTGGGTAAAGACAAAGCTGTTCTATTCATGCCAGACTAAATGTTCACCCATATCTAATATTGCGGCAGCGTGCGTCATCCGTAGATTATCAACGAAAATTCCGTTCCTGACGACTTTTTAAAAAATGTGGCCCAAATTATATATCGTGACACATAATAGATAATAACCAATATTCAAATGAATCTCATTTCTCATCAGGAATAATCTCTGATGCATGCTCTAAAGAATTCCACCCAACTCAATCTTATAGGTTAAGCATTTATCAAAAGTTCCGGAAGCCTTTCATTTTCTGTTGGAATACAGAAATTAACAGCTATAACAAGCGGTTTACCAGCGAATTGCTTTTACAGCAGATCAATCTGTTACAACACAGGATGGACATCACAATAATTTGGAAATATTTAACTGGTTTTGACGATGTACAATGATAGTCAAGTATCAACTACATGAAGTATTCAAATGAACTTCATATGCCTTTCATACTCTTTATTAACTATTTCCTGTGAAGTGACATCATATTTCATTTCAATGTCCATTAGGAATACTTATAATATCTTCTATAGTATCAATATAAATTCGTGCTTCTGTTCAAAAAGGAATATTCCCTCTCCAAAACCATTCAAATGCATGATTATTCTTCACTTTTCTTTGAAAAATTATCATTTGACCACGTTGTTTTAAAATTAAAGAAATTCAGTAAAATATGATCTTGTATATTCATTTCAAGAATATTTGTTGTGAAGAGAAGGTTGCACAAAAATAATTTACAAATGTGTCTTTAATATTTCCTCCCATTATCCAGTCGTAAAGCTACTAATTTTATTTTGAAGAAGTATGAAATTGACATCCTGTTATTTCAAGAGAAAAACAGCTAAAATCCTTAATTGAAATCCTTTTTAATAATGAACTTCGAAAATCCTAATGTTTAGTTAATGAATACGTTACTTCAATTACCGGCCTTGTCTTTTTAAATTCTACTGAAGAGGTTTTGAAATATCTAATAAAGGCAAAGACAACTACTAGCATATGCACGTCGACCGAGAGACTTCATATTAATAGTCCAAGATATGCAAAAGACACACACAGAATATCAAATCCATGCATTTTTCACCTTAAGGTGGATCGCAGCTGTAGAAACACTCCATAAATAATGTAGACTTCATTTTTTTATTCCATATAAATGTTTATTTTACAGTTCGATCACCTCTGCTAAATAACTCACGATTTTTTACCTTAATGACTTAGTGGCATGTAACTTCATCAGCTTGTAGGGGCCGAATGTATTCTTAAACGAAATAGTATCCCATTAGATTCAATGTCATCATTTTGTATCACAAAAGCAGTATACCGCAATGATTATTCGCTATTTCTACTTGATACTAACCAGATATTAGAACAAGTTTAGTCAACACTTTCGTTACAGGCATTGTAGAGATGACTCCATTTACAGTCGGAAGTGACCAAGGCTGTTTCTCAGTTATTGCGTTATGCTCGCGATAGTTTGCGCATAAGTATTCTTCTTAATTTTATATGCGAACTAAGACTATGAATAAAATGAATACGATAGACGAGTCATTGTTGTTCCAATAATTCCCCAAATATTTACAGGATTATCTGTTGTTTTGGGATCAGAACTGGGTACAGGCGACAATTGATTGAAAATATTCCAATTTTAATTTCTACTCCCTCGATCCGTACGTTTCAATAACTTCCAAATGTAAACCAACGTAATCGTTAAAGAATCTTGGGTAAAGACAAAGCTGTTCTATTCCTGCCAGACTAAATGTTCACCCATATCTAATATTGCGGCAGCGTGCGTCATCCGTAGACTATCAACGAAAATTCCGTTCCTGACGACTTTTTAAAAAATGTGGCCCAAATTATATATCGTGACACATAATAGATAATAACCAATATTCAAATGAATCTCATTTCTCATCAGAAATAATCTCTGATGCATGCTCTAAAGAATTCCACCCAACTCAAACTTATAGGTTAAGCATTTATCAAAAGTTCCGGAAGCCTTTCATTTTCTGTTGGAATACAGAAATTAACAGCTATAACAAGCGGTTTAGCAGCGAATTGCTTTTACAGCAGATCAATCTGTTACAACACAGGATGGACATCACAATAATTTGGAAATATTTAACTGGTTTTGACGATGTACAATGATAGTCAAGTATCAACTACATGAAGTATTCAAATGAACTTCATATGCCTTTCATACTCTTTATTAACTATTTCCTGTGAAGTGACATCATATTTCATTTCAATGTTCAATAGGAATACTTACAATATCTTCTATAGTATCAATTTAAATTCGTGCTTCTGTTCAAAAAGGAATATTCCCTCTCCAAAACCATTCAAATGCATGATTATTCTTCACTTTTCTTCGAAAAATTATCATTTGACCACGTTGTTTTAAAATTAAAAAATTCAATAAAATATGATCTTGTATATTTCATTTCAAGAAGATTTGTTGTGAAGAGAAGGTTGCACAAAAATAATTTGCAAATGTGTCTTTAATATTTCCTAACATTATCCAGTCGTAAAGCTACTAATTTTATTTTGAAGAAGTATGAAATTGACATCCTGTTATTTCAAAAGAAAAACAGCTAAAATATATAATTGAACTCCCTTTTAACAATGAATAATTTGAGGAAATATTAAACCTTTTTTCCAAATGGAGTACTGTAATTTTCCAAAAACAAGTTTGTCCGAAAAAAAAAAAATACAACCACCTTGACTGCTTTATGTTGTTTGTATAATTAATTTTATTAATAAATTAAATTGTTCTAATATCTAGAGCAAAATGTCTTCTTTGATCCTAACTTTAGATGAAATATAACCAATATTCAAAAGTATCTCATTTCTCAACAGAAATAATCTGTGAGGCACGCTCTAATGAATTCCTCCAAACTAACACTTATAGGTCAAAAGTTTCGGAAGCCTTTCATTTTCTGTTGGGTTTGTAAGAGATCTCCAAAAGGTAGTTAATAGATATATTAATACAATTGACAATGCTTCCGTACCAAGGGTAATACGTGATAACAAGGATGTCATATTCGCAAATTTTGTTCAAATTTGTGAATTTCACAATCAGTAATTAAAAGGGTTATTTTAATCTATGATAAATCATAATTAATATAGTTTTAGTGTTTTGCTAGAGGCCGTCAAATATTATTATGAAAGTCCAAGATTGCAGGGAAAACCTTTTCATATTTCATTTCAATGTTTATAATATCTTCTAGCATCAATATAAATTCTTGTTTCTGTTCAAAAAGGAATATTCCCTCTCCAAAACCATTCAAATGCATGATAATTCTGCGCTTTTCTTCGAAAAATAATCATTTGACCACGTTGTTTTATATTTAAAGAAATCCAGTAAAATATGATCTTGTATATTTAAATTCAAGAATATGTGTGGTGAACAGAAGGTTGCACAAAAATAATTTGTAAATGTGTCTTTAATATTTCCTCACATTATTCAGTCGTAAAGCTAATAATTTTATTTTGCAGAAGTATGAATTGACTTCCTGTTATTTCAAGAGAAAAACAGCTAAAATCTTTAATAGAAATACTTTTTAATAATGAATAATGTGAGGAAATATGAAAAACTTTTTAGTATATTCGAAAATAAACAAGCACCTTCACTGCTTTATGTTGTTTGTGTAATTTATTTTATTATTAATTAAATTGTTCTAATATCTAGAGCAAAATGTTTTCTTCGATCCTAACTCTAGATGGTGTCACCACAATGTTCTACTTTATCTGTTCTATGCACTATCTTTGTTGAAGTAAATCAATTTCATTGGTTCAGCCTATATGATTGTATAGATAAGATCTAATCTTAATTTATTTACTTTTGCTTTTAACTGTATATTATCCATATTTTACACTACTTTAATAGAGAATAAATGACAGTTAAAGGACAAAATGAAGGAAAGTAAATGAATGAATGTTTTCACACCGTATTCGACATCACTAATGAGTTATAACACAAGAAAAAAAGAAGAAACAACCGAGAGACCGAGAGACTTCATATTAATAGTCAAAGACACACAGAATATCAAATCCATGCATTTTTCACCTTAAGGTGGATCGCAGCTGTAGAAACACTCCATAAATGATGTAGACTTCATTTTTTTATTCCATATAAATGTTTATTATACAGTTCGATCACCTCTGCTAAATAACTCACGATTTTTTACCTTAATGACTTAGTGGCATGTAACTTCATCAGCTTGTAGGGGCCGAATGTATTCTTAAACGAAATAGTATCCCATTAGATTCAATGTCATCATTTTGTATCACAAAAGCAGTATACCGCAATGATTATTCGCTATTTCTACTTGATACTATCCAGATATTAGAAAAAGTTTAGTCAACACTTTCGTTACAGGCATTGTAGAGATGACTCCATTTACCGTCGGAAGTGATCAAGGCTGTTTCTCGGTTATTGCGTTATGCTCGCGATAGTTTGCGCATAAGTATTCTTCTTAATTTTATATGCGAACTAAGACTATGAATAAAATGAATACGATAGACGAGTCATTGTTGTTCCAATAATTCCCCAAATATTTACAGGATTATCTGTTGTTTTGGGATCAGAACTGGATACAGGCGACTATTTATTGAAAATATTCCAATTTTAATTTCTACTCCCTCGATCCGTACGTTTCAATAACTTCCAAATGTTAACCAACGTAATCGTTAAAGAATCTTGGGTAAAGACAAAGCTGTTCTATTCATGCCAGACTAAATGTTCACCCATATCTAATATTGCGGCAGCGTGCGTCATCCGTAGACTATCAACGAAAATTCCGTTCCTGACGACTTTTTAAAAAATGTGGCCCAAATTATATATCGTGACACATAATAGATAATAACCAATATTCAAATGAATCTCATTTCTCATCAGAAATAATCTCTGATGCATGCTCTAAAGAATTCCACCCAACTCAAACTTATAGGTTAAGCATTTATCAAAAGTTCCGGAAGCCTTTCATTTTCTGTTGGAATACAGAAATTAACAGCTATAACAAGCGGTTTAGCAGCGAATTGCTTTTACAGCAGATCAATCTGTTACAACACAGGATGGACATCACAATAATTTGGAAATATTTAACTGGTTTTGACGATGTACAATGATAGTCAAGTATCAACTACATGAAGTATTCAAATGAACTTCATATGCCTTTCATACTCTTTATTAACTATTTCCTGTGAAGTGACATCATATTTCATTTCAATGTTCAATAGGAATACTTATAATATCTTCTATAATATCAATATAAATTCGTGCTTCTATTAAAAAAGAACAGTTATAACAAGCGGTTTAGCAGCGAATTGTTTTTACAGCAGATCAATCTGTTACAACACAGGATGGACATCACAATAATTTGGAAATATTTAACTGGTTTTGACGATGTGCAATGATAGTCAAGTATTAACTACATGAAGTATTCAAATGAACTTCATATGCCTTTCATACTCTTTATTAACTATTTCCTGTAAAGTGACTTCATATTTCATTTCAATGTTCAATAGGAATACTTATAATATCTTCTATAGTATCAATATAAATTCGTGATTCTATTCAAAAAGGAACATTCCCTCTCCAAAACCATTTAAATGCATGATTATTCTTCGCTTTTCTTCGAAAAATTATCATTTGACCACGTTGTTTTAAATTTAAAGAAATTCAGTAAAATATGATCTTGTATATTCATTTCAAGAATATTTGTTGTGAAGAGAAGGTTGCATAAAAATAATTTACAAATGTGTCTTTAATATTTCCTCACATTATTCAGTCGTAAAGCTACTAATTTTATTTGGCAGAAATATGAAATGACTTCCTGTTATTTCAAGAGAAAAACAGCTAAAATCCTTAATTGAAATCCTTTTTAATAATGAACTTCGAAAATCCTAATGTTTAGTTAATGAATACGTTACTTCAATTACCGGCCTTGTCTTTTTAAATTTTACTGAAGAGGTTTTGAAATATCTAATAAAGGCAAAGACAACTACTAGTATATGCACGTCGACCGAGAGACTTCATATTAATAGTCCAAGATATGCAAAAGACACACACAGAATATCAAATCCATGCATTTTTCACCTTAAGGTGGATCGCAGCTGTAGAAACACTCCATAAATGATGTAGACTTCATTTTTTTATTCCATATAAATGTTTATTATACAGTTCGATCACCTCTGCTAAATAACTCACGATTTTTTACCTTAATGACTTAGTGGCATGTAACTTCATCAGCTTGTAGGGGCCGAATGTATTCTTAAACGAAATAGTATCCCATTAGATTCAATGTCATCATTTTGTATCACAAAAGCAGTATACCGCAATAATTATTCGCTATTTCTACTTGATACTATCCAGATATTAGAAAAAGTTTAGTCAACACTTTCGTTACAGGCATTGTAGACATGACTCCATTTACCGTCGGAAGTGATCAAGGCTGTTTCTCGGTTATTGCGTTATGCTCGCGATAGTTTGCGCATAAGTATTCTTCTTAATTTTATATGCGAACTAAGACTATGAATAAAATGAATACGATAGACGAGTCATTGTTGTTCCAATAATTCCCCAAATATTTACAGGATTATCTGTTGTTTTGGGATCAGAACTGGATACAGGCGACTATTTATTGAAAATATTCCAATTTTAATTTCTACTCCCTCGATCCGTACGTTTCAATAACTTCCAAATGTTAACCAACGTAATCGTTAAAGAATCTTGGGTAAAGACAAAGCTGTTCTATTCATGCCAGACTAAATGTTCACCCATATCTAATATTGCGGCAGCGTGCGTCATCCGTAGACTATCAACGAAAATTCCGTTCCTGACGACTTTTTAAAAAATGTGGCCCAAATTATATATCGTGACACATAATAGATAATAACCAATATTCAAATGAATCTCATTTCTCATCACAAATAATCTCTGATGCATGCTCTAAAGAATTCCACCCAACTCAAACTTATAGGTTAAGCATTTATCAAAAGTTCCGGAAGCCTTTCATTTTCTGTTGGAATACAGAAATTAACAGCAATAACAAGCGGTTTAGCAGCGAATTGCTTTTACAGCAGATCAATCTGTTACAACACAGGATGGACATCACAATAATTTGGAAATATTTAACTGGTTTTGACGATGTACAATGATAGTCAAGTATCAACTACATGAAGTATTCAAATGAACTTCATATGCCTTTCATACTCTTTATTAACTATTTCCTGTGAAGTGACATCATATTTCATTTCAATGTTCAATAGGAATACTTATAATATCTTCTATAATATCAATATAAATTCGTGCTTCTATTAAAAAAGAACAGTTATAACAAGCGGTTTAGCAGCGAATTGTTTTTACAGCAGATCAATCTGTTACAACACTGGATGGACATCACAATAATTTGGAAATATTTAACTGGTTTTGACGATGTGCAATGATAGTCAAGTATCAACTACATGAAGTTTTCAAATGAACTTCATATGCCTTTCATACTCTTTAATAACTATTTCCTGTAAAGTGACTTCATATTTCATTTCAATGTTCAATAGGAATACTTATAATATCTTCTATAGTATCAATATAAATTCGTGATTCTATTCAAAAAGGAACATTCCCTCTCCAAAACCATTTAAATGCATGATTATTCTTCGCTTTTCTTCGAAAAATTATCATTTGACCACGTTGTTTTAAATTTAAAGAAATTCAGTAAAATATGATCTTGTATATTCATTTCAAGAATATTTGTTGTGAAGAGAAGGTTGCACAAAAATAATTTACAAATGTGTCTTTAATATTTCCTCACATTATTCAGTCGTAAAGCTACTAATTTTATTTGGCAGAAATATGAAATGACTTCCTGTTATTTCAAGAGAAAAACAGCTAAAATCCTTAATTGAAATCCTTATTAATAATGAACTTCGAAAATCCTAATGTTTAGTTAATGAATACGTTACTTCAATTACCGGCCTTGTCTTTTTAAATTCTACTGAAGAGGTTTTGAAATATCTAATAAAGGCAAAGACAACTACTAGTATATGCACGTCGACCGAGAGACTTCATATTAATAGTCCAAGATATGCAAAAGACACACACAGAATATCAAATCCATGCATTTTTCACCTTAAGGTGGATCGCAGCTGTAGAAACACTCCATAAATGATGTAGACTTCATTTTTTTATTCCATATAAATGTTTATTATACAGTTCGATCACCTCTGCTAAATAACTCACGATTTTTTACCTTAATGACTTAGTGGCATGTAACTTCATCAGCTTGTAGGGGCCGAATGTATTCTGAAACGAAATAGTATCCCATTAGATTCAATGTCATCATTTTGTATCACAAAAGCAGTATACCGCAATGATTATTCGCTATTTCTACTTGATACTATCCAGATATTAGAAAAAGTTTAGTCAACACTTTCGTTACAGGCATTGTAGAGATGACTCCATTTACCGTCGGAAGTGATCAAGGCTGTTTCTCGGTTATTGCGTTATGCTCGCGATAGTTTGCGCATAAGTATTCTTCTTAATTTTATATGCGAACTAAGACTATGAATAAAATGAATACGATAGACGAGTCATTGTTGTTCCAATAATTCCCCAAATATTTACAGGATTATCTGTTGTTTTGGGATCAGAACTGGATACAGGCGACTATTTATTGAAGATATTCCAATTTTAATTTCTACTCCCTCGATCCGTACGTTTCAATAACTTCCAAATGTTAACCAACGTAATCGTTAAAGAATCTTGGGTAAAGACAAAGCTGTTCTATTCATGCCAGACTAAATGTTCACCCATATCTAATATTGCGGCAGCGTGCGTCATCCGTAGACTATAAAGTGACTTCATATTTCATTTCAATGTTCAATAGGAATACTTATAATATCTTCTATAGTATCAATATAAATTCGTGATTCTATTCAAAAAGGAACATTCCCTCTCCAAAACCATTTAAATGCATGATTATTCTTCGCTTTTCTTCGAAAAATTATCATTTGACCACGTTGTTTTAAATTTAAAGAAATTCAGTAAAATATGATCTTGTATATTCATTTCAAGAATATTTGTTGTGAAGAGAAGGTTGCACAAAACTAATTTACAAATGTGTCTTTAATATTTCCTCACATTATTCTGTCGTAAAGCTACTAATTTTATTTGGCAGAAATATGAAATGACTTCCTGTTATTTCAAGAGAAAAACAGCTAAAATCCTTAATTGAAATCCTTTTTAATAATGAACTTCGAAAATCCTAATGTTTAGTTAATGAATACGTTACTTCAATTACCGGCCTTGTCTTTTTAAATTCTACTGAAGAGGTTTTGAAATATCTAATAAAGGCAAAGATAACTACTAGTATATGCACGTCGACCGAGAGACTTCATATTAATAGTCCAAGATATGCAAAAGACACACACAGAATATCAAATCCATGCATTTTTCACCTTAAGGTGGATCGCAGCTGTAGAAACACTCCATAAATGATATAGACTTCATTTTTTTATTCCATATAAATGTTTATTATACAGTTCGATCACCTCTGCTAAATAACTCACGATTTTTTACCTTAATGACTTAGTGGCATGTAACTTCATCAGCTTGTAGGGGCCGAATGTATTCTTAAACGAAATAGTATCCCATTAGATTCAATGTCATCATTTTGTATCACAAAAGCAGTATACCGCAATGATTATTCGCTATTTCTACTTGATACTATCCAGATATTAGAAAAAGTTTAGTCAACACTTTCGTTACAGGCATTGTAGAGATGACTCCATTTACCGTCGGAAGTGATCAAGGCTGTTTCTCGGTTATTGCGTTATGCTCGCGATAGTTTGCGCATAAGTATTCTTCTTAATTTTATATGCGAACTAAGACAATGAATAAAATGAATACGATAGACGAGTCATTGTTGTTCCAATAATTCCCCAAATATTTACAGGATTATCTGTTGTTTTGGGATCAAAACTGGATACAGGCGACTATTTATTGAAAATATTCCAATTTTAATTTCTACTCCCTCGATCCGTACGTTTCAATAACTTCCAAATGTTAACCAACGTAATCGTTAAAGAATCTTGGGTAAAGACAAAGCTGTTCTATTCCTGCCAGACTAAATGTTCACCCATATCTAATATTGCGGCAGCGTGCGTCATCCGTAGACTATCAACGAAAATTCCGTTCCTGACGACTTTTTAAAAAATGTGGCCCAAATTATATATCGTGACACATAATAGATAATAACCAATATTCAAATGAATCTCATTTCTCATCAGGAATAATCTCTGATGCATGCTCTAAAGAATTCCACCCAACTCAAACTTATAGGTTAAGCATTTATCAAAAGTTCCGGAAGCCTTTCATTTTCTGTTGGAATACAGAAATTAACAGCTATAACAAGCGGTTTAGCAGCGAATTGCTTTTACAGCAGATCAATCTGTTACAACACAGGATGGACATCACAATAATTTGGAAATATTTAACTGGTTTTGACGATGTACAATGATAGTCAAGTATCAACTACATGAAGTATTCAAATGAACTTCATATGCCTTTCATACTCTTTATTAACTATTTCCTGTGAAGTGACATCATATTTCATTTCAATGTTCAATAGGAATACTTACAATATCTTCTATAGTATCAATTTAAATTCGTGGTTCTGTTCAAAAAGGAATATTCCCTCTCCAAAACCATTCAAATGCATGATTATTCTTCACTTTTCTTCGAAAAATTATCATTTGACCACGTTGTTTTAAAATTAAAGAAATTCAATAAAATATGATCTTGTATATTTCATTTCAAGAAGATTTGTTGTGAAGAGAAGGTTGCACAAAAATAATTTGCAAATGTGTCTTTAATATTTCCTCACATTATCCAGTCGTAAAGCTACTAATTTTATTTTGAAGAAGTATGAAATTGACATCCTGTTATTTCAAAAGAAAAACAGCTAAAATATATAATTGAACTCCCTTTTAACAATGAATAATTTGAGGAAATATTAAACCTTTTTTCCAAATGGAGTACTGTAATTTTCCAAAAACAAGTTTGTCCGAAAAAAAAAAAAAAATACAACCACCTTGACTGCTTTATGTTGTTTGTATAATTAATTTTATTAATAAATTAAATTGTTCTAATATCTAGAGCAAAATGTCTTCTTTGATCCTAACTTTAGATGAAATATAACCAATATTCAAAAGTATCTCATTTCTCAACAGAAATAATCTGTGAGGCACGCTCTAATGAATTCCTCCAAACTAACACTTATAGGTCAAAAGTTTCGGAAGCCTTTCATTTTCTGTTGGGTTTGTAAGAGATCTCCAAAAGGTAGTTAATAGATATATTAATACAATTGACAATGCTTCCGTACCAAGGATAATACGTGATAACAAGGATGTCATATTCGCAAATTTTGTTCAAATTTGTGAATTTCACAATCAGTAAGTAAAAGGGTTATTTTAATCTGTGATAAATCATAATTAATATAGGTTTATTGTTTTGCTAGAGGCCGTCAAATATTATTATGAAAGTCCAACAATGCTAGGAAAAACCTTTTCATATTTCATTTCAATGTTCAATAGGAATACTTACAATATCTTCTATAGTATCAATTTAAATTCGTGCTTCTGTTCAAAAAGGAATATTCCCTCTCCAAAACCATTCAAATGCATGATAATTCTGCGCTTTTCTTCGAAAAATAATCATTTGACCACGTTGTTTTATATTTAAAGAAATCCAGTAAAATATGATCTTGTATATTTAAATTCAAGAATATGTGTGGTGAACAGAAGGTTGCACAAAAATAATTTGTAAATGTGTCTTTAATATTTCCTCACATTATTCAGTCGTAAAGCTAATAATTTTATTTTGCAGAAGTATGAATTGACTTCCTGTTATTTCAAGAGAAAAACAGCTAAAATCTTTAATAGAAATACTTTTTAATAATGAATAATGTGAGGAAATATGAAAAACTTTTTAGTATATCCGAAAATAAACAACCACCTTCACTGCTTTATGTTGTTTGTGTAATTTATTTTATTATTAAATTCTTCTAATATCTAGAGCAAAATATTTTCTTCGATCCTAACTCTAGATGGTGCCACCACTATGTTCTACTTTATCTGTTCTATGCAGTTAACTATCTTTGTTGAAGTAAATCAATTTTATTGGTTCAGCCTATATGATTGTATAGATAAGATCTAATCTTAATTTATTTACTTTTGCTTTTAACTGTATATTATCCATATTTTACACTACTTTAATAGAGAATAAATGACAGTTAAAGGACAAAATGAAGGAAAGTAAATGAATGAATATTTTCACAGCGTATTCGACATCACTAATGAGTTATAACACAAGAAAAAAAGAAGAAACAAACAAGAATACAAAAAAAAAAAAAAAAAACACATAAAAATATCTTCGAAAATCCTAATGTTTAGTTAATGAATATGTTACTTCAATTACCGGCCTTGTCTTTTTAAATTTTACTGAAGAGGTTTTGAAATATCTAAAAAAGGCAAAGACAACTACTAGTATATGCACGTCGACCGAGAGACTTCATATTAATAGTCCAAGATATGCAAAAGACACACACAGAATATCAAATCCATGCATTTTTTACCTTAAGGTGGATCGCAGCTGTAGAAACACTCCATAAATGATGTAGACTTCATTTTATTATTCCATATAACTGTTTATTATACAGTTCGATCACCTCTGCTAAATAACTCACGATTTTTTACCTTAATGAATTAGTGGCATGAAACTTCATCAGCTTGTAGGGGCCGAATGTATTCTTAAACGAAATAGTATCCCATTAGATTCAAAGTCATCATTTTGTATCACAAAAGCAGTATACCGCAATGATTATTCGCTATTTCTACTTGATACTAACCAGATATTAGAACAAGTTTAGTCAACACTTTCGTTACAGGCATTGTAGAGATGACTCCATTTACCGTCGGAAGTGATCAAGGCTGTTTCTCGGTTATTGCGTTATGCTCGCGATAGTTTGCGCATAAGTATTCTTCTTAATTTGATATGCGAACTAAGACTATGAATAAAATGAATACGATAGACGAGTCATTGTGGTTCCAATAATTCCCCAAATATTTACAGGATTATCTGTTGTTTTGGGATCAGAACTGGATACAGGCGACTATTTATTGAAAATATTCCAATTTTAATTTCTACTCCCTCGATCCGTACGTTTCAATAACTTCCAAATGTTAACCAACGTAATCGTTAAAGAATCTTGGGTAAAGACAAAGCTGTTCTATTCATGCCAGACTAAATGTTCACCCATATCTAATATTGCGGCAGCGTGCGTCATCCGTAGACTATAAACGAAAATTCCGTTCCTGACGACTTTTTAAAAAATGTGGCCCAAATTATATATCGTGACACATAATAGATAATAACCAATATTCAAATGAATCTCATTTCTCATCAGGAATAATCTCTGATGCATGCTCTAAAGAATTCCACCCAACTCAAACTTATAGGTTAAGCATTTATCAAAAGTTCCGGAAGCCTTTCATTTTCTGTTGGAATACAGAAATTAACAGCTATAACAAGCGGTTTAGCAGCGAATTGCTTTTACAGCAGATCAATCTGTTACAACACAGGATGGACATCACAATAATTTGGAAATATTTAACTGGTTTTGACGATGTACAATGATAGTCAAGTATCAACTACATGAAGTATTCAAATGAACTTCATATGCCTTTCATACTCTTTATTAACTATTTCCTGTGAAGTGACATCATATTTCATTTCAATGTTCAATAGGAATACTTATAATATCTTCTATAGTATCAATATAAATTCGTGATTCTATTCAAAAAGGAACATTCCCTCTCCAAAACCATTTAAATGCATGATTATTCTTCGCTTTTCTTCGAAAAATTATCATTTGACCACGTTGTTTTAAATTTAAAGAAATTCAGTAAAATATGATCTTGTATATTCATTTCAAGAATATTTGTTGTGAAGAGAAGGTTGCACAAAAATAATTTACAAATGTGTCTTTAATATTTCCTCACATTATTCAGTCGTAAAGCTACTAATTTTATTTGGCAGAAACATGAAATGACTTCCTGTTATTTCAAGAGAAAAACAGCTAAAATCCTTAATTGAAATCCTTTTTCCACTATTAAGTGAATAATGTGAGGAAATATGAAAAACTTTTTAGTTTATCCGAAAAGAAACAACAACCTTCACTACTTTATGTTGTTTGTGTAATTTATTTTATTATTAATTAAATTGTTCTAATATCTAGAGCAAAATGTTTTCTTCGATCCTAACTCTAGATGGTGTCACCACAATGTTCTACTTTATCTGTTCTATGCACTATCTTTGTTGAAGTAAATCAATTTCATTGGTTCAGCCTATATGATTGTATAGATAAGATCTAATCTTAATTTATTTACTTTTGCTTTTAACTGTATATTATCCATATTTTACACTACTTTAATAGAGAATAAATGACAGTTAAAGGACAAAATGAAGGAAAGTAAATGAATGAATATTTTCACAGCGTATTCGACATCACTAATGAGTTATAACACAAGAAAAAAAGAAGAAACAAACAAGAATACAAAAAAAAAAAAAAAAACACATAAAAATATCTTCGAAAATCCTAATGTTTAGTTAATGAATATGTTACTTCAATTACCGGCCTTGTCTTTTTAAATTTTACTGAAGAGGTTTTGAAATATCTAAAAAAGGCAAAGACAACTACTAGTATATGCACGTCGACCGAGAGACTTCATATTAATAGTCCAAGATATGCAAAAGACACACACAGAATATCAAATCCATGCATTTTTCACCCTAATGTGGATCGCAGCTGTAGAAATAATGTAGACTTAATTATTTTATTCTATATAACTGTTAATTATACAATTCGATCACCTCGGCTAAATAACTCACGATTTTGTACCTTAATGACTTAGTGGCACTTAACATCATCAGCTTGTAGGGGCCGAATGCATTTTAAAACGAAATGGTACCCATTAGATTCAAAGTCATCATTTTGATTCACAAAAGCAGTATACCGCAATGATTATTCGCTATTTCTACTTGATACTAACCAGATATTAGAACAAGTTTAGTCAACACTTTCGTTACAGGCATTGTAGAGATGACTCCATTTACAGTCGGAAGTGACCAAGGCTGTTTCTCGGTTATTGCGTTATGCTCGCGATAGTTTGCGCATAAGTATTCTTCTTAATTTGATATGCGAACTAAGACTATGAATAAAATGAATACGATAGACGAGTCATTGTGGTTCCAATAATTCCCCAAATATTTACAGGATTATCTGTTGTTTTGGGATTAGAACTGGATACAGGCGAATATTTATTGAAAATATACCAATTTTAATTTCTACTCCCTCGATCCGTACGTTTCAATAACTTCCAAATGTTAACCAACGTAATCGTTAAAGAATCTTGGGTAAAGACAAAGCTGTTCTATTCATGCCAGACTAAATGTTCACCCATATCTAATATTGCGGCAGCGTGCGTCATCCGTAGACTATCAACGAAAATTCCGTTCCTGACGACTTATTAAATAATGTGGCCCAAATTATATATCGTGACACTTAACAGAAAATAACCAATATTCAAATGAATCTCATTTCTCATCAGGAATAATCTCTGATGCATACTCTAAAGAATTCCACCCAACTCAATCTTATAGGTTAAGCATTTATCAAAAGTTCCGGAAGCCTTTCATTTTCTGTTGGAATACAGAAATTAACAGCTATAACAAGCGGTTTAGCAGCGAATTGCTTTTACAGCAGATCAATCTGTTACAACACAGGATGGACATCACAATAATTTGGAAATATTTAACTGGTTTTGACGATGTACAATGATAGTCAAGTATCAACTACATGAAGTATTCAAATGAACTTCATATGCCTTTCATACTCTTTATTAACTATTTCCTGTGAAGTGACTTCATATTTCATTTCAATGTTCAATAGGAATACTTATAATATCTTCTATAGTATCAATATAAATTCGTGCTTCTATTAAAAAAGAACAGTTATAACAAGCGGTTTAGCAGCGAATTGCTTTTACAGCAGATCAATCTGTTACAACACAGGATGGATATCACAATAATTTGGAAATATTTAACTGGTTTTGACGATGTGCAATGATAGTCAAGTATCAACTACATGAAGTATTCAAATGAACTTCATATGCCTTTCATACTCTTTATTAACTATTTCCTGTAAAGTGACTTCATATTTCATTTCAATGTTCAATAGGAATACTTATAATATCTTCTATAGTATCAATATAAATTCGTGATTCTATTCAAAAAGGAACATTCCCTCTCCAAAACCATTTAAATGCATGATTATTCTTCGCTTTTCTTCGAAAAATTATCATTTGACCACGTTGTTTTAAATTTAAAGAAATTCAGTAAAATATGATCTTGTATATTCATTTCAAGAATATTTGTTGTGAAGAGAAGGTTGCACAAAAATAATACACAAATGTGTCTTTAATATTTCCTCACATTATTCAGTCGTAAAGCTACTAATTTTATATGGCAGAAATATGAAATGACTTCCTGTTATTTCAAGAGAAAAACAGCTAAAATCCTTAATTGAAATCCTTTTTAATAATGAATAATGTGAGGAAATATGAAAAACTTTTTAGTTTATCCGAAAAGAAACAACAACCTTCACTACTTTATGTTGTTTGTGTAATTTATTTTATTATTAATTAAATTGTTCTAATATCTAGAGCAAAATCTTTTCTTCGATCCTAACTCTAGATGCTGTCACCACAATGTTCTACTTTATCTGTTCTATGCAATATCTTTGTTGAAGTAAATCAATTTCATTGGTTCAGCCCATATGATTGTATAGATAAGATCTAATCTTAATTTATTTACTTTTGCTTTTAACTGTATATTATCCATATTTTACACTACTTTAATAGACACTAAATGACAG
Organism: Coelopa pilipes; assembly: GCA_947389925.1. Lineage (NCBI taxonomy): Eukaryota > Metazoa > Arthropoda > Insecta > Diptera > Coelopidae > Coelopa > Coelopa pilipes. Next base: position 18,552,118 of record OX376698.1, on the reverse strand, counting down.
TTAAAGGACAAAATGAAGGAAAGTAAATGAATGAATGTTTTCACAGCGTATTCGACATCACTAATGAGTTATAACACAAGAAAAAAAGAAGAAACAAACAAGAATACAAAAAAAAAAAAAAAAAACACACAAAAATATCTTCGAAAATCCTAATGTTTAGTTAATGAATACGTTACTTCAATTACCGGCCTTGTCTTTGTAAATTTTACTGGAGAGGTTTTAAAATATCTTAAAAAGGCGAAGACAACTACTAGTATATGCACGTCGACCGAGAGACTTCATATTAATAGTCCAAGATATGCAAAAGACATACACAGAATATCAAATCCATGCATTTTTCACCCTAATGTGGATCGCTGCTGTAGAAATAATGTAGACTTAATTATTTTATTCTATATAACTGTTAATAATACAATTCGATCACCTCGGCTAAATAACTCACGATTTTGTACCTTAATGACTCAGTGGCACTTAACATCATCAGCTTGTAGGGGCCGAATGCATTTTAAAACGAAATGGTATCCCATTAGATTCAAAGTCATCATTTTGATTCACAAAAGCAGTATACCGCAATGATTATTCGCTATTTCTACTTGATACTAACCAGATATTAGAACAAGTTTAGTCAACACTTTCGTTACAGGCATTGTAGAGATGACTCCATTTACAGTCGGAAGTGACCAAGGCTGTTTCTCGGTTATTACGTTATGCTCGCGATAGTTTGCGCATAACTATTCTTCTTAATTTTATATGCGAACTAAGACTATGAATAAAATGAATACGATAGACGAGTCATTGTTGTTCCAATAATTCCCCAAATATTTACAGGATTATCTGTTGTTTTGGGATCAGAACTGGATACAGGCGACAATTGATTGAAAATATTCCAATTTTAATTTCTACTCCCTCGATTCTTACGTTTCAATAACTTCCAAATGTTAACCAACGTAATCGTTAAAGAATCTTGGGTAAAGACAAAACTGTTCTATTCTTGTCAGACTAAATGTGCACCCACATCTAATATTACGGCACCGTGCGTCGTCCGTAGACTATCAACGAAAATTCCGTTCCTGACGACTTATTAAAAAATGTGGCCCAAATTATATATCGTGACACTTAACAGAAAATAACCAATATTTAAAAGTATCTCATTTCTCATCAGAAATAATCTGAAGAATTCCACTCAACTCAAACTCAAAAGGTTAAGCATTTATCAAAAGTTTCGGAAGCCTTTCATTTTCTGTTGGAATGCAGAAATTAACAGCTTTAACAAGCGATTTAGCAGCGAATTGCTTCTACAGCAGATCAATCTGTTACAACTCGGGATGGACATCACAATAATTTGGAAATATTTAACTGGTTTTGACGATGTATAATGATAGTAAAGTATCAAATACATGAAGTATTCAAATGAACTTCATATTCCTTTCATACTCTTTATTAACTATTTCCTGTGAAGTGACTTCATATTTCATTTCAATGTTCAATAGGAATACTTATAATATCTTCTATAGTATCAATATAAATTCGTGCTTCTATTAAAAAAGAACAGTTATAACAAGCGGTTTAGCAGCGAATTGCTTTTACAGCAGATCAATCTGTTACAACACAGGATGGATATCACAATAATTTGGAAATATTTAACTGGTTTTGACGATGTGCAATGATAGTCAAGTATCAACTACATGAAATATTCAAATGAACTTCATATGCCTTTCATACTCTTTATTAACTATTTCCTGTAAAGTGACTTCATATTTCATTTCAATGTTCAATAGGAATACTTATAATATCTTCTATAGTATCAATATAAATTCGTGATTCTATTCAAAAAGGAACATTCCCTCTCCAAAACCATTTAAATGCATGATTATTCTTCGCTTTTCTTCGAAAAATTATCATTTGACCACGTTGTTTTAAATTTAAAGAAATTCAGTAAAATATGATCTTGTATATTCATTTCAAGAATATTTGTTGTGAAGAGAAGGTTGCACAAAAATAATATACAAATGTGTCTTTAATATTTCCTCACATTATTCAGTCGTAAAGCTACTAATTTTATTTGGCAGAAATATGAAATGACTTCCTGTTATTTCAAGAGAAAAACAGCTAAAATCCTTAATTGAAATCCTTTTTAATAATGAATAATGTGAGGAAATATGAAAAACTTTTTAGTTTATCCGAAAAGAAACAACAACCTTCACTACTTTATGTTGTTTGTGTAATTTATTTTATTATTAATTAAATTGTTCTAATATCTAGAGCAAAATGTTTTCTTCGATCCTAACTCTAGATGGTGTCACCACAATGTTCTACTTTATCTGTTCTATGCAATATCTTTGTTGAAGTAAATCAATTTCATTGGTTCAGCCTATATGATTGTATAGATAAGATCTAATCTTAATTTATTTACTTTTGCTTTTAACTGTATATTATCCATATTTTACACTACTTTAATAGACACTAAATGACAGTTAAAGGACAAAATGAAGGAAAGTAAATGAATGAATGTTTTCACAGCGTATTCGACATCACTAATGAGTTATAACACAAGAAAAAAAGAAGAAACAAACAAGAATACAAAAAAAAAAAAAAAACACACAAAAATATCTTCGAAAATCCTAATGTTTAGTTAATGAATACGTTACTTCAATTACCGGCCTTGTCTTTGTAAATTTTACTGGAGAGGTTTTAAAATATCTTAAAAAGGCGAAGACAACTACTAGTATATGCACGTCGACCGAGAGACTTCATATTAATAGTCCAAGATATGCAAAAGACATACACAGAATATCAAATCCATGCATTTTTCACCCTAATGTGGATCGCAGCTGTAGAAATAATGTAGACTTAATTATTTTATTCTATATAACTGTTAATAATACAATTCGATCACCTCGGCTAAATAACTCACGATTTTGTACCTTAATGACTCAGTGGCACTTAACATCATCAGCTTGTAGGGGCCGAATGCATTTTAAAACGAAATGGTATCCCATTAGATTCAAAGTCATCATTTTGATTCACAAAAGCAGTATACCGCAATGATTATTCGCTATTTCTACTTGATACTAACCAGATATTAGAACAAGTTTAGTCAACACTTTCGTTACAGGCATTGTAGAGATGACTCCATTTACAGTCGGAAGTGACCAAGGCTGTTTCTCGGTTATTGCGTTATGCTCGCGATAGTTTGCGCATAAGTATTCTTCTTAATTTGATATGCGAACTAAGCCTATGAATAAAATGAATACGATAGACGAGTCATTGTGGTTCCAATAATTCCCCAAATATTTACAGGATTATCTGTTGTTTTGGGATTAGAACTGGATACAGGCGAATATTTATTGAAAATATACCAATTTTAATTTCTACTCCCTCGATCCGTACGTGTCAATAACTTCCAAATGTTAACCAACATAATCGTTAAAGAATCTTGGGTAAAGACAAAGCTGTTCTATTCATGCCAGACTAAATGTTCACCCATATCTAATATTGCGGCAGCGTGCGTCATCCGTAGACTATCAACGAAAATTCCGTTCCTGACGACTTATTAAATAATGTGGCCCAAATTATATATCGTGACACTTAACAGAAAATAACCAATATTCAAATGAATCTCATTTCTCATCAGGAATAATCTCTGATGCATACTCTAAAGAATTCCACCCAACTCAATCTTATAGGTTAAGCATTTATCAAAAGTTCCGGAAGCCTTTCATTTTCTGTTGGAATACAGAAATTAACAGCTATAACAAGCGGTTTAGCAGCGAATTGCTTTTACAGCAGATCAATCTGTTACAACACAGGATGGACATCACAATAATTTGGAAATATTTAACTGGTTTTGACGATGTACAATGATAGTCAAGTATCAACTACATGAAGTATTCAAATGAACTTCATATGCCTTTCATACTCTTTATTAACTATTTCCTGTGAAGTGACTTCATATTTCATTTCAATGTTCAATAGGAATACTTATAATATCTTCTATAGTATCAATATAAATTCGTGCTTCTATTAAAAAAGAACAGTTATAACAAGCGGTTTAGCAGCGAATTGCTTTTACAGCAGATCAATCTGTTACAACACAGGATGGATATCACAATAATTTGGAAATATTTAACTGGTTTTGACGATGTGCAATGATAGTCAAGTATCAACTACATGAAGTATTCAAATGAACTTCATATGCCTTTCATACTCTTTATTAACTATTTCCTGTAAAGTGACTTCATATTTCATTTCAATGTTCAATAGGAATACTTATAATATCTTCTATAGTATCAATATAAATTCGTGATTCTATTCAAAAAGGAACATTCCCTCTCCAAAACCATTTAAATGCATGATTATTCTTCGCTTTTCTTCGAAAAATTATCATTTGACCACGTTGTTTTAAATTTAAAGAAATTCAGTAAAATATGATCTTGTATATTCATTTCAAGAATATTTGTTGTGAAGAGAAGGTTGCACAAAAATAATATACAAATGTGTCTTTAATATTTCCTCACATTATTCAGTCGTAAAGCTACTAATTTTATATGGCAGAAATATGAAATGACTTCCTGTTATTTCAAGAGAAAAACAGCTAAAATCCTTAATTGAAATCCTTTTTAATAATGAATAATGTGAGGAAATATGAAAAACTTTTTAGTTTATCCGAAAAGAAACAACAACCTTCACTACTTTATGTTGTTTGTGTAATTTATTTTATTATTAATTAAATTGTTCTAATATCTAGAGCAAAATCTTTTCTTCGATCCTAACTCTAGATGCTGTCACCACAATGTTCTACTTTATCTGTTCTATGCAATATCTTTGTTGAAGTAAATCAATTTCATTGGTTCAGCCCATATGATTGTATAGATAAGATCTAATCTTAATTTATTTACTTTTGCTTTTAACTGTATATTATCCATATTTTACACTACTTTAATAGACACTAAATGACAGTTAAAGGACAAAATGAAGGAAAGTAAATGAATGAATGTTTTCACAGCGTATTCGACATCACTAATGAGTTATAACACAAGAAAAAAAGAAGAAACAAACAAGAATACAAAAAAAAAAAAAAAACACACAATAATATCTTCGAAAATCCTAATGTTTAGTTAATGAATACGTTACTTCAATTACCGGCCTTGTCTTTGTAAATTTTACTGGAGAGGTTTTAAAATATCTTAAAAAGGCGAAGACAACTACTAGTATATGCACGTCGACCGAGAGACTTCATATTAATAGTCCAAGATATGCAAAAGACATACACAGAATATCAAATCCATGCATTTTTCACCCTAATGTGGATCGCAGCTGTAGAAATAATGTAGACTTAATTATTTTATTCTATATAACTGTTAATAATACAATTCGATCACCTCGGCTAAATAACTCACGATTTTGTACCTTAATGACTCAGTGGCACTTAACATCATCAGCTTGTAGGGGCCGAATGCATTTTAAAACGAAATGGTATCCCATTAGATTCAAAGTCATCATTTTGATTCACAAAAGCAGTATACCGCAATGATTATTCGCTATTTCTACTTGATACTAACCAGATATTAGAACAAGTTTAGTCAACACTTTCGTTACAGGCATTGTAGAGATGACTCCATTTACAGTCGGAAGTGACCAAGGCTGTTTCTCGGTTATTACGTTATGCTCGCGATAGTTTGCGCATAACTATTCTTCTTAATTTTATATGCGAACTAAGACTATGAATAAAATGAATACGATAGACGAGTCATTGTTGTTCCAATAATTCCCCAAATATTTACAGGATTATCTGTTGTTTTGGGATCAGAACTGGATACAGGCGACAATTGATTGAAAATATTCCAATTTTAATTTCTACTCCCTCGATTCTTACGTTTCAATAACTTCCAAATGTTAACCAACGTAATCGTTAAAGAATCTTGGGTAAAGACAAAACTGTTCTATTCTTGTCAGACTAAATGTGCACCCACATCTAATATTACGGCACCGTGCGTCGTCCGTAGACTATCAACGAAAATTCCGTTCCTGACGACTTATTAAAAAATGTGGCCCAAATTATATATCGTGACACTTAACAGAAAATAACCAATATTTAAAAGTATCTCATTTCTCATCAGAAATAATCTGAAGAATTCCACTCAACTCAAACTCAAAAGGTTAAGCATTTATCAAAAGTTTCGGAAGCCTTTCATTTTCTGCTGGAATGCAGAAATTAACAGCTTTAACAAGCGATTTAGCAGCGAATTGCTTCTACAGCAGATCAATCTGTTACAACTCGGGATGGACATCACAATAATTTGGAAATATTTAACTGGTTTTGACGATGTATAATGATAGTAAAGTATCAAATACATGAAGTATTCAAATGAACTTCATATTCCTTTCATACTCTTTATTAACTATTTCCTGTGAAGTGACTTCATATTTCATTTCAATGTTCAATAGGAATACTTATAATATCTTCTATAGTATCAATATAAATTCGTGCTTCTATTAAAAAAGAACAGTTATAACAAGCGGTTTAGCAGCGAATTGCTTTTACAGCAGATCAATCTGTTACAACACAGGATGGATATCACAATAATTTGGAAATATTTAACTGGTTTTGACGATGTGCAATGATAGTCAAGTATCAACTACATGAAGTATTCAAATGAACTTCATATGCCTTTCATACTCTTTATTAACTATTTCCTGTAAAGTGACTTCATATTTCATTTCAATGTTCAATAGGAATACTTATAATATCTTCTATAGTATCAATATAAATTCGTGATTCTATTCAAAAAGGAACATTCCCTCTCCAAAACCATTTAAATGCATGATTATTCTTCGCTTTTCTTCGAAAAATTATCATTTGACCACGTTGTTTTAAATTTAAAGAAATTCAGTAAAATATGATCTTGTATATTCATTTCAAGAATATTTGTTGTGAAGAGAAGGTTGCACAAAAATAATATACAAATGTGTCTTTAATATTTCCTCACATTATTCAGTCGTAAAGCTACTAATTTTATTTGGCAGAAATATGAAATGACTTCCTGTTATTTCAAGAGAAAAACAGCTAAAATCCTTAATTGAAATCCTTTTTAATAATGAATAATGTGAGGAAATATGAAAAACTTTTTAGTTTATCCGAAAAGAAACAACAACCTTCACTACTTTATGTTGTTTGTGTAATTTATTTTATTATTAATTAAATTGTTCTAATATCTAGAGCAAAATGTTTTCTTCGATCCTAACTCTAGATGGTGTCACCACAATGTTCTACTTTATCTGTTCTATGCAATATCTTTGTTGAAGTAAATCAATTTCATTGGTTCAGCCTATATGATTGTATAGATAAGATCTAATCTTAATTTATTTACTTTTGCTTTTAACTGTATATTATCCATATTTTACACTACTTTAATAGACACTAAATGACAGTTAAAGGACAAAATGAAGGAAAGTAAATGAATGAATGTTTTCACAGCGTATTCGACATCACTAATGAGTTATAATACAAGAAAAAAAGAAGAAACAAACAAGAATACAAAAAAAAAAAAAAAACACACAAAAATATCTTCGAAAATCCTAATGTTTAGTTAATGAATACGTTACTTCAATTACCGGCCTTGTCTTTGTAAATTTTACTGGAGAGGTTTTAAAATATCTTAAAAAGGCGAAGACAACTACTAGTATATGCACGTCGACCGAGAGACTTCATATTAATAGTCCAAGATATGCAAAAGACATACACAGAATATCAAATCCATGCATTTTTCACCCTAATGTGGATCGCAGCTGTAGAAATAATGTAGACTTAATTATTTTATTCTATATAACTGTTAATAATACAATTCGATCACCTCGGCAAAATAACTCACGATTTTGTACCTTAATGACTCAGTGGCACTTAACATCATCAGCTTGTAGGGGCCGAATGCATTTTAAAACGAAATGGTATCCCATTAGATTCAAAGTCATCATTTTGATTCACAAAAGCAGTATACCGCAATGATTATTCGCTATTTCTACTTGATACTAACCAGATATTAGAACAAGTTTAGTCAACACTTTCGTTACAGGCATTGTAGAGATGACTCCATTTACAGTCGGAAGTGACCAAGGCTGTTTCTCGGTTATTACGTTATGCTCGCGATAGTTTGCGCATAACTATTCTTCTTAATTTTATATGCGAACTAAGAATATGAATAAAATGAATACGATAGACGAGTCATTGTTGTTCCAATAATTCCCCAAATATTTACAGGATTATCTGTTGTTTTGGGATCAGAACTGGATACAGGCGACAATTGATTGAAAATATTCCAATTTTAATTTCTACTCCCTCGATTCTTACGTTTCAATAACTTCCAAATGTTAACCAACGTAATCGTTAAAGAATCTTGGGTAAAGACAAAACTGTTCTATTCTTGTCAGACTAAATGTGCACCCACATCTAATATTACGGCACCGTGCGTCGTCCGTAGACTATCAACGAAAATTCCGTTCCTGACGACTTATTAAAAAATGTGGCCCAAATTATATATCGTGACACTTAACAGAAAATAACCAATATTTAAAAGTATCTCATTTCTCATCAGAAATAATCTGAAGAATTCCACTCAACTCAAACTCAAAAGGTTAAGCATTTATCAAAAGTTTCGGAAGCCTTTCATTTTCTGTTGGAATGCAGAAATTAACAGCTTTAACAAGCGATTTAGCAGCGAATTGCTTCTACAGCAGATCAATCTGTTACAACTCGGGATGGACATCACAATAATTTGGAAATATTTAACTGGTTTTGACGATGTATAATGATAGTAAAGTATCAAATACATGAAGTATTCAAATGAACTTCATATTCCTTTCATACTCTTTATTAACTATTTCCTGTGAAGTCACTTCATATTTCATTTCAATGTTCAACAGGAATACTTATAATATCTTCTATAGTATCAATATAAATTCGTGGTTCTGTTCAAAAAGGAATATTCCCTCTCCAAAACCATTTAAATGCATGATTATTCTTCGATTTTCTTCGATATTTTTATCATTTGACCACGTTGTTTTAAATTTAAAGAAATTGAGTAAAATATGATCTTGTATATTTCATTTCAAGAATATTTGTTGTGAAGAGAAGGTTGCACAAAAATAATTTGCAAATGTGTCTTTAATATTTCCTCACATTATTCAGTCGTAAAGCTACTAATTTTATTTTGCAGAAGTATGAAATTGACATCCTGTTATTTCAAAAGAAAAACAGCTAAAATATATAATTGAACTCCTTTTTAGCAAGACGAAATATTAAACCTTTTTTCCAAATGGAGTACTGTAATTATTCAAAAACAAGTTTATCCGAAAAGAAACAAACACCTTGACTGCTTTATGTTGTTTATATAATTTATTTTATTTCTAATTAAATTGTTCTAATATCTAGAGCAAAATGTTTTCTTTGATCCTAACTCTCGATGAAACCACCACAATGTTCTACTTTATCTGTTCTATGTAATAAATTATATTTGTTGAAGTAAATCAATTTCATTTCTTCAGCCTATATGATTGTATAGATAAGATCTAATCTTAATTTATTTGCTTTTGCTTTCAACTGTGTATTATCAATATTTTACACTACTTTAATAGACACTAAATGACAGTTAAAAGACAAAATGAAGGAAAGTAAATGAATGAATGTTTTCACAGCGTATTCGACATCACTAATGAGTTATAACACAAGAAAAAAAGAAGAAACAAACAAGAATACAACAAAAAACAAAAAAAACACACAAAAATATCTTCGAAAATCCTAATGTTTAGTTAATGAATACGTTACTTCAATTACCGGCCTTGTCTTTTTAAATTTTACTGAAGAGGTTTTGAAATATCTAAAAAAGGCAAAGACAACTACTAGTATATGCACGTCGACCGAGAGACTTCATATTAATAGTCCAAGATATGCAAAAGACACACACAGAATATCAAATCCGTGCATTTTTCACCTTAAGGTGGATCGCAGCTGTAGAAACACTCCATAAATGATGTAGACTTCATTTTTTTATTCCATATAACTGTTTATTATACAGTTCGATCACCTCTGCTAAATAACTCACGATTTTTTTAAATTAATGACTTAGTGGCATGTAACTTCATCAGCTTGTAGGGGCCGAATGTATTCTTAAATGAAATGGTATCCCATTAGATTCAAAATCATCATTTTGTATCACAAAAGTAGTATACCGCATTGATTCTTCGCTATTTCTACTTGATACTAACCAGATATTAGAACAAGTTTAGTCAACACTTTCGTTACAGGCATTGTAGAGATGACTCCATTTACCGTCGGAATTGATCATGGCTGTTTCTCGCTTATTGCATTATGCTCGCGATAGTTTACTCATTAGCATTTTTCTTCATTTTACTTGCGAACTAAGATAATGGATGACGTGTAAAATGAATTCGATAGGCGAGTCCTTGTTGTTCCAATAAGTCCATAAATATTTACTGGACAATCTGTTGTTTTGAGATCAGAACTGGATACAGGCGACTATTTATTGAAAATATTCCAATTTTAATTTCTACTCCCTCGATCCGTACGTTTCAATAACTTCCAAATGTTAACCAACGTAATCGTTAAAAAATTTGGATAATGACTAAACTGTTCTATTCATATAAGACTAAATATTCACCCACATCTACTATTGCAGCAGCGTGCGTGTGTGACCACTTAACAGTATTAATTTTCAATTAGGGTCATCCGTAGACTATCAACGAACATTATGTCTTTAATATTTCCTCACATTATCCAGTCGTAAAGCTACTAATTTTATTTTGCAGAAGTATGAAATGACATCCAGTTATTTCAAAAGAGAAACAGCTAAAATATATAATTGAACTCCTTTTAAACAATGAATAATGTAAGGAAATATTAAACCTTTTTTCCAATTGAAGTACTGTAATTTTTCAAAAACAAGTTTATCCGAAAAAAAAATACAACCACCTTGACTGCTTTATGTTGTTTGTATAATTAATTTTATTAATAAAATAAATTGTTCTAATATCTAGAGCAAAATGACTTATTTTGTCCTAAATCTAGGTGGAACCACCACAATGTTCTACTTTACCTGTTCAATGTAACAAATTATATTTGTTGAAGTAAATAAATTTCATTTGTTCAGCCTATATGATTGTATAGATAAGATCTAATCTTAATTTATTTGCTTTTGCTTTCAACTGTGTATTATCAATATTTTACACTACTTTAATAGACACTAAATGACAGTTAAAGGACAAAATGAAGGAAAGTAAATGAATGAATGTTTTCACAGCATATTCGACATCACTAATGAGTTATAACACAAGAAAAAAAGAAGAAACAAATAAGAATACCACAAAAAAAAAACACAAAAAAAATCTTCGAAAATCCTAATGTTTAGTTAATGAATACGTTACTTCAATTACCGGCCTTGTCTTTGTAAATTTTACTGGAGATGTTTTAAAATATCTTACAAAGGCGAAGACAACTACTAGTATATGCACGTCGACCGAGAGACTTCATATTAATAGTCCAAGATATGCAAAAGACATACACAGAATATCAAATCCATGCATTTTTCACCCTAATGGGGATCGCAGCTGTAGAAATAATGTAGACTTAATTCTTTTATTCTATATAACTGTTAATTATACAATTCGATTACCACGGCTAAATAACTCAAGATTTTGTACCTTAATGACTTAGTGGCATGTATCATCATCAGCTTGTAGGGGCCGTATGCATTTTAAAATGAAATGGTATCCCATTAGATTCAAAGTCATCATTTTGTATCACAAAAGCAGTATACCGCAATGATTATTCGCTATTTCTACTTGATACTAACCAGATATTAGAAACAGTTTAGTCAACACTTTCGTTACAGGCATTGTAGAGATGACTCCATTTACCGTCGGAAGTGATCAAGGCTGTTTCTCGGTTATTGCGTTATGCTCGCGATAGTTTGCGCATAAGTATTCTTCTTAATTTTATATGCGAACTAAGACTATGAATAAAATGAATACGATAGACGAGTCATTGTTGTTCCAATAATTCCCCAAATATTTACAGGATTATCTGTTGTTTTGGGATCAGAACTGGATACAGGCGACTATTTATTGAAAATATTCCAATTTTAATTTCTACTCCCTCGATTCTTACGTTCCAATAACTTCCAAATGTTAACCAACGTAATCGTTAAAGAATCTTGGGTAAAGACGAAACTGTTCTATTCTTGTCAGACTAAATGTTCACCCACATTTAATATTACAGCAACGTGCGTCGTCCGTAGACTATCAACGAAAATTCCGTTCCTGACGACTTATTAAATAATGTGGCCCAAATTATATATCGTGACACTTAACAGAAAATAACCAATATTTAAAAGTATCTCATTTCTCATCAGAAATAATCTGTGATGCATGCTCTAAAGAATTCCTCCCAACTCAAACTCAATAGGTTAAGCATTTATCAAAAGATTCGGAAGCCTTTCATTTTCTGTTGGAATGCAGAAATTAACAGCTTTAACAAGCGATTTAGCAGCGAATTGCTTCTACAGCAGATCAATCTGTTACAACTCGGGATGGACATCACAATAATTTGGAAATATTTAACTGGTTTTGACGATGTATAATGATAGTAAAGTATCAAATACATGAAGTATTCAAATGAACTTCATATGCCTTTCATACTCTTTATTAACTATTTCCTGTGAAGTGACTTCATATTTCATTTCAATGTTCAATAGGAATACTTATAATATCTTCTATAGTATCAATATAAATTCGTGCTTCTGTTCAAAAAGGAATATTCCGTCTCCAAAACCATTTAAATGCATGATTATTCTTCGCTTTTCTTCGAAAAATTATCATTTGAACACGTTGTTTTAAATTTAAAGAAATTCAGTAAAATATGATCATGTATATTTCATTTCAAGAAGATTTGTTGTGAAGAGAAGGTTGCACAAAAATAATTTGCAAATGTGTCTTTAATATTTCCTCACATTATTCAGTCGTAAAGCTACTAATTTTATTTTGCAGAAGTATGAAATTGACATCCTGTTATTTCAAAAGAAAAACAGCTAAAATATATAATTGAACTCCTTTAACAATGAATAATGTGAGGAAATATTAAACCCCTTTTCCAAATTGAGTACTGTAATTTTTCGAAAACAAGTTTATCCGAAAAAAAAATACAACCAACTTGACTGCTTTATGTTGTTTGTGTAATTTATTTTATTATTAAATAAATTGTTCTAATATCTAGAGCAAAATATCTTCTTTGATCCTAACTCTAGATGGAACCACCACAATGTTCTACTTTATCTGTTCTATGCAATTAATTATCTTTGTTGAATTAAATCAATTGCATTATTAAATAAATTGTTCTAATATCTAGAGCAAAATATCTTCTTTGATCCTAACTCTAGATGGAACCACCACAATGTTCTACTTTATCTGTTCTATGCAATTAATTATCTTTGTTGAATTAAATCAATTGCATTTGTTCAGCCTATATAATTCTATAGATGAGATCTGATCTTAATTTGTTTGATTTTGCTTTCAACTGTGTGTTATCAATATTCCACACTACTTTAATAGAGAATAAATGACAGATAAAGAACCAAATGAAGGAAAGTAAATGAATGAATGTTTTCACAGCGTATTCGACATCACTAATGAGTTATAACACAAGAAAAAAAGAAGAACCAAATAAAAATACCACAAAAACAAAAAAAAAAACACAAAAAAATCTTCGAAAATCCTAATGTTTAGTTAATGAATACGTTACTTCAATTACCGGCCTTGTCTTTGTAAATTTTACTGGAGAGGTTTTAAAATATCTTAAAAAGGCGAAGACAACTACTAGTATATGCACGTCGACCGAGAGACTTCATATTAATAGTCCAAGATATGCAAAAGACATACACAGAATATCAAATCCATGCATTTTTCACCTTAAGGTGGATCGCAGCTGTAGAAATAATGTAGACTTAATTATTTTATTCTATATAACTGTTAATTATACAATTCGATCACCTCGGCTAAATAACTCACGATTTTGTACCTTAATGACTTAGTGGCACTTAACATCATCAGCTTGTAGGGGCCGAATGCATTTTAAAACGAAATGGTATCCCATTAGATTCAAAGTCATCATTTTGATTCACAAAAGCAGTATACCGCAATGATTATTCGCTATTTCTACTTGATACTAACCAGATATTAGAACAAGTTTAGTCAACACTTTCGTTACAGGCATTGTAGAGATGACTCCATTTACCGTCGGAATTGATCATGGCTGTTTCTCGCTTATTGCATTATGCTCGCGATAGTTTACTCATTAGCATTTTTCTTCATTTTACTTGCGAACTAAGATAATGGATGACGTGTAAAATGAATTCGATAGGCGAGTCCTTGTTGTTCCAATAAGTCCATAAATATTTACTGGACAATCTGTTGTTTTGAGATCAGAACTGGATACAGGCGACTATTTATTGAAAATATTCCAATTTTAATTTCTACTCCCTCGATCCGTACGTTTCAATAACTTCCAAATGTTAACCAACGTAATCGTTAAAAAATTTGGATAATGACTAAACTGTTCTATTCATATAAGACTAAATATTCACCCACATCTACTATTGCGGCAGCGTGCGTGTGTGACCACTTAACAGTATTAATTTTCAATTAGGGTCATCCGTAGACTATCAACGAACATTATGTCTTTAATATTTCCTCACATTATCCAGTCGTAAAGCTACTAATTTTATTTTGCAGAAGTATGAAATGACATCCAGTTATTTCAAAAGAGAAACAGCTAAAATATATAATTGAACTCCTTTTAAACAATGAATAATGTAAGGAAATATTAAACCTTTTTTCCAATTGAAGTACTGTAATTTTTCAAAAACAAGTTTATCCGAAAAAAAAATACAACCACCTTGACTGCTTTATGTTGTTTGTATAATTAATTTTATTAATAAAATAAATTGTTCTAATATCTAGAGCAAAATGACTTCTTTTGTCCTAAATCTAGGTGGAACCACCACAATGTTCTACTTTACCTGTTCAATGTAACAAATTATATTTGTTGAAGTAAATAAATTTCATTTGTTCAGCCTATATGATTGTATAGATAAGATCTAATCTTAATTTATTTGCTTTTGCTTTTAACTGTGTATTATCAATATTTTACACTACTTTAATAGACACTAAATGACAGTTAAAGGACAAAATGAAGGAAAGTAAATGAATGAATGTTTTCACAGCGTATTCGACATCACTAATGAGTTATAACACAAGAAAAAAAGAAGAAACAAATAAGAATACCATAAAAAAAAACACAAAAAAAATCTTCGAAAATCCTAATGTTTAGTTAATGAATACGTTACTTCAATTACCGGCCTTGTCTTTGTAAATTTTACTGGAGATTTTTTAAAATATCTTACAAAGGCGAAGACAACTACTAGTATATGCACGTCGACCGAGAGACTTCATATTAATAGTCCAAGATATGCAAAAGACATACACAGAATATCAAATCCATGCATTTTTCACCCTAATGGGGATCGCAGCTGTAGAAATAATGTAGACTTAATTCTTTTATTCTATATAACTGTTAATTATACAATTCGATTACCACGGCTAAATAACTCAAGATTTTGTACCTTAATGACTTAGTGGCATGTATCATCATCAGCTTGTAGGGGCCGTATGCATTTTAAAATGAAATGGTATCCCATTAGATTCAAAGTCATCATTTTGTATCACAAAAGCAGTATACCGCAATGATTATTCGCTATTTCTACTTGATACTATCCAGATATTAGAAAAAGTTTAGTCAACACTTTCGTTACAGGCATTGTAGAGATGACTCCATTTACCGTCGGAAGTGATCAAGGCTGTTTCTCGGTTATTGCGTTATGCTCGCGATAGTTTGCGCATAAGTATTCTTCTTAATTTTATATGCGAACTAAGACTATGAATAAAATGAATACGATAGACGAGTCATTGTTGTTCCAATAATTCCCCAAATATTTACAGGATTATCTGTTGTTTTGGGATCAGAACTGGATACAGGCGACTATTTATTGAAAATATTCCAATTTTAATTTCTACTCCCTCGATTCTTATGTTCCAATAACTTCCAAATGTTAACCAACGTAATCGTTAAAGAATCTTGGGTAAAGACGAAACTGTTCTATTCTTGTCAGACTAAATGTTCACCCACATCTAATATTACAGAAACGTGCGTCGTCCGTAGACTATCAACGCAAATTCCGTTCCTGACGACTTATTAAATAATGTGGCCCAAATTATATATCGTGACACTTAACAGAAAATAACCAATATTTAAAAGTATCTCATTTCTCATCAGAAATAATCTGTGATGCATGCTCTAAAGAATTCCTCCCAACTCAAACTCAATAGGTTAAGCATTTATCAAAAGATTCGGAAGCCTTTCATTTTCTGTTGGAATGCCTAAATTAACAGCTTTAACAAGCGATTTAGCAGCGAATTGCTGCTACAGCAGATCAATCTGTTACAACTCGGGATGGACATCACAATAATTTGGAAATATTTAACTGGTTTTGACGATGTATAATGATAGTAAAGTATCAAATACATGAAGTATTCAAATGAACTTCATATGCCTTTCATACTCTTTATTAACTATTTCCTGTGAAGTGACTTCATATTTCATTTCAATGTTCAATAGGAATACTTATAATATCTTCTATAGTATCAATATAAATTCGTGGTTCTGTTCAAAAAGGAATATGCCCTCTCCAAAACCATTTAAATGCATGATTATTCTTCGATTTTCTTCGATATTTTTATCATTTGACCACGTTGTTTTAAATTTAAAGAAATTGAGTAAAATATGATCTTGTATATTTCATTTCAAGAATATTTGTTGTGAAGAGAAGGTTGCACAAAAATAATTTGCAAATGTGTCTTTAATATTTCCTGACATTATTCAGTCGTAAAGCTACTAATTTTATTTTGCAGAAGTATGAAATTGACATCCTGTTATTTCAAAAGAAAAACAGCTAAAATATATAATTGAACTCCTTTTTAGCAAGACGAAATATTAAACCTTTTTTCCAAATGGAGTACTGTAATTATTCAAAAACAAGTTTATCCGAAAAAAAAATACAATTGTATAATTTATTTTATTAATAAATTAAATTTTTCTAATATCTAGAGCAAAATATCTTCTTTGATCCTAACTCTCGATGGAACCACCACAATGTTCTACTTTATCTGTTCAATGTAATAAATTATATTTGTTGAAGTAAATCAATTTCATTTCTTCAGCCTATATGATTGTATAGATAAGATCTAATCTTAATTTATTTGCTTTTGCTTTCAACTGTGTATTATCAATATTTTACACTACTTTAATAGACACTAAATGACAGTTAAAAGACAAAATGAAGGAAAGTAAATGAATGAATGTTTTCACAGCGTATTCGACATCACTAATGAGTTATAACACAAGAAAAAAAGAAGAAACAAACAAGAATACAACAAAAAACAAAAAAAAACACACAAAAATATCTTCGAAAATCCTAATGTTTAGTTAATGAATACGTTACTTCAATTACCGGCCTTGTCTTTTTAAATTTTACTGAAGAGGTTTTGAAATATCTAAAAAAGGCAAAGACAACTACTAGTATATGCACGTCGACCGAGAGACTTCATATTAATAGTCCAAGATATGCAAAAGACACACACAGAATATCAAATCCGTGCATTTTTCACCTTAAGGTGGATCGCAGCTGTAGAAACACTCCATAAATGATGTAGACTTCATTTTTTTATTCCATATAACTGTTTATTATACAGTTCGATCACCTCTGCTAAATAACTCACGATTTTTTTAAATTAATGACTTAGTGGCATGTAACTTCATCAGCTTGTAGGGGCCGAATGTATTCTTAAATGAAATGGTATCCCATTAGATTCAAAATCATCATTTTGTATCACAAAAGTAGTATACCGCATTGATTCTTCGCTATTTCTACTTGATACTAACCAGATATTAGAACAAGTTTAGTCAACACTTTCGTTACAGGCATTGTAGAGATGACTCCATTTACCGTCGGAATTGATCATGGCTGTTTCTCGCTTATTGCATTATGCTCGCGATAGTTTACTCATTAGCATTTTTCTTCATTTTACTTGCGAACTAAGATAATGGATGACGTGTAAAATGAATTCGATAGGCGAGTCCTTGTTGTTCCAATAAGTCCATAAATATTTACTGGACAATCTGTTGTTTTGAGATCAGAACTGGAAACAGGCGACTATTTATTGAAAATATTCCAATTTTAATTTCTACTCCCTCGATCCGTACGTTTCAATAACTTCCAAATGTTAACCAACGTAATCGTTAAAAAATTTGGATAATGACTAAACTGTTCTATTCATATAAGACTAAATATTCACCCACATCTACTATTGCGGCAGCGTGCGTGTGTGACCACTTAACAGTATTAATTTTCAATTAGGGTCATCCGTAGACTATCAACGAACATTATGTCTTTAATATTTCCTCACATTATCCAGTCGTAAAGCTACTAATTTTATTTTGCAGAAGTATGAAATGACATCCAGTTATTTCAAAAGAGAAACAGCTAAAATATATAATTGAACTCCTTTTAAACAATGAATAATGTAAGGAAATATTAAACCTTTTTTCCAATTGAAGTACTGTAATTTTTCAAAAACAAGTTTATCCGAAAAAAAAATACAACCACCTTGACTGCTTTATGTTGTTTGTATAATTAATTTTATTAATAAAATAAATTGTTCTAATATCTAGAGCAAAATATCTTCTTTGATCCTAACTCTCGATGGAACCACCACAATGTTCTACTTTATCTGTTCAATGTAATAAATTATATTTTTTGAAGTAAATCAATTTCATTTCTTCAGCCTATATGATTGTATAGATAAGATCTAATCTTAATTTATTTGCTTTTGCTTTCAACTGTGTATTATCAATATTTTACACTACTTTAATAAACACTAAATGACAGTTAAAAGACAAAATGAAGGAAAGTAAATGAATGAATGTTTTCACAGCGTATTCGACATCACTAATGAGTTATAACACAAGAAAAAAAGAAGAAACAAACAAGAATACAACAAAAAACAAAAAAAACACACAAAAATATCTTCGAAAATCCTAATGTTTAGTTAATGAATACGTTACTTCAATTACCGGCCTTGTCTTTTTAAATTTTACTGAAGAGGATTTGAAATATCTAAAAAAGGCAAAGACAACTACTAGTATATGCACGTCGACCGAGAGACTTCATATTAATAGTCCAAGATATGCAAAAGACACACACAGAATATCAAATCCGTGCATTTTTCACCTTAAGGTGGATCGCAGCTGTAGAAACACTCCATAAATGATGTAGACTTCATTTTTTTATTCCATATAACTGTTTATTATACAGTTCGATCACCTCTGCTAAATAACTCACGATTTTTTTAAATTAATGACTTAGTGGCATGTAACTTCATCAGCTTGTAGGGGCCGAATGTATTCTTAAATGAAATGGTATCCCATTAGATTCAAAATCATCATTTTGTATCACAAAAGTAGTATACCGCATTGATTCTTCGCTATTTCTACTTGATACTAACCAGATATTAGAACAAGTTTAGTCAACACTTTCGTTACAGGCATTGTAGAGATGACTCCATTTACCGTCGGAATTGATCATGGCTGTTTCTCGCTTATTGCATTATGCTCGCGATAGTTTACTCATTAGCATTTTTCTTCATTTTACTTGCGAACTAAGATAATGGATGACGTGTAAAATGAATTCGATAGGCGAGTCCTTGTTGTTCCAATAAGTCCATAAATATTTACTGGACAATCTGTTGTTTTGAGATCAGAACTGGATACAGGCGACTATTTATTGAAAATATTCCAATTTTAATTTCAACTCCCTCGATCCGTACGTTTCAATAACTTCCAAATGTTAACCAACGTAATCGTTAAAAAATTTGGATAATGACTAAACTGTTCTATTCATATAAGACTAAATATTCACCCACATCTACTATTGCGGCAGCGTGCGTGTGTGACCACTTAACAGTATTAATTTTCAATTAGGGTCATCCGTAGACTATCAACGAACATTATGTCTTTAATATTTCCTCACATTATCCAGTCGTAAAGCTACTAATTTTATTTTGCAGAAGTATGAAATGACATCCAGTTATTTCAAAAGAGAAACAGCTAAAATATATAATTGAACTCCTTTTAAACAATGAATAATGTAAGGAAATATTAAACCTTTTTTCCAATTGAAGTACTGTAATTTTTCAAAAACAAGTTTATCCGAAAAAAAAATACAACCACCTTGACTGCTTTATGTTGTTTGTATAATTAATTTTATTAATAAAATAAATTGTTCTAATATCTAGAGCAAAATGACTTCTTTTGTCCTAAATCTAGGTGGAACCACCACAATGTTCTACTTTACCTGTTCAATGTAACAAATTATAATTGTTGAAGTAAATAAATTTCATTTGTTCAGCCTATATGATTGTATAGATAAGATCTAATCTTAATTTATTTGCTTTTGCTTTCAACTGTGTATTATCAATATTTTACACTACTTTAATAGACACTAAATGACAGTTAAAGGACAAAATGAAGGAAAGTAAATGAATGAATGTTTTCACAGCGTATTCGACATCACTAATGAGATATAACACAAGAAAAAAAGAAGAAACAAATAAGAATACCACAAAAAAAAAAAACACAAAAAAAATCTTCGAAAATCCTAATATTTAGTTAATGAATACGTTACTTCAATTACCGGCCTTGTCTTTGTAAATTTTACTGGAGATTTTTTAAAATATCTTACAAAGGCGAAGACAACTACTAGTATATGCACGTCGACCGAGAGACTTCATATTAATAGTCCAAGATATGCAAAAGACATACACAGAATATCAAATCCATGCATTTTTCACCCTAATGTGGATCGCAGCTGTAGAAATAATGTAGACTTAATTATTTTATTCTATATAACTGTTAATTATACAATTCGATCACCTCGGCTAAATAACTCACGATTTTGTACCTTAATGACTTAGTGGCACTTAACATCATTAGCTTGTAGGGGCCGAATGCATTTTAAAACGAAATGGTATCCCATTAGATTCAAAGTCATCATTTTGATTCACAAAAGCAGTATACCGCAATGATTATTCGCTATTTCTACTTGATACTAACCAGATATTAGAACAAGTTTAGTCAACACTTTCGTTACAGGCATTGTAGAGATGACTCCATTTACAGTCGGAAGTGACCAAGGCTGTTTCTCGGTTATTAGGTTATGCTCGCGATAGTTTGGGCATAAGTATTATTCTTAATTTTATATGCGAACTAAGACTATGAATAAAATGAATACGATAGACGAGTCATTGTTGTTCCAATAATTCCCCAAATATTTACAGGATTATCTGTTGTTTTGGGATCAGAACTGGATACAGGCGACAATTGATTGAAAATATTCCAATTTTAATTTCTACTCCCTCGATTCTTACGTTCCAATAACTTCCAAATGTTAACCAACGTAATCGTTAAAGAATCTTGGGTAAAGACGAAACTGTTCTATTCTTGTCAGACTAAATGTTCACCCACATCTAATATTACGGCACCGTGCGTCGTCCGTAGACTATCAACGAAAATTCCGTTCCTGACGACTTATTAAAAAATGTGGCCCAAATTATATATCGTGACACTTAACAGAAAATAACCAATATTTAAAAGTATCTCATTTCTCATCAGAAATAATCTGAAGAATTCCACTCAACTCAAACTCAATAGGTTAAGCATTTATCAAAAGTTTCGGAAGCCTTTCATTTTCTGTTGGAATGCAGAAATTAACAGCTTTAACAAGCGATTTAGCAGCGAATTGCTTCTACAGCAGATCAATCTGTTACAACTCGGGATGGACATCACAATAATTTGGAAATATTTAACTGGTTTTGACGATGTATAATGATAGTAAAGTATCAAATACATGAAGTATTCAAATGAACTTCATATTCCTTTCATACTCTTTATTAACTATTTCCTGTGAAGTGACTTCATATTTCATTTCAATGTTCAACAGGAATACTTATAATATCTTCTATAGTATCAATATAAATTCGTGCTTCTGTTCAAAAAGGAATATTCCCTCTCCAAAACCATTCAAATGCATGATTATTCTTCGATTTTCTTCGATATTTTTATTATTTGACCACGTTGTTTTAAATTTAAAGAAATTCAGTAAAATATGATCTTGTATATTTCATTTCAAGAATATTTGTTGTGAAGAGAAGGTTGCACAAAAATAATTTGCAAATGTGTCTTTAATATTTCCTGACATTATTCAGTCGTAAAGCTACTAATTTTATTTTGCAGAAGTATGAAATTGACATCCTGTTATTTCAAAAGAAAAACAGCTAAAATATATAATTGAACTCCTTTTTAGCAAGACGAAATATTAAACCTTTTTTCCAAATGGAGTACTGTAATTATTCAAAAACAAGTTTATCCGAAAAAAAAAATACAATTGAATAATTTATTTTATGAATAAATTAAATTTTTCTAATATCTAGAGCAAAATATCTTCTTTGATCCTAACTCTAGATGGAACCACCACAATGTTCTACTTTATCTGTTCAATGTAATAAATTATATTTGTTGAAGTAAATCAATTTCATTTGTTCAGCCTATATGATTGTATAGATAAGATCTAATCTTAATTTATTTGCTTTTGCTTTCAACTGTGTATTATCAATATTTTACACTACTTTAATAGACACTAAATGACAGTTAAAGGACAAAATGAAGGAAAGTAAATGAATGAATGTTTTCACAGCGTATTCGACATCACTAATGAGTTATAACACAAGAAAAAAAGAAGAAACAAACAAGTACACCAATAAAAAAAAAAAACACACAAAAAAATCTTCGAAAATCCTAATGTTAAGTTAATGAATACGTTACTTCAATTACCGGCCTTGTCTTTGTAAATTTTACTGGAGAGGTTTTGAAATATCTAAAAATGGCGAAGACAACTACTAGTATATGCACGTCGACCGAGAGACTTCATATTAATAGTCCAAGATATGCAAAAGACATACACAGAATATCAAATCCATGCATTTTTCACCCTAATGTGGATCGCAGCTGTAGAAATAATGTAGACTTAATTCTTTTATTCTATATAACTGTTAATTATACAATTCGATCACCTCGGTTAAATAACTCACGATTTTGTACCTTAATGACTTAGTGGCATGTAACATCATCAGCTTGTAGGGGCCGAATGCATTTTAAAACGAAATGGTATCCCATTAGATTCAAAGTCATCATTTTGTACCACAAAAGCAGTATACCGCATTGATTATTCGCTATTTCTACTTGATACTAACCAGATAAGGTACAAAATAAGGTAACAAATAGTCCAAGATATGCAAAAGACATACACAGAATATCAAAACCATGCATTTTTCACCCTAATGTGGATCGCAGCTGTTGAAATAATGTAGACTTAATTATTTTATTCTATATAACTGTTAATTATACAATTCGATCACCTCGGATAAATAACTCACGATTTTGTACCTTTATGACTTAGTGGCATTTAACATCATTAGCTTGTAGGGGCCGAATGCATTTTAAAACGAAATGGTATCCCATTAGATTCAAAGTCATCATTTTGTATCACAAAAGCAGTATACCGCAATGATTATTCGCTATTTCTACTTGATACTAACCAGATATTAGAACAAGTTTAGTCAACACTTTCGTTACAGGCATTGTAGAGATGACTACATTTACAGTCGGAAGTGACCAAGGCTGTTTCTCGGTTATTAGGTTATGCTCGCGATAGTTTGCGCATAACTATTCTTCTTAATTTTATATGCGAACTAAGACTATGAATAAAATGAATACGATAGACGAGTCATTATTGTTCCAATAATTCCCCAACTATTTACAGGATCAGAACTGGATACAGGCGACAATTGATTGAAAATATTCCAATTTTAATTTCTACTCCCTCGATTCTTACGTTCCAATAACTTCCAAATGTTAACCAACGTAATCGTTAAAGAATCTTGGGTAAAGACAAAACTGTTCTATTCTTGTCAGACTAAATGTTCACCCACATCTAATATTACGGCACCGTGCGTCGTCCGTAGACTATCAACGAAAATTCCGTTCCTGACGACTTATTAAAAAATGTGGCCCAAATTATATATCGTGACACTTAACAGAAAATAACCAATATTTAAAAGTATCTCATTTCTCATCAGAAATAATCTGAAGAATTCCACTCAACTCAAACTCAAAAGGTTAAGCATTTATCAAAAGTTTCGGAAGCCTTTCATTTTCTGTTGGAATGCAGAAATTAACAGCTTTAACAAGCGATTTAGCAGCGAATTGCTTCTACAGCAGATCAATCTGTTACAACTCGGGATAAACATCACAATAATTTGGAAATATTTAACTGGTTTTGACGATGTATAATGATAGTAAAGTATCAAATACATGAAGTATTCAAATGAACTTCATATTCCTTTCATACTCTTTATTAACTATTTCCTGTGAAGTGACTTCATATTTCATTTCAATGTTCAACAGGAATACTTATAATATCTTCTATAGTATCAATATAAATTCGTGGTTCTGTTCAAAAAGGAATATTCCCTCTCCAAAACCATTCAAATGCATGATTATTCTTCGATTTTCTTCGATATTTTTATCATTTGACCACGTTGTTTTAAATTTAAAGAAATTGAGTAAAATATGATCTTGTATATTTCATTTCAAGAATATTTGTTGTGAAGAGAAGGTTGCACAAAAATAATTTGCAAATGTGTCTTTAATATTTCCTGACATTATTCAGTCGTAAAGCTACTAATTTTATTTTGCAGAAGTATGAAATTGACATCCTGTTATTTCAAAAGAAAAACAGCTAAAATATATAATTGAACTCCTTTTTAGCAAGACGAAATATTAAACCTTTTTTCCAAATGGAGTACTGTAATTATTCAAAAACAAGTTTATCCGAAAAAAAAAATACAATTGTATAATTTATTTTATGAATAAATTAAATTTTTCTAATATCTAGAGCAAAATATCTTCTTTGATCCTAACTCTAGATGGAACCACCACAATGTTCTACTTTATCTGTTCAATGTAATAAATTATATTTGTTGAAGTAAATCAATTTCATTTGTTCAGCCTATATGATTGTATAGATAAGATCTAATCTTAATTTATTTGCTTTTGCTTTCAACTGTGTATTATTAATATTTTACACTACTTTAATAGACACTAAATGACAGTTAAAGGACAAAATGAAGGAAAGTAAATGAATGAATGTTTTCACAGCGTATTCGACATCACTAATAAGTTATAACACAAGAAAAAAAGAAGAAACAAACAAGTACACCAATAAAAAAAAAAACACACAAAAAAATCTTCGAAAATCCTAATGTTAAGTTAATGAATACGTTACTTCAATTACCGGCCTTGTCTTTGTAAATTTTACTGGAGAGGTTTTGAAATATCTAAAAATGGCGACTAGAACTACTAGTATATGCACGTCGACCGAGAGACTTCATATTAATAGTCCAAAATATGCAAAAGACATACACAGAATATCAAATCCATGCATTTTTCACCCTAATGTGGATCGCAGCTGTAGAAATAATGTAGACTTAATTCTTTTATTCTATATAACTGTTAATTATACAATTCGGTCACCTCGGTTAAATAACTCACGATTTTGTACCTTAATGACTTAGTGGCATGTAACATCATCAGCTTGTAGGGGCCGAATGCATTTTAAAACGAAATGGTATCCCATTAGATTCAAAGTCATCATTTTGTACCACAAAAGCAGTATACCGCATTGATTATTCGCTATTTCTACTTGATACTAACCAGATATTAGAAAAAGTTTAGTCAACACTTTCGTTACAGGCATTGTAGAGATGACTCCATTTAACGTCGGAAGTGATCTATGCTGTTTCTCGGTTATTGCGTTATGCTCGCGATAGTTTGGGCATAAGTATTCTTCTTAATTTTATATGCGAGCTAAGACTATGAATAAAATGAATACGATAGACGAGTCATTGTTGTTCCAATAATTCCCCAAATATTTACTGGATTATCTGTTGTTTTGGGATCAGAACTGGATACAGGCGACAATTTATTGAAAATATTCCAATTTTAATTTCTACTCCCTCGATCCGTACGTTTCAATAACTTCCAAATCTTAACCAACGTAATCGTTAAAGAATCTTGGGTAAAGACAAAACTGTTCTATTCTTGTCAGACTAAATGTTCACCCAAATCTAATATTACGGCACCGTGCGTCATCCGTAGACTATCAACGAAAATTCCGTTCCTGACGACTTATTAAAAAATGTGGCCTAAATTATATATCGTGACACTTAACAGAAAATAACCAATATTTAAAAGTATCTCATTTCTCATCAGAAATAATCTGAAGAATTCCACTAAACTCAAACTCAATAGGTTAAGCATTTATCAAAAGTTTCAGAAGCCTTTCATTTTCTGTTGGAATGCAGAAATTAACAGCTTTAACAAGCGGTTTAGCAGCGAATTGCTTTTACAGCAGATCAATCTGTTACAACTCGGGACGGACATCACAATAATTTGGAAATATTTAACTGGTTTTGACGATGTATAATGATAGTAAAGTATCAAATACATGAAGTATTCAAATGAACTTCATATTGCTTTCATACTCTTTATTAGCTATTTCCTGTGAATTGACTTCATATTTCATTTCAATGTTCAACAGGAATACCAATAATATCATCTATAGTATCAATATAAATTCGTGGTTCTGTTCAAAAAGGAATATTCCCTCTCCAAAACCATTTAAATGCATGATTATTCTTCGATTTTCTTCGATATTTTTATCATTTGACCACGTTGTTTTAAATTTAAAGAAATTGAGTAAAATATGATCTTGTATATTTCATTTCAAGAATATTTGTTGTGAAGAGAAGGTTGCACAAAAATAATTTGCAAATATGTCTTTAATATTTCCTGACATTATTCAGTCGTAAAGCTATTAATTTTATTTTGCAGAAGTATGAAATTGACATCCTGTTATTTCAAAAGAAAAACAGCTAAAATATATAATTGAACTCCTTTTTAGCAAGACGAAATATTAAACCTTTTTTCCAAATGGAGTACTGTAATTATTCAAAAACAAGTTTATCCGAAAAAAAAAATATAATTGTATAATTTTTTTTATTAATAAATTAAATTTTTCTAATATCTAGAGCAAAATATCTTCTTTGATCCTAACTCTCGATGGAACCACCACAATGTTCTACTTTATCTGTTCAATGTAATAAATTATATTTGTTGAAGTAAATCAATTTCATTTGTTCAGCCTATATGATTGTATAGATAAGATCTAATCTTAATTTATTTGCTTTTGCTTTCAACTGTGTATTATCAATATTTTACACTACTTTAATAGACACTAAATGACAGTTAAAGGACAAAATGAAGGAAAGTAAATGAATGAATGTTTTCACAGCGTATTCGACATCACTAATGAGTTATAACACAAGAAAAAAAGAAGAAACAAACAAGTACACCAATAAAAAAAAAACACACAAAAAAATCTTCGAAAATCCTAATGTTAAGTTAATGAATACGTTACTTCAATACCGGCCTTGTCTTTGTAAATTTTACTGGAGAGGTTTTGAAATATCTAAAAATGGCGACTAGAACTACTAGTATATGCACGTCGACCGAGAGACTTCATATTAATAGTCCAAAATATGCAAAAGACATACACAGAATATCAAATCCATGCATTTTTCACCCTAATGTGGATCGCAGCTGTAGAAATAATGTTGACTTAATTCATTTATTCTATATAACTGTTAATTATACAATTCGATCTCCTCGGCTAAATAACTCACGATTTTGTACCTTAATGACTTAGTGACATGTAACATAATCAGCTTGTAGGGGCCGAATGCATTTTAAAACGAAATGGTATCCCATTAGATTCAAAGTCATCATTTTGTACCACAAAAGTAGTATACCGCATTGATTATTCGCTATTTCTACTTGATACTAACCAGATATTAGAACAAGTTTAGTAAACACTTTCATTACAGGCATTGTAGAGATGACTCCATTTACCGTCGGAAGTGATCAAGGCTGTTTCTCGGTTATTGCGTTATGCTCGCGATAGTTTGCGCATAAGTATTCTTCTTAATTTTATATGCGAACTAAGACTATGAATAAAATGAATACGATAGACGAGTCATTGTTATTCCAATAATTCCCCAAATATTTACTAGCTTATCTGTTGTTTTGGGATCAGAACTGGATACAGGCGACTATTTATTGAAAATATTCCAATTTTAATTTCTACTCCCTCGATTCTTACGTTCCAATAAGTTCCAAATGTTAACCAACGTAATCGTTAAAGAATCTTGGGTAAAGACAAAACTGTTCTATTCTTGTCAGACTAAATGTTCACCCACATCTAATATATTATTCAAACTGGTCAACACCATCGCAACCCAGTCGCCATCCAAGGCACTGAGCGGATCCGTGAAGTCCCACTTTACGAACATGGTGTTGGCCGATCCAAAGTTTGACGAGCACATGCCCATTTCACTCGTGCTAGGAGTAGAGTTCTATCAGATATGCATCCGTCCTGGTATGCTGCCGGGAGTTAACGGGCTTCCTCTGGCCCTGAATACAGTATTTGGATGGATCTTATCCGGCTCCTGCTCCGGATAGACCACTCAACACGCTATTTGGGTGGACCTTATCCGGCTCCTGCTCCGGATAAACCACCCAATAACCCCACATCATTCCCACAAATTCCCCTGAATTTTTGTAATCCTTTGCAATAAAAAAAAAAAAACTCATACGAGATTCAATCAGTGTTTGTTTTCAATATTTTGTATTACCACCCCTTCCGCCACTCCCCTTTTCCAGTCGCTTGCGCGGTGCTCCAAACATTGCAGGTATACTGCAAGGCGGGCGGCGATGTTTACGTCCGTACTTTCTGGTACAATTTGGTGTGCCATCCCTAACGAGTGATGTGTTATCGATTACGAGTTGTGCGATCTCTAGATAACACATTCACCGTTAGCGGTTCATGATGGCCGCCAAATTTGTACTCAAAAGTGACAGTTCGGACTGCGGCTGGACTTCGACCATGTCTTGCCGCGGTTCACTCGTTCACTTTAATTTCGACTACTGAAGATAGGAGATCGCAGTCCATCCAGAAGGAAACAACTTCAACAACACCTCCGGTGTTAACAAGTCTTTACCGTTCGAGTTGTTACTGTTTTTTCGGCATAACGTTTTTCGCGCGAACCGTTTTCTGATCAATCTCGATTTGTTTTTTAACATCGTTTGAAAATAATTATTCTTTCGGTCGCGAATCAAATTAATATTTGTGAGTGATTTTCCGCGCCAATTTCCTTTCGGTTCTTTCATTACCCCCGGTATATAATAAATCTTCGCAGTTCGATTTTCCTTTTCACTGCTGGGTTTTTATTTTTGATTTTTTCGTGTTTATTTCTTTCTCACATTTTTTTGGAAGAAATTCAGCATTTTCCTGAATTTTTAAATTTTCTTTTCCGTTCATTTTTTTAATCCTTTTGTGGTTGTGGCCAACCATCAACGTTGAAGCAACCAATCAGTTCAAATCAAATCTTTTTTGAATCCGGTCCTTTCTTCTGCCAACATTTCATTGGCAGCTCGTGCATCAAGCTCTTTTGGATTACGATTCCATTCCAATTCCTCGCTTGGTATAACTCTTCAGGCCGTTCACACCATTCGATTTCCGATTCGAAGCTCTTGCCGGCACCTCCATAATTTCTTTTCCAGTCAATCCTTTCGAGACATCCATTATGGCTGCCTTAAACAATTTTATCCGTCTTACCGATAACCTAATGGAGTTCAATTTGGAGTTTTCCGACACCATGCTTGACGACCATACGGTTTACTCGCTGGAAGTTCATCGCATGAAATTAAATCCGTCTGGGGTCAAGTCAAGGGGACTTACGGTGCTTGTTTAAGCGATCTCTACGAGAAGCGCAGATCAAGCGAAACCCTTGAACAAGGCGATGAGCTTTCGGAAGTTGAAACCGTCAAAGCACGGTACAATAGTGCGTACCGCACCTACGTACGCTGTGTGGCCAACATTGGAGAACGGATGGCTGCGTTAAATACGGCCAACCTTCCAGTTCATCCACCCGTGGAAATAATTCCATCTGCCTCCATGTGATCCGGAGGTATTTGATGGAGATTATATTGCATGGCCGACTTTCAGGGACATGTTTACCGCCATTTACATCTCCAATTCCAGGTTGAGTCCCGTCGAGAAGCTGTTCCACCTGAATAAGAAAACCAGAGGGGAAGCGCGAGACATTGTAAAGAAAGCTCCGCTGACCAACGATGGTTTCTTATTGGCATGGAACAACCTCAGTGACCGATTTGAAAATAAGAGGATACTCGTCAACGGTCAGTTGCGTGTCCTCTTCAGTCTACCTGCACTATCGACAGAATCCTTAAAGTCGATCAAAGCGTTGCAACGAGATATCAATTCATGCATCGCCGCGCTAAGGATGTACGACATCAATATCTCCGGGTGGGATCCAATATTCCTCTTCGTCTGTTCCACGCGGCTCCCAGACGTCACATTAACGTTGTGGGAGCAGTCCTTGAAGGACAAATCCCCAATTCCGATGTGGACCGAGATGGATTCCTTTTTGACATCGCGATATCAAACGTTGGAATCCGTCTCCGACATCCGAGGCCTCCATAGTGGTAGAGCGCTTTCTCTGACCACGTCCCATCCACCTCCAGCACGCAATCCCGGTATGGTTCGCAACCCTCCAAGGCGTGTTTGTACCTATCACGCCAACATAAGCGTTCCCCAGTGCAAGCTCTGTCCGAATATACAGCATACGATCCGAAATTGTCCGAAGTTTCTACAAATGTGTCCATCTGAGAGAATGTCTTGCGTACGCAAACATGGCCTCTACATCAATTGCTTCGCACGAGCACATTCTCTCAGCGATTGCACTAGTAAGCACAACTGCTTCAAGTGCAATCGGAGGCACAACATGCTGTTACTCAGCGAGTCTGGCGATGGTCCATCCGCCTCAACATCCGCTTCCAGTTCTAATCCTCACCCCAGAGGAGCGAGGAACAGTAACTCTTCCAATCGTCCAATACAGTCCACTCAATCCGATTCCAGTCCGCAAAACATTCAAACGTGCTTCGCCTCCAATGCCAAGAACGTTCTGTTAGGAACAGCAATGGTTCAAATCAACCATCGGGGCATCCGATATCCTGCGAGGGCCCTCATAGACACCGGATCTGAGGGGAGTTTCATGTCAGAGCGCCTCTTCCGCATTCTCAAACTACCCTTTAAGTCCATCCACGCGCAGATTTCTGGCCTGAATCATGCCATATCCGCGAAATCGCAAAAGGTATGCTCGTTCATACTGAGCTCTCCAAACAATTCAGAAGTTCAGCTGGAGGCTTCCGCGATGGTGCTTCCTCATCTAACGGGGAAGTTACCGACGTGTAGCCTTTTACCTAGACAGCTTACCAACCTTCCTAATGTCCCCTTGGCAGATCCGACGTTCCATATGAGCTCTCACATCGACATCCTGATCGGTGGGGACCTAGTTCCGTCGGTTCTGCTGGATGGGATCCAACGGAAGGTATGCGGCTCACTGATTGCTCAGGAGACCATCTTCGGATGGATCCTAACGGGCCCCATTTCTAATTCTAATAATCCAGTGACAAAATTTGTCTCGTTCTTCAACGAAGTTTCCTTAGACCAGCAAATCTCCAAGTTCTGGGAAATTGAAGAACTGCCAAGTAAGCGTCATCTAACTCCGTCTGACAAAATTTGTGAAGACTTGTTCTCCAGAACCACTGGTCGCACAAAAGAGGGTCGTTATGTCGTTTCTCTCCCTTTTAAAGAGGGTTTTCCGAAGAACCTTCAGCTCGGGCGCTCTCGAGACATCGCGAGGGCCCAATTCATGAGGAACGAAGTAAGACTAGTGAAAACCCCTAGTCTGAAAATCGAATACGATAACGTTCTGAAGGAATATGGGGACTTAGGTCACATAACAAAGGTCTTCAGTCCGAACTATAGTGAATTTCCTATTACCTTCCACATCATGCAGTTTTCAAACCCGAGAGCACCAGTACTAAAGTACGAGTGGTATTTAACGCCTCTAGTGCCTCGTCCAGTGGCCTAAGTCTGAATGACATTCTGCACACGGGTCCAGTGCTTCAATCCGATTTGACGTCTATTCCGTTTTGTCCTCAATGGGGACATCCAGAAGATGTATCGACAGATTCTGGTAAATTCCCATCATACTCCGTTTCAGCGAATTCTCTTCCGAGACTCGCCTTCCAATCCAATTCAAGATTACGAACTGAAGACGGTCACATTCGGTCTGAATTGTGCACCGTATCTAGCCATTCGTTGCCTGCACCAACTTGCCAACGACGTGGCACGGTCCCATCCGATCGCAAGTGACATATTGCGAAACTGCAT
Source organism: Coelopa pilipes (assembly GCA_947389925.1). Lineage (NCBI taxonomy): Eukaryota > Metazoa > Arthropoda > Insecta > Diptera > Coelopidae > Coelopa > Coelopa pilipes. The sequence continues at coordinate 18,519,452 of OX376698.1, read as the reverse complement.
GTATGTTGATGATGTATTAATTGGTAGTCACAGCATTGAGGGTGCAGTCACAGCGCGGAAAGAAGTCACATCCGCACTTGAATCCGCCGGCTTCTCGATGAGAAAATGGGCTTCCAACTCCGACCAAATTCTCCAAGGTCTTCCAAAGGACCACCTTCTATGTGAAGATTTCCTCCAATTCGACGAGAGCAGTCATGCGAAAACTCTCGGGGTTAGATGGAACGCACGGTCTGACATCTTCTACTTCTCCACGAAACCATTGAAGAATCAAATCACCTTCACGAAACGGGAGGTTTTGTCCGAAATATCGTCCTTGCAAAGATTTTGATGCAACAAATTTGGCTGTCCAAGACTGGGTGGGACGATCCGTTGCACGAAAATTGTCTAGATGCGTGGAATAAATTCCTGCAATCGTACCCAGAAATCAATAATATCCATCTACCCCGGTGGATACAGTACACTCCCGACTCCGACGTCGAAATTCATGCATTTTGCGATGCCTCTGAAAAGGCGTATGCCGCCAACATATATGTCCGAATCAAATCCGAGTCCAGTCCTGTCTCAGTATATCTCCTAACAGCCAAAACAAAAGTAGCTCCAGTGAAAACACTGTCTATTCCGAGGCTGGAATTGTGTGGTGCCGTCCTAATGGCTGAAATGGTAGAGTCCATAATACCACAGCTCGGCTTAAAACAGCACAAAACATTCTTTTGGACCGGCTCCACCATCGTCTTAGCCTGGCTCCAGAAACCTCCATGCCATTGGCAAACGTTTGTTGCGAATCGGGTATCGAAGATAACCCAAAGTGTGGGGCCAGCGAATTGGTTCCACGTTGATTCGCACGACAATCCCGCCGATCTTGGTAGTCGCGGAGCGCTGCCACAAGAACTGGCTGACAGTTCACTGTGGTGGTATGGTCCGAAGTGGCTACAAGATAATCCATCGTCTTGGCCGAGTGAAAACCCACAGCTTCTTCTCGAAACGCAACTCGAAAGCAAACCCCTCAAGGTACACGCAACAGTTGTACATCAAGTTGACGACATTCTCGAGCGCTTCTCCTGCTATGCAAGAGCATTGCGGGTGTTGTCATATACATTCCGCTTCTTTCACCGATCTCATAGTGCGCATTAATTATTATATTCCTACTCCTCCACGGTGATCAGTAGCACAGAGATAAACAGCACTCGAATGCGTTTGATCCTGCTGAGTCAACGATTGACCTACTCAGAAGAGTATAAACTACTTAAAAATAAAAATCCGATTCCATCGTCGAGCTCCCTGCTCAACTTAAATCCATTCCTCGATGGTTCGGGTGTGCTTCGAGTCTGCGGCAGACTCGTCTCCTCACCAGCCATGTCATATGACGAGCGCCATCCAATTATATTACCGTACAATTGCGAATTCTCACGTCTCTTAGTTCGTTTTACACATGATATCTCTCTCCACGGGGGAAATCAATTGGTTCTTAAACTTTTACGCCTGCAATTTTGGATTCCATGAGCCAAAAATCTCATCAAAACGACAATTCACAATTGCAACCTTGCGTACTCCATCGTAAGAAGGTTTGCAATCAGTTGATGGGCGCACTTCCACCAGAACGCACCACTTATGAACGTCCTTTTTCACGAACCGGCTTAGATTTCGCGGGTCCATTCGAAATCAAGAACTACACCGGTAGAGCTTGCCTGATTACCAAGGGCTACGTATGCGTGTTTGTTTGCTTCTCGCAATCCATCTAGAGGCAACCAACACTCTTTCCACGCCTGCTTTCCTAGCAGCATTCCAAAGATTCGTCTCCCGACGTGGATGTCCACTGACATTATATTCCGACAATGGAAAAACCTTTGTAGGCGCTTCCCGAGAACTGTCGCGTGACTTTCTAAAGGTCTTTCGATCTACGGTTTGCACTCATTTTGCCCAGCAGAATCTCACTTGGAACTTCATTCCACCAGGAGCTCCTCACATGGGTGGCCTGTGGGAAGCTGGCGTGAAGAGCTTCAGGACACACTTCAAGAAGGTAGCAGGAGCATTCAAATATACCTTTGAAGAATTTTCCACAATTCTCTCAAGGATTGAAGCGTGTCTCAATTCACATGTGTCTCATTTCTGCCATGTCCGAAGATCCTTCGGACATGTCCGCATTAACACCTGGGCATTTCCTGATCGGCAGTCCGCTGCTAGCTCCGAGTGAACCACAAATTGAGGACAAGCCAGTGTCCATCACAAATCGGTGGCAGAAGCTGAAAGCTCTCCAGCAACACTTCTGTACTCGTTGGAAAGACGAGTATCTAAAGGAGTTGCACAAAAGGAATAAGTGGAAGAGTCCAGAACCCAATCTCCGAGTCGATTCTCTGGTCGTTATCCAAGATGATAACCTGCCCACGCAAGAATGGCGACTTAGCAGGGTAACCAAGATCCATTTAGGGAAAGACGAGCGGGTCCGTGTGGCTGAAATTTATACAGCGCGCGGCACAATCACGTGACCAGTTGTGAAATTAGTGGTTCTACCATTATCGTAATTTCACTCTCCTACGTCTCCGTCCTGTCCTTGTTGTTTTTTCCCCCGCAACCAGTCCTATAGCCGTATTTTTCTTTTCCTTAGCCAAAACATGCCGAACAAAACGATCTCCACGATCGAGAAGCCGTCATCTTCAGAGCGCCATTGCTCTCGGAACCAGCTAGCTGCGAAGAAGGCCTTCCGATGCCGCATCTGCAGTCGGAATCATGCGCTTCGCCATTGTCCGGTATTTTCCGAGGCCAATACTGAGAAGCGCATGCGACTGGTGCTCCTGCACAAATATTGCTCTAACTGCCTAGCGCATGAACACTCCCAAGGGACATGCGTGAGTAGGACTGGCTGCCACATCTGTCAAGAGAGACACCACACCATGCTTCATCTCCACGAGAGACTCCAATCAAGGAGGTCATCCACGAAGCTCAGCACGAGACCGGCCGAGCCGATCACACTCTCGTCGCTGTTGGGCCAGCAGATGGTGACCCTGTGTCAGACTGCGGTGGTGGTGATTCAGCTTAATGATTAGCGCCATCGCGTACGAGCTCTTCTCGACCCGTTAGTGGCCATCAGCCGCATTACGGTGGAAACCGTCGAGAAGATGCACATCCCGACCACAATAGTGGGAAAAGAGGTGGTGTGCAAACTCACGATCCGGGCTCACGCAGACACCAACGTGAAGTTGGAAGCAATATTCAAACTGGTCAACACCATCGCAACCCAGTCGCCATCCAAGGCACTGAGCGGATCCGTGAAGTCCCACTTTACGAACATGGTGTTGGCCGATCCAAAGTTTGACGAGCACATGCCCATTTCACTCGTGCTAGGAGTAGAGTTCTATCAGAAATGCATCCGTCCTGGTATGCTGCCGGGAGTTAACGGGCTTCCTCTGGCCCTGAATACAGTATTTGGATGGATCTTATCCGGCTCCTGCTCCGGATAGACCACTCAACACGCTATTTGGGTGGACCTTATCCGGCTCCTGCTCCGGATAAACCACCCAATAACCCCACATCATTCCCACAAATTCCCCTGAATTTTTGTAATCCTTTGCAATAAAAAAAAAAAAACTCATACGAGATTCAATCAGTGTTTGTTTTCAATATTTTGTATTACCACCCCTTCCGCCACTCCCCTTTTCCAGTCGCTTGCGCGGTGCTCCAAACATTGCAGGTATACTGCAAGGCGGGCGGCGATGTTTACGTCCGTACTTTCTGGTACAATTTGGTGTGCCATCTCTAACGAGTGATGTGTTATCGATTACGAGTTGTGCGATCTCTAGATAACACATTCACCGTTAGCGGTTCATGATGGCCGCCAAATTTGTACTCAAAAGTGACAGTTCGGACTGCGGCTGGACTTCGACCATGTCTTGCCGCGGTTCACTCGTTCACTTTAATTTCGACTACTGAACATAGAAGATCGCAGTCCATCCAGAAGGAAATAACTTCAATTTCAACACTGACCAGAGAAGTACAACCCAGAGAAGAATAACGAAGTCCAGCACACCACAAAAACGAATACAAGAACATCCACCTGTAACACCAGCAGCAGCCAACACCACAACAACAATAACATCTATCCGCAACACCAACCAAGCGAATACAACATCAGCACCAGCAGCAACAGCAGTCTCAAACTCTTCAGCAATCAACGCCACCAGACTCACCCGCTCAGAACAATATCTTCTATAGTATCAATATAAATTCGTGCTTCTGTTCAAAAAGGAATATTCCCTCTCCAAAACCGGGTGGGATCCAATATTCCTCTTCGTCTGTTCCACGCGGCTCCCAGACGTCACATTAACGTTGTGGGAGCAGTCCTTGAAGGACAAATCCCCAATTCCGATGTGGACCGAGATGGATTCCTTTTTGACATCGCGATATCAAACGTTGGAATCCGTCTCCGACATCCGAGGCCTCCATAGTGGTAGAGCGCTTTCTCTGACCACGTCCCATCCACCTCCAGCACGCAATCCCGGTATGGTTCGCAACCCTCCAAGGCGTGTTTGTACCTATCACGCCAACATAAGCGTTCCCCAGTGCAAGCTCTGTCCGAATATACAGCATACGATCCGAAATTGTCCGAAGTTTCTACAAATGTGTCCATCTGAGAGAATGTCTTGCGTACGCAAACATGGCCTCTACATCAATTGCTTCGCACGAGCACATTCTCTCAGCGATTGCACTAGTAAGCACAACTGCTTCAAGTGCAATCGGAGGCACAACATGCTGTTACTCAGCGAGTCTGGCGATGGTCCATCCGCCTCAACATCCGCTTCCAGTTCTAATCCTCACCCCAGAGGAGCGAGGAACAGTAACTCTTCCAATCGTCAAATACAGTCCACTCAATCCGATTCCAGTCCGCAAAACATTCAAACGTGCTTCGCCTCCAATGCCAAGAACGTTCTGTTAGGAACAGCAATGGTTCAAATCAACCATCGGGGCATCCGATATCCTGCGAGGGCCCTCATAGACACCGGATCTGAGGGGAGTTTCATGTCAGAGCGCCTCTTCCGCATTCTCAAACTACCCTTTAAGTCCATCCACGCGCAGATTTCTGGCCTGAATCATGCCATATCCGCGAAATCGCAAAAGGTATGCTCGTTCATACTGAGCTCTCCAAACAATTCAGAAGTTCAGCTGGAGGCTTCCGCGATGGTGCTTCCTCATCTAACGGGGAAGTTACCGACGTGTAGCCTTTTACCTAGACAGCTTACCAACCTTCCGAATGTCCCCTTGGCAGATCCGACGTTCCATATGAGCTCTCACATCGACATCCTGATCGGTGGGGACCTAGTTCCGTCGGTTCTGCTGGATGGGATCCAACGGAAGGTATGCGGCTCACTGATTGCTCAGGAGACCATCTTCGGATGGATCCTAACGGGCCCCATTTCTAATTCTAATAATCCAGTGACAAAATTTGTCTCGTTCTTCAACGAAGTTTCCTTAGACCAGCAAATCTCCAAGTTCTGGGAAATTGAAGAACTGCCAAGTAAGCGTCATCTAACTCCGTCTGACAAAATTTGTGAAGACTTGTTCTCCAGAACCACTGGTCGCACAAAAGAGGGTCGTTATGTCGTTTCTCTCCCTTTTAAAGAGGGTTTTCCGAAGAACCTTCAGCTCGGGCGCTCTCGAGACATCGCGAGGGCCCAATTCATGAGGAACGAAGTAAGACTAGTGAAAACCCCTAGTCTGAAAATCGAATACGATAACGTTCTGAAGGAATATGGGGACTTAGGTCACATAACAAAGGTCTTCAGTCCGAACTATAGTGAATTTCCTATTACCTTCCACATCATGCAGTTTTCAAACCCGAGAGCACCAGTACTAAAGTACGAGTGGTATTTAACGCCTCTAGTGCCTCGTCCAGTGGCCTAAGTCTGAATGACATTCTGCACACGGGTCCAGTGCTTCAATCCGATTTGACGCAATTAATCCTGAAGTGGCGTCTATTCCGTTTTGTCCTCAATGGGGACATCCAGAAGATGTATCGACAGATTCTGGTAAATTCCCATCATACTCCGTTTCAGCGAATTCTCTTCCGAGACTCGCCTTCCAATCCAATTCAAGATTACGAACTGAAGACGGTCACATTCGGTCTGAATTGTGCACCGTATCTAGCCATTCGTTGCCTGCACCAACTTGCCAACGACGTGGCACGGTCCCATCCGATCGCAAGTGACATATTGCGAAACTGCATGTATGTTGATGATGTATTAATTGGTAGTCACAGCATTGAGGGTGCAGTCACAGCGCGGAAAGAAGTCACATCCGCACTTGAATCCGCCGGCTTCTCGATGAGAAAATGGGCTTCCAACTCCGACCAAATTCTCCAAGGTCTTCCAAAGGACCACCTTCTATGTGAAGATTTCCTCCAATTCGACGAGAGCAGTCATGCGAAAACTCTCGGGGTTAGATGGAACGCACGGTCTGACATCTTCTACTTCTCCACGAAACCATTGAAGAATCAAATCACCTTCACGAAACGGGAGGTTTTGTCCGAAATATCGTCCTTGTAAAGATTTTGATGCAACAAATTTGGCTGTCCAAGACTGGGTGGGACGATCCGTTGCACGAAAATTGTCTAGATGCGTGGAATAAATTCCTGCAATCGTACCCAGAAATCAATAATATCCATCTACCCCGGTGGATACAGTACACTCCCGACTCCGACGTCGAAATTCATGCATTTTGCGATGCCTCTGAAAAGGCGTATGCCGCCAACATATATGTCCGAATCAAATCCGAGTCCAGTCCTGTCTCAGTATATCTCCTAACAGCCAAAACAAAAGTAGCTCCAGTGAAAACACTGTCTATTCCGAGGCTGGAATTGTGTGGTGCCGTCCTAATGGCTGAAATGGTAGAGTCCATAATACCACAGCTCGGCTTAAAACAGCACAAAACATTCTTTTGGACCGGCTCCACCATCGTCTTAGCCTGGCTCCAGAAACCTCCATGCCATTGGCAAACGTTTGTTGCGAATCGGGTATCGAAGATAACCCAAAGTGTGGGGCCAGCGAATTGGTTCCACGTTGATTCGCACGACAATCCCGCCGATCTTGGTAGTCGCGGAGCGCTGCCACAAGAACTGGCTGACAGTTCACTGTGGTGGTATGGTCCGAAGTGGCTACAAGATAATCCATCGTCTTGGCCGAGTGAAAACCCACAGCTTCTTCTCGAAACGCAACTCGAAAGCAAACCCCTCAAGGTACACGCAACAGTTGTACATCAAGTTGACGACATTCTCGAGCGCTTCTCCTGCTATGCAAGAGCATTGCGGGTGTTGTCATATACATTCCGCTTCTTTCACCGATCTCATAGTGCGCATTAATTATTATATTCCTACTCCTCCACGGTGATCAGTAGCACAGAGATAAACAGCACTCGAATGCGTTTGATCCTGCTGAGTCAACGATTGACCTACTCAGAAGAGTATAAACTACTTAAAAATAAAAATCCGATTCCATCGTCGAGCTCCCTGCTCAACTTAAATCCATTCCTCGATGGTTCGGGTGTGCTTCGAGTCTGCGGCAGACTCGTCTCCTCACCAGCCATGTCATATGACGAGCGCCATCCAATTATATTACCGTACAATTGCGAATTCTCACGTCTCTTAGTTCGTTTTACACATGATATCTCTCTCCACGGGGGAAATCAATTGGTTCTTAAACTTTTACGCCTGCAATTTTGGATTCCATGAGCCAAAAATCTCATCAAAACGACAATTCACAATTGCAACCTTGCGTACTCCATCGTAAGAAGGTTTGCAATCAGTTGATGGGCGCACTTCCACCAGAACGCACCACTTATGAACGTCCTTTTTCACGAACCGGCTTAGATTTCGCGGGTCCATTCGAAATCAAGAACTACACCGGTAGAGCTTGCCTGATTACCAAGGGCTACGTATGCGTGTTTGTTTGCTTCTCGCAATCCATCTAGAGGCAACCAACACTCTTTCCACGCCTGCTTTCCTAGCAGCATTCCAAAGATTCGTCTCCCGACGTGGATGTCCACTGACATTATATTCCGACAATGGAAAAACCTTTGTAGGCGCTTCCCGAGAACTGTCGCGTGACTTTCTAAAGGTCTTTCGATCTACGGTTTGCACTCATTTTGCCCAGCAGAATCTCACTTGGAACTTCATTCCACCAGGAGCTCCTCACATGGGTGGCCTGTGGGAAGCTGGCGTGAAGAGCTTCAGGACACACTTCAAGAAGGTAGCAGGAGCATTCAAATATACCTTTGAAGAATTTTCCACAATTCTCTCAAGGATTGAAGCGTGTCTCAATTCACATGTGTCTCATTTCTGCCATGTCCGAAGATCCTTCGGACATGTCCGCATTAACACCTGGGCATTTCCTGATCGGCAGTCCGCTGCTAGCTCCGAGTGAACCACAAATTGAGGACAAGCCAGTGTCCATCACAAATCGGTGGCAGAAGCTGAAAGCTCTCCAGCAACACTTCTGTACTCGTTGGAAAGACGAGTATCTAAAGGAGTTGCACAAAAGGAATAAGTGGAAGAGTCCAGAACCCAATCTCCGAGTCGATTCTCTGGTCGTTATCCAAGATGATAACCTGCCCACGCAAGAATGGCGACTTAGCAGGGTAACCAAGATCCATTTAGGGAAAGACGAGCGGGTCCGTGTGGCTGAAATTTATACAGCGCGCGGCACAATCACGTGACCAGTTGTGAAATTAGTGGTTCTACCATTATCGTAATTTCACTCTCCTACGTCTCCGTCCTGTCCTTGTTGTTTTTTCCCCCGCAACCAGTCCTATAGCCGTCTTTTTCTTTTCCTTAGCCAAAACATGCCGAACAAAACGATCTCCACGATCGAGAAGCCGTCATCTTCAGAGCGCCATTGCTCTCGGAACCAGCTAGCTGCGAAGAAGGCCTTCCGATGCCGCATCTGCAGTCGGAATCATGCGCTTCGCCATTGTCCGGTATTTTCCGAGGCCAATACTGAGAAGCGCATGCGACTGGTGCTCCTGCACAAATATTGCTCTAACTGCCTAGCGCATGAACACTCCCAAGGGACATGCGTGAGTAGGACTGGCTGCCACATCTGTCAAGAGAGACACCACACCATGCTTCATCTCCACGAGAGACTCCAATCAAGGAGGTCATCCACGAAGCTCAGCACGGGACCGGCCGAGCCGATCACACTCTCGTCGCTGTTGGGCCAGCAGATGGTGACCCTGTGTCAGACTGCGGTGGTGGTGATTCAGCTTAATGATTAGCGCCATCGCGTACGAGCTCTTCTCGACCCGTTAGTGGCCATCAGCCGCATTACGGTGGAAACCGTCGAGAAGATGCACATCCCGACCACAATAGTGGGAAAAGAGGTGGTGTGCAAACTCACGATCCGGGCTCACGCAGACACCAACGTGAAGTTGGAAGCAATATTCAAACTGGTCAACACCATCGCAACCCAGTCGCCATCCAAGGCACTGAGCGGATCCGTGAAGTCCCACTTTACGAACATGGTGTTGGCCGATCCAAAGTTTGACGAGCACATGCCCATTTCACTCGTGCTAGGAGTAGAGTTCTATCAGAAATGCATCCGTCCTGGTATGCTGCCGGGAGTTAACGGGCTTCCTCTGGCCCTGAATACAGTATTTGGATGGATCTTATCCGGCTCCTGCTCCGGATAGACCACTCAACACGCTATTTGGGTGGACCTTATCCGGCTCCTGCTCCGGATAAACCACCCAATAACCCCACATCATTCCCACAAATTCCCCTGAATTTTTGTAATCCTTTGCAATAAAAAAAAAAAAAACTCATACGAGATTCAATCAGTGTTTGTTTTCAATATTTTGTATTACCACCCCTTCCGCCACTCCCCTTTTCCAGTCGCTTGCGCGGTGCTCCAAACATTGCAGGTATACTGCAAGGCGGGCGGCGATGTTTACGTCCGTACTTTCTGGTACAATTTGGTGTGCCATCTCTAACGAGTGATGTGTTATCGATTACGAGTTGTGCGATCTCTAGATAACACATTCACCGTTAGCGGTTCATGATGGCCGCCAAATTTGTACTCAAAAGTGACAGTTCGGACTGCGGCTGGACTTCGACCATGTCTTGCCGCGGTTCACTCGTTCACTTTAATTTCGACTACTGAACATAGAAGATCGCAGTCCATCCAGAAGGAAACAACTTCAATTTCAACACTGACCAGAGAAGTACAACCCAGAGAAGAATAACGAAGTCCAGCACACCACAAAAACGAATACAACAACATCCACCTGTAACACCAGCAGCAGCCAACACCACAACAACAATAACATCTATCCGCAACACCAACCAAGCGAATACAACATCAGCACCAGCAGCAACAGCAGTCTCAAACTCTTCAGCAATCAACGCCACCAGACTCACCCGCTCAGAACAATATCTTCTATAGTATCAATATAAATTCGTGCTTCTGTTCAAAAAGGAATATTCCCTCTCCAAAACCATTCAAATGCATGATTATTCTTCGCATTTCTTCGAAAAATTATCCTTTGACCACGTTGTTTTAAATTTAAAGAAATTCAGTAAAATATGATCTTGTATATTTCATTTCAAGAATATTTGTTGTGAAGAGAAGGTTGCACAAAAATAATTTGCAAATGTGTCTTTAAAATTTCCTCACATTATTCAGTCGTAAAGCTACTAATTTTATTTTGCAGAAGTATGAAATTGACATCCTGTTATTTCAAAATAAAACCAGCTAAAATATATAATTGAACTCCTTTTTAGCAAGAGGAAATATTAAACCTTTTTTCCAAATGGAGTACTGTAATTATTCAAAAACAAGTTTATCCGAAAAAAAAATATAATTGTATAATTTATTTTATTAAAAAATTAAATTTTTCGAATATCTAGAGCAAAATATCTTCTTTGATCCTAACTCTAGATGGAACCACCACAATGTTCTACTTTATCTGTTCAATGTAATAAATTATATTTGTTGAAGTAAATCAATTTCATTTGTTCAGCACTACTTTAATAGAGACTAAATGACAGTTAAAGGACAAAATGAAGGAAAGTAAATAAATGGATGTTTTCACAGCGTATTCGACATCACTAATGAGTTATAACACAAGGAAAAAAGAAGAATCAAACAAGTACACCAATAAAAAAAAACACACCAAAATATCTTCGAAAATCCTAATATTCAGTTAATGAATACGTTACTTCAATTACCGGCCTTGTCTTTGTAAATTGTACTGGAGAGGTTTTAAAATATCTTGAAAAGGCGAAGACAACTACTAGTATATGCACGTCGACCGAGAGACTTCATATTAATAGTCCAAGATATGCAAAAGACATACACAGAATATCAAATCCATGCATTTTTCACCCTAATGTGGATCGCAGCTGTAGAAATAATGTAGACTTAATTATTTTATTCTATATAACTGTTAATTATATAATTCGATCACCTCGGCTAAATAACTCACGATTTTGTACCTTAATGACTCAGTGGCACTTAACATCATCAGCTTGTAGGGGCCGAATGCATTTTAAAACGAAATGGTATCCCATTAGATTCAAAGTCATCATTTTGATTCACAAAAGCAGTATACCGCAATGATTATTCGCTATTTCTACTTGATACTAACCAGATATTAGAACAAGTTTAGTCAACACTTTCGTTACAGGCATTGTAGAGATGACTCCATTTACAGTCGGAAGTGACCAAGGCTGTTTCTCGGTTATTACGTTATGCTCGCGATAGTTTGCGCATAACTATTCTTCTTAATTTTACATGCGAACTAAGACGATGAATAAAATGAATACGATAGACGAGTCATTGTTGTTCCAATAATTCCCCAAATATTTACAGGATTATCTGTTGTTTTGGGATCAGAACTGGATACAGGCGACAATTGATTGAAAATATTTCAATTTTAATTTCTACTCCCTCGATCCGTACGTTTCAATAACTTCCAAATGTTAACCAACGTTATCGTTAAAGAATCTTGGGTAAATACAAAACTGTTCTATTCATGTATGACTAAATGTTCACCCACATCTAATATTGTGGCAGCGTGCGTCATCCGTAGACTATCAACGAAAATTCCGTTCCTGACGACTTATTAAAAAATGTGGCCCAAATTATATATCGTGACACTTAACAGAAAATAACCAATATTTAAAAGTATCTCATTTCTCATCAGAAATAATCTGAAGAATTCCACTCAACTCAAACTCAATAGGTTAAGCATTTATCAAAAGTTTCGGAAGCCTTTCATTTTCTGTTGGAATGCAGAAAGTAACAGCTTTAACAAGCGATTTAGCAGCGAATTGCTTCTACAGCAGATCAATCTGTTACAACTCGGGATGGACATCACAATAATTTGGAAATATTTAACTGGTTTTGACGATATATAATGATAGTAAAGTATCAAATACATGAAGTATTCAAATGAACTTCATATGCCTTTCATACTCTTTATTAACTATTTCCTGTGAAGTGACTTCATATTTCATTTCAATGTTCAATAGGAATACTTATAATATCTTCTATAGTATCAATATAAATTCGTGGTTCTGTTCAAAAAGGAATATTCCCTCTCCAAAACCATTCAAATGCATGATTATTCTTCGCTTTTCTTCGAAAAATTGTCATTTAACCACGTTGTTTTAAATTTAAAGAAATTCATTAAAATATGATCTTGTATATTTCATTTCAAGAATATTTGTGGTGAACAGAAGGTTGCACAAAAATATTTTGCAAATGTGTCTTTAATATTTCCTCACATTATCCAGTCGTAAAGCTACTAATTTTATTTTGCAGAAGTATGAAATTGACATCCTGTTATTTCAAAAGAAAAACAGCTAAAATCTATAAATGAACTCCTATTTAATAATAAATAATGTGAGGAAACATTAAAAACTTTTTTCCAAATGCAGTACTGTAATTTTTCAAAAACAAGTTTATCCGAAAAGAAACAACCACCTTGACTGCTTTATGTTGCTGCTTTATCTGTGAGACACGCTCTAATGAATTCCACCCAACTCAAACTTATAGGTTAAGCATTTATCAAAAGTTTCGGAAGCCTTTCATTTTCTCTTCGAATGCAGAAATTAACAGTTTAACAAGCGGTGTAGCAGCGAATTGCTTTTACAGCAGATCAGTATGTTACAACTCGGGATGGACATCACAATAATTTGGAAATATTTGGCTGGTTTTGACGATGTATAATGACATTCAAGTATCAAATTTATGAAGTATTCAAATGACTTCTTATTCCTTTCATACTCTTTATTAACTATTTCCTGTGAAGTGACTTCATATTTCATTTCAATGTTCAACAGGAATACTTATAATATCTTCTATAGTATCAATATAAATTCGTGCTTCTGTTCAAAAAGGAATATTCCCTCTCCAAAACCATTCAAAAGCATGATTATTCTTCGCTTTTCTTCGAAAAATTATCATTTGACCACGTTGTTTTAAATTTAAAGAAATTCATTAAAATATGATCTTGTATATTGCATTTCAAGAATATTTGTGGTGAACAGAAGGTTGCACAAAAATATTTTGTAAATGTGTCTTTAATATTTCCTCACATTATTCAGTCGTATAGCTACTAATTTTATTTTGCAGAAGTATGAAATTGACATCATGTTATTTCAAGAGAAAAACAGCTAAAATCTATAAATGAACTCCTATTTAATAATGAATAATGTGAGGAAACATTAAAAACTTTTTTCCAAATGCAGTACTGTAATTTTTCAAAAACAAGTTTATCCGAAAAGAAACAACTACCTTGACTGCTTTATGTTGTTTGTGTAATTTATTTTATTACTAATTAAATTGTTCTAATATCTAGAGCAAAATGTTTTCTTTGATCCTAACTCTCGATGAAACCACCACAATGTTCTACTTTATCTGTTCTATGCAATTAATTATCTTTGTTGAATTAAATCAATTGCATTTGTTCAGCCTATATAATTGTATAGATGAGATCTGATCTTAATTTGTTTGATTTTGCTTTCAACTGTGTGTTATCAATATTCCACACTACTTTAATAGAGAATAAATGACAGATAAAGAACCAAATGAAGGAAAGTAAATGAATGAATGTTTTCACAGCGTATTCGACATCACTAATGAGTTATAACACAAGAAAAAAAGAAGAACCAAATAAAAATACCACAAAAACAAAAAAAAAAAACACAAAAAAATCTTCGAAAATCCTAATGTTTAGTTAATGAATACGTTACTTCAATTACCGGCCTTGTCTTTGTAAATTTTACTGGAGAGGTTTTAAAATATCTTAAAAAGGCGAAGACAACTACTAGTATATGCACGTCGACCGAGAGACTTCATATTAATAGTCCAAGATATGCAAAAGACATACACAGAATATCAAATCCATGCATTGTTCACCCTAATGTGGATCGTAGCTGTAGAAATAATGTAGACTTAATTCTTTTATACTATATAACTGTTAATTATACAATTCGATCACCTCGAAAAAATAACTAACGATTTTGTACCTTAATGATTTAGTGGCATTTAACATCATCAGCTTGTAGGGGTCGAATGCATTTTAAAACGAAATGGTATCCCATTAGATTCAAAGTCATCATTTTGTATCACAAAAGCAGTATACCGCAATGATTATTCGCTATTTCTACTTGATACTAACCAGATATTAGAACAAGTTTAGTCAACACTTTCGTTACAGGCATTGTAGAGATGACTCCATTTACCGTCGGAAGTGATCAAGGCTGTTTCTCGGTTATTGCGTTATGCTCGCGATAGTTTGCGCATAAGTATTCTTCTTAATTTTATATGCGAACTAAGACTATGAATAAAATGAATACGATAGACGAGTCATTGTTGTTCCAATAATTTCCCATATATTTACAGGATTATCTGTTGTTTTGGGATCAGAACTGGATACAGGCGACAAATGATTGAAAATATTTTATTTTTTTTTTAACTTTATTTTAACTTTTAATTAACTTTAATTTCTACTCCCAAGATCCGTACGTTTCAATAACTTCCAAATGTTAACCAACGTAATCGCTAAATAATTTTGGATAATGACTAAACTGTTCTATTCATATAAGACTAAATGTTCACCCACATCTACTATCGCGACTACAGCGTGCGTGTGTGACCACTTAACAGTATTCATTTTCAATTAGGGTCATCCGTAGATTATCAACGAACATTCCGTTCATGACATAACGACTTATTAAAAAATGTGGCCCAAATTATATATCATGACACTTAATAGATAATAACCAATATTTAAATGTATCTCATTTCTCATCAGGAATAATCTGTGATGCATGCTCTAAAGAATTCCACCCAACTCAAACTTATAGGTTAAGCATTTATCAAAAGTTTCGGAAGCCTTTCATTTTCTGTTGGAATGCAGAAATTAACAGCTTTAACAAGCGGTGTAGCAGCGAATTGCTTTTACAGCAGATCGATCTTATACAACTCGGGATGGACATCACAATAATTTGAAAATATTTGACGGGTTTTGATGATATATAATGATATTCAAGTATCAAATACATGAAGTATTCAAATGACTTCATATTCCTTTCATACTCTTTATTCACTATTGCCTGTGAAGTGACTTCATATTTCATTTCAATATTCAACAGGAATACTTATAATATCTTCTATAGGATCAATATAAATTCTTGTTTCTGTTCAAAAAGGAATATTCCGTCTCCAAAATCATTCAAATGCATGATTATATTTCGCTTTTCTTCGAAAAATAATTATTTGACCACGTTGTTTTAAATTTAAAGAAACTCAGTAAAATATGGTCTTGTATATTTCATTTCAAGAAAATTTGCTGTGAACAGAAGATTGCACAAATATAATTTGCAAATGTGTCTTTAATATTTCCTCACATTATTCAGTCGTAAAGCAACACATTTTATTTTGTAGAAGTATGAAATGACTTCCTGTTATTTCAAGAGAAAAACAGTTAAAATCTACAATTGAACTCCTTTTTAATAATGAATAATGTGAGGAAATATTAAACCTTTTTTCCAAATGAAGTACTGTAATTTTTCAAAAACAAGTTTATCCGATAAAAACAACCACCTTGACTGCTTTATGTTATTTGTATAATTTATTTTATTAATAAATGAAATTATTCTAATATCTAGAGCAAAATGTCTTCTTTGATGCTAACTCTAGATGGAATATAACCAATATTCAAAAGTATCTCATTTCTCAACAGAATTAATCTGTGAGACACGCTCTAATGAATTCCACCCAACTCAAACTTATAGGTTAAGCATTTATCAAAAGTTTCGGAAGCCTTTCATTTTCTCTTCGAATGCAGAAATTAACAGTTTAACAAGCGGTGTAGCAGCGAGTTGCTTTTACAGCAGATCAGTATGTTACAACTCGGGATGGACATCACAATAATTTGGAAATATTTGACTGGTTTTGACGATGTATAATGACATTCAAGTATCAAATTTATGAAGTATTCAAATGACTTCATATTCCTTTCATACTCTTTATTAACTATTTCCTGTGAAGTGACTTCATATTTCATTTCAATGTTCAACAGGAATACTTATAATATCTTCTATAGTATCAATATAAATTCGTGCTTCTGTTCAAAAAGGAATATTCCCTCTCCAAAACCATTCAAAAGCATGATTATTCTTCGCTTTTCTTCGAAAAATTATCATTTGACCACTTTGTTTTAAATTTAAAGAAATTCATTAAAATATGATCTTGTATATTTCATTTCAAGAATATTTGTGGTGAACAGAAGGTTGCACAAAAATATTTTGCAAATGTGTCTTTAATATTTCCTCACATTATTCAGTCGTAAAGCTACTAATTTTATTTTGCAGAAGTATGAAATGACTTCCTGTTATTTCAAGAGAAAAACAGTTAAAATCTACAATTGAACTCCTTTTTAATAATGAATAATGTGAGGAAATATTAAACCTTTTTTCCAAATGAAGTACTGTAATTTTTCAAAAACAAGTTTTTCCGATAAAAACAACCACCTTGACTGCTTTATGTTATTTGTATAATTTATTTTATTAATAAATGAAATTATTCTAATATCTAGAGCAAAATGTCTTCTTTGATGCTAACTCTAGATGGAATATAACCAATATTCAAAAGTATCTCATTTCTCAACAGAAGTATTCTGTGAGACACGCTCTAATGAATTCCACCCAACTCAAACTTATAGGTTAAGCATTTATCAAAAGTTTCGGAAGCCTTTCATTTTCTCTTCGAATGCAGAAATTAACAGTTTAACCAGCGGTGTAGCAGCGAATTGCTTCTACAGCAGATCAATCTGTTACAACTCGGGATGGACATCACAATTATTTGGAAATATTTGACTGGTTTTGACGATGTATAATGAGATTCAAGTATCAAATGTATGAAGTATTCAAATGACTTCATATTCCTTTCATACTCTTTATTAACTATTTCCTGTGAAGTGACTTCATATTTCATTTCAATGTTCAACAGGAATACTTATAATATCTTCTATAGTATCAATATAAATTCGTGCTTCTGTTCAAAAAGGAATATTCCCTCTCCAAAACCATTCAAAAGCATGATTATTCTTCGCTTTTCTTCGAAAAATTATCATTTGACCACGTTGTTTTAAATTTAAAGAAATTCATTAAAATATGATCTTGTATATTTCATTTCAAGAATATTTGTGGTGAACAGAAGGTTGCACAAAAATATTTTGCAAATGTGTCTTTAATATTTCCTCACATTATTCAGTCGTAAAGCTACTAATTTTATTTTGCAGAAGTATGAAATTGACATCATGTTATTTTAAGAGAAACAGCTAAAATCTATAAATGAACTCCTATTTAATAATGAATAATGTGAGGAAACATTAAAAACTTTTTTCCAAATGCAGTACTGTAATTTTTCAAAAACAAGTTTATCCGAAAAGAAACAACCACCTTGACTGCTTTATGTTGTTTGTGTAATTTATTTTATTATTAATTAAGTTGTTCTAATATCTAGAGCAAAATGTTTTCTTTGATCCTAACTCTAGATGGAACCACCACAATATTCTACTTTATCTGTTCTATGCAATTAATTATCTTTGTTGAATTAAATCAATTGCATTTGTTCAGCCTATATAATTGTATAGATGAGATCTGATCTTAATTTGTTTGATTTTGCTTTCAACTGTGTGTTATCAATATTCCACACTACTTTAATAGAGAATAAATGACATATAAAGAACCAAATGAAGGAAAGTAAATGAATGAATGTTTTCACAGCGTATTCGACATCACTAATGAGTTATAACACAAGAAAAAAAGAAGAACCAAATAAGAATACCAAAAAAAAAACAAAAAACACAAAAAATCTTCGAAAATCCTAATGTTTAGTTAATGAATACGTTACTTCAATTACCGGCCTTTTCTTTTTAAATTTTACTGAAGAGGTTTTGAAATATCTAAAAAAGGCAAAGACAAGTACTAGTATATGCACGTCGACCGAGAGACTTCATATTAATAGTCCAAGATATGCAAAAGACACACACAGAATATCAAATCCATGCATTTTTCACCCTAATGTGGATCGCAGCTGTAGAAATAATGTAGACTTAATTATTTTATTCTATATAACTGTTAATTATACAATTCGATCACCTCGAAAAAATAACTAACGATTTTGTACCTTAATGACTTAGTGGCACTTAACATCATCAGCTTGTAGGGGCCGAATGTATTCTTAAACGAAATAGTATCCCATTAGATTCAAAGTCATCATTTTGTATCACAAAAGCAGTATACCGCAATGATTATTCGCTATTTCTACTTGATACTAACCAGATATTAGAAAAAGTTTAGTCGTTACAGGCATTGTAGAGATGACTCCATTTACCGTCGCGATAGTTTGCGCATAAGTATTCTTCTTAATTTTATATGCGAACTAAGACTATGAATAAAATGAATACGATAGACGAGTCATTGTTGTTCCAATAATTCCCCAAATATTTACATGATTATCTGTTGTTTTGGGATCAGAACTGGATACAGGCGATAATTGATTGAAAATATTCCAATTTTAATTTCTACTCCCTCGATCCGTGCGTTTCAATCACTTTCAAATGTTAACCAACGTAATCGTTAAAGTATCTTGGGTAATGACTAAACTGTTCTATTCATGTATGACTAAATGTTCACCCACATCTAATATTGTGGCAGCGTGCGTCATCCGTAGACTATCAACGAAAATTCCGTTCCTGACTTATTAAAAAATGTGGCCCAAATTACATATCGTGACACTTAACAGAAAATAACCAATATTTAAAAGTATCTCATTTCTCATCAGAAATAATCTGTGATGCATGCTCTAAAGAATTCCACTCAACTCAAACTCAATAGGTTAAGCATTTATCAAAAGTTTCGGAAGCCTTTCATTTTCTGTTGGAATACAGAAATTAACAGCTTTAACAAGCTGTTTAGCAGTGAATTGCTTCTACAGCAGATCGATCTGCTACAACTCGGGATGGACATCACAATAATTTGAAAATATTTGACTGGTTTTGATGATGTATAATGATAGTCAAGTATCAAATACATGAAGTATTCAAATGAACTTCATATTCCATTCATACTCTTTATTAACTATTTCCTGTGAAGTGACTTCATATTTCATTTCAATGTTCAATAGGAATACTTATAATATCTTCTATAGTATCAATATAAATTCGTGCTTCTATTCAAAAAGGAATATTCCCTCTCCAAAACCATTTAAATGCATGATAATTCTTCGCTTTTCTTTGAAAAATTATCATTTGACCACGTTGTTTTAAATTTAAAGAAATTCAGTAAAATATGATCTTGTATATTTCATTTCAAGAATATTTGTTGTGAAGAGAAGGTTGCACAAAAATAATTTGCAAATATGTCTTTAATATTTCCTCACATTATTGAGTCGTAAAGCTACTAATTTTATTTTGTAGAAGTATGAAATGACTTCCTGTTATTTCAAGAGAAAAACAGTTAAAATCTACAATTGAACTCCTTTTTAATAACGAATAATGTGACGAAATATTAAACCTTTTTTCCAAATGAAGTACTGTAATTTTTCAAGAATAAGTTTATCCGATAAAAACAACCACCTTGACTGCTTTATGTTATTTGTAAAATTTATTTTATTAATAAATGAAATTGTTCTAATATCTAGAGCAAAATGTCTTCTTTGATGCTAACTCTAGATGGAATATAACCAATATTCAAAAGTATCTCATTTCTCAACAGAATTAATCTGTGAGGCACGCTCTAATGAATTCCACCCAACTCAAACTTATAGGTTAAGCATTTATCAAAAGTTTCGGAAGCCTTTCATTTTCTCTTCGAATGCAGAAATTAACAGTTTAACAAGCGGTGTAGCAGCGAATTGCTTTTACAGCAGATCGATCTGTTACAACTCGGGATGGACCTCACAATAATTTGGAAATATTTGACTGGTTTTGACGATGTATAATGAAATTCAAGTATCAAATTTATGAAGTATTCAAATGACTTCATATTCCTTTCATACTCTTTATTATCTATTTCCTGTGAAGTGACTTCATATTTCATTTCAATGTTAATGGTTAAGCATTTATCAAAAGTTTCGGAAGCCTCTCATTTTCTCTTCGAATGCAGAAATTAACAGTTTAACAAGCGGTGTAGCAGCGAATTGCTTTTACAGCAGATCAGTCTGTTACAACTCGGGATGGACCTCACAATAATTTGGAAATATTTGACTGGTTTTGACGATGTATAATGAAATTCAAGTATCAAATTTATGAAGTATTCAAATGACTTCATATTCCTTTCATACTCTTTATTAACTATTTCCTGTGAAGTGACTTCATATTTCATTTCAATGTTCAACAGGAATACTTATAATATCTTCTATAGTATCAATATAAATTCGTGCTTCTGTTCAAAAAGGAATATTCCCTCTCCAAAACCATTCAAAAGCATGATTATTCTTCGCTTTTCTTCGAAAAATTATCATTTGACCACTTTGTTTTAAATTTAAAGAAATTCATTAAAATATGATCTTGTATATTTCATTTCAAGAATATTTGTGGTGAACAGAAGGTTGCACAAACATATTTTGCAAATGTGTCTTTAATATTTCCTCACATTATTCAGTCGTAAAGCTACTAATTTTATTTTGCAGAAGTATGAAATTGACATCATGTTATTTTAAGAGAAACAGCTAAAATCTATAAATGAACTCCTATTTAATAATGAATAATGTGAGGAAACATTAAAAACTTTTTTCCAAATGCAGTACTGTAATTTTTCAAAAACAAGTTTATCCGAAAAGAAACAACCACCTTGACTGCTTCATGTTGTTTGTGTAATTTATTTTATTACTAATTAAATTGTTCTAATATCTAGAGCAAAATGTTTTCTTTGATCCTAACTCTCGATGAAACCACCACAATGTTCTACTTTATCTGTTCTATGCAATTAATTATCTTTGTTGAATTAAATCAATTGCATTTGTTCAGCCTATATAATTGTATAGATGAGATCTGATCTTAATTTGTTTGATTTTGCCTTCAACTGTGTTAACACACAATATTCAATATTCAATATTCCACACTACTTTAATAGAGAATTAATGACAGATAAAGAACCAAATGAAGGAAAGTAAATAAATGAAACTTTTCACAGCGTATTCAACATCACTAATGAGTTATAACACAAGAAAAAAAGAAGAACCAAATAAGAATACCAAAAAAAAAAAAAAAACACAAAAAAATCTTCGAAAATCCTAATGTTTAGTTAATGAATATGTTACTTCAATTACCGGCCTTGTCTTTGTAAATTTTACTGGAGAGGTTTTAAAATATCTTAAAAAGGCGAAGACAACTACTAGTATATGCACGTCCACCGAGAGACTTCATATTAATAGTCCCAGATATGCAAAAGACATACACAGAATATCAAATCCATGCATTGTTCACCCTAATGTGGATCGTAGCTGTAGAAATAATGTAGACTTAATTCTTTTATACTATATAACTGTTAATTATACAATTCGATCACCTCGAAAAAATAACTAACGATTTTGTACCTTAATGACTTAGTGGCATTTAACATCATCAGCTTGTAGGGGTCGAATGCATTTTAAAACGAAATGGTATCCCATTAGATTCAAAGTTATCATTTTGTATCACAAAAGCAGTATACCGCAATGATTATTCGCTATTTCTACTTGATACTAACTAGATATTAGAACCAGTTTAGTCAACACTTTAGTTACAGGCATTATAGAGATGACTACATTTACAGTCAGAAGTGATCATGGCTGTTTCTCGGTTTTTGCGTAATGCTCGCGATAGTTTGCGCATAAGTATTATTCTTAATTTTATATGCGAACTAAGACTATGAATAAAATGAATACGATAGACGAGTCATTGTTGTTCCAATAATTCCCCAAATATTTACAGGATTATCTGTTGTTTTGGGATCAGAACTGGATACAGGCGACAATTGATTGAAAATATTCCAATTTTAATTTCTACTCCCTCGATTCTTACGTTTCAATGACTTCCAAATGTCAACCAACGTAATCGTTAAAGAATCTTGGGTAATGACAAAACTGTTCTATTCTTGTCAGACTAAATGTTCACCATATCTACTATCGCGATAAAAGCGTGCGTGTGTGACCACTTAACAGTATTCATTTTCAGTTAGGGTCATCCGTAGACTATCAACGAACATTATGTCTTTAACATTTCCTCACATTATTCAGTCGTAAAGCAACACATTTTATTTTGTAGAAGTATGAAATGACTTCCTGTTATTTCAAGAGAAAAACAGTTAAAATCTACAATTGAACTCCTTTTTAATAATGAATAATGTGAGGAAATATTAAACCTTTTTTCCAAATGAAGTACTGTAATTTTTCAAAAACAAGTTTTTTCGATAAAAACAACCACCTTGACTGCTTTATGTTATTTGTATAATTTATTTTATTAATAAATGAAATTATTCTGATATCTAGAGCAAAATGTCTTCTTTGATGCTAACTCTAGATGGAATATAACCAATATTCAAAAGTATCTCATTTCTCAACAGAAATATTCTGTGAGACACGCTCTAATGAATTCCACCCAACTCAAACTTATAGGTTAAGCATTTATCAAAAGTTTCGGAAGCCTTTAATTTTCTCTTCGAATGCAGAAATTAACAGTTTAACAAGCGGTGTAGCAGCGAATTGCTTTTACAGCAGATCAGTCTGTTACAACTCGGGATGGACATCACAATAATTTGGAAATATTTGACTGGTTTTGACGATGTATAATGACATTCAAGTATCAAATTTATGAAGTATTCAAATGACTTCATATTCCTTTCATACTCTTTATTAACTATTTCCTGTGAAGTGACTTCATATTTCATTTCAATGTTCAACAGGAATACTTATAATATCTTCTATAGTATCAATATAAATTCGTGCTTCTGTTCAAAAAGGAATATTCCCTCTCCAAAACCATTCAAAAGCATGATTATTCTTCGCTTTTCTTCGAAAAATTATCATTTGACCACGTTGTTTTAAATTTAAAGAAATTCATTAAAATATGATCTTGTATATTTCATTTCAAGAATATTTGTGGCGAACAGAAGGTTGCACAAAAATATTTTGCAAATGTGTCTTTAATATTTCCTCACATTATTCAGTCGTAAAGCTACTAATTTTATTTTGCAGAAGTATGAAATTGACATCATGTTATTTTAAGAGAAACAGCTAAAATCTATAAATGAACTCCTATTTAATAATGAATAATGTGAGGAAACATTAAAAACTTTTTTCCAAATGCAGTACTGTAATTTTTCAAAAACAAGTTTATCCGAAAAGAAACAACCACCTTGACTGCTTTATGTTGTTTGTGTAATTTATTTTATTATTAATTAAGTTGTTCTAATATCTAGAGCAAAATGTTTTCTTTGATCCTAACTCTAGATGGAACCACCACAATGTTCTACTTTATCTGTTCTATGCAATTAATTATCTTTGTTGAATTAAATCAATTGCATTTGTTCAGCCTATATAATTGTATAGATGAGATCTGATCTTAATTTGTTTGATTTTGCTTTCAACTGTGTGTTATCAATATTCCACACTACATTAATAGAGAATAAATGACATATAAAGAACCAAATGAAGGAAAGTAAATAAATGAATGTTTTCACAGCGTATTCGACATCACTAATGAGTTATAATACAAGAAAAAAAGAAGAACCAAATAAGAATACCAAAAAAAAAAAAAAAAAAAACACAAAAAATCTTCGAAAATCCTAATGTTTAGTTAATGAATACGTTACTTCAATTACCGGCCTTGTCTTTTTAAATTTTACTGAAGAGGTTTTGAAATATCTAAAAAAGGCAAAGACAAGTACTAGTATATGCACGTCGACCGAGAGACTTCATATTAATAGTCCAAGATATGCAAAAGACACACACAGAATATCAAATCCATGCATTTTTCACCTTAAGGTGGATCGCAGCTGTAGAAACACTCCATAAATGATGAGACTTCATTTTTTTATTCCATATAACTGTTTATTATACAGTTCGATCACCTCTGCTAAATAACTCACGATTTTTTTACCTTAATGACTTAGTGGCATGTAACTTCATCAGCTTGTAGGGGCCGATTGTATTCTTAAACGAAATAGTATCCCATTAGATTCAAAGTCATCATTTTGTATCACAAAAGCAGTATACCGCAATGATTATTCGCTATTTCTACTTGATACTAACCAGATATTAGAAAAAGTTTAGTCGTTACAGGCATTGTAGAGATGACTCCATTTACCGTCGCGATAGTTTGCGCATAAGTATTCTTCTTAATTTTATATGCGAACTAAGACTATGAATAAAATGAATACGATAGACGAGTCATTGTTGTTCCAATAATTCCCCAAATATTTACAGGATTATCTGTTGTTTTGGGATCAGAACTGGATACAGGCGATAATTGATTGAAAATATTCCAATTTTAATTTCTACTCCCTCGATCCGTACGTTTCAATCACTTTCAAATGTTAACCAACGTAATCGTTAAAGTATCTTGGGTAATGACTAAACTGTTCTATTCATGTATGACTAAATGTTCACCCACATCTAATATTGTGGCAGCGTGCGTCATCCGTAGACTATCAACGAAAATTCCGTTCCTGACGACTTATTAAAAAATGTGGCCCAAATTATATATCGTGACACTTAACAGAAAATAACCAATATTTAAAATATCTTTCATTTTCTGTTGGAATACAGAAATTAACAGCTTTAACAAGCTGTTTAGCAGCGAATTGCTTCTACAGCAGATCGATCTGCTACAACTCGGGATGGACATCACAATTATTTGGAAATATTTAACTGGTTTTGACGATGTATAATGACATTCAAGTATCAAATTTATGAAGTATTCAAATGACTTCATATTCCTTTCATACTCTTTACTAACTATTTCCAGTGAAGTGACTTCATATTTCATTTCAATGTTCAACAGGAATACTTATAATATCTTCTATAGTATCAATATAAATTCGTGCTTCTGTTCAAAAAGGAATATTCCCTCTCCAAAACCATTCAAAAGCATGATTATTCTTCCCTTTTCTTCGAAAAATTATCATTTGACCACGTTGTTTTAAATTTAAAGAAATTCAGTAAAATATGATCTTGTATATTTCATTTCAAGAATATTTGTTGTGAACAGAAGGTTGCACAAAAATAATTTGCAAATGTGTCTTTAACATTTCCTCACATTATTCAGTCGTAAAGCAACACATTTTATTTTGTAGAAGTATGAAATGACTTCCTGTTATTTCAAGAGAAAAACAGTTAAAATCTACAATTTAACTCCTTTTTAATAATGAATAATGTGACGAAATATTAAACCTTTTTTCCAAATGAAGTACTGTAATTTTTCAAAAACAAGTTTATCCGATAAAAACAACCACCTTGACTGCTTTATGTTATTTGTAAAATTTATTTTATTAATAAATGAAATTGTTCTAATATCTAGAGCAAAATGTCTTCTTTGATGCTAACTCTAGATGGAATATAACCAATATTCAAAAGTATCTCATTTCTCAACAGAAATAATCTGTGAGGCACGCTCTAATGAATTCCACCCAACTCAAACTTATAGGTTAAGCATTTATCAAAAGTTTCGGAAGCCTTTCATTTTCTCTTCGAATGCAGAAATTAACAGTTTAACAAGCGGTGTAGCAGCGAATTGCTTTTACAGCAGATCGATCTGTTACAACTCGGGATGGACCTCACAATAATTTGGAAATATTTGACTGGTTTTGACGATGTATAATGATATTCAAGTATCAAATACATGAAGTGTTCAAATGACTTCATATTCCTTTCAAACCCTTTTTAACTATTTCCAGTGAAGTGACTTCATATTTCATTTCAATGTTCAACAGGAATACTTATAATATCTTCTAGCATCAATATAAATTCGTGTTTCTGTTCAAAAAGGAATATTCCCTCTCCAAAACCATTCAAAAGCATGACTATTCTTCGCTTTTCTTCGAAAAATTATCATTTAAACACGTTGTTTTAAATTTAAAGAAATTCAGTAAAATATGATCTTGTATATTTCATTTCAAGAATATTTGTGGTGAACAGAAGGTTGCACAAACATATATTTATATTTAATATTTCCTCACATTATTCAGTCGTAAAGCTACCAATTTTATTTTGCAGAAGTATGAAATTGACATCATGTTATTTTAAGAGAAACAGCTAAAATCTATAAATGAACTCCTATTTAATAATGAATAATGTGAGGAAACATTAAAAAATTTTTTTCCAAATGCAGTACTGTAATTTTTCAAAATCAAGTTTATCCGAAAAGAAACAACCACCTTGACTGCTTTATGTTGTTTGTGTAATTTATTTTATTATTAATTAAGTTGTTCTAATATCTAGAGCAAAATGTTTTCTTTGATCCTAACTCTAGATGGAACCACCACAATGTTCTACTTTATCTGTTCTATGCAATTAATTATCTTTGTTGAATTAAATCAATTGCATTTGTTCAGCCTATATAATTGTATAGATGAGATCTGATCTTAATTTGTTTGATTTTGCTTTCAACTGTGTGTTATCAATATTCCACACTACTTTAATAGAGAATAAATGACATATAAAGAACCAAATGAAGGAAAGTAAATGAATGAATGTTTTCACAGCGTATTCGACATCACTAATGAGTTATAATACAAGAAAAAAAGAAGAACCAAATAAGAATACCAAAAAAAAAAAAAAACACAAAAAATCTTCGAAAATCCTAATGTTTAGTTAATGAATACGTTACTTCAATTACCGGCCTTGTCTTTTTAAATTTTACTGAAGAGGTTTTGAAATATCTAAAAAAGGCAAAGACAAGTACTAGTATATGCACGTCGACCGAGAGACTTCATATTAATAGTCCAAGATATGCAAAAGACATACACAGAATATCAAATCCATGCATTTTTCACCTTAAGGTGGATCGCAGCTGTAGAAACACTCCATAAATGATGTAGACTTCATTTTTTTATTCCATATAACTGTTTATTATACAGTTCGATCACCTCTGCTAAATAACTCACGATTTTTTTACCTTAATGACTTAGTGGCATGTAACTTCATCAGCTTGTAGGGGCCGAATGTATTCTTAAACGAAATAGTATCCCATTAGATTCAAAGTCATCATTTTGTATCACAAAAGCAGTATACCGCAATGATTATTCGCTATTTCTACTTGATACTAACCAGATATTAGAAAAAGTTTAGTCGTTACAGGCATTGTAGAGATGACTCCATTTACCGTCGCGATAGTTTGCGCATAAGTATTCTTCTTAATTTTATATGCGAACTAAGACTATGAATAAAATGAATACGATAGACGAGTCATTGTTGTTCCAATAATTCCCCAAATATTTACAGGATTATCTGTTGTTTTGGGATCAGAACTGGATACAGGCGATAATTGATTGAAAATATTCCAATTTTAATTTCTACTCCCTCGATCCGTACGTTTCAATCACTTTCAAATGTTAACCAACGTAATCGTTAAAGTATCTTGGGTAATGACTAAACTGTTCTATTCATGTATGACTAAATGTTCACCCACATCTAATATTGTGGCAGCGTACGTCATCCGTAGACTATCAACGAAAATTCCGTTCCTGACGACTTATTAAAAAATGTGGCCCAAATTATATATCGTGACACTTAACAGAAAATAACCAATATTTAAAATATCTTTCATTTTCTGTTGGAATACAGAAATTAACAACTTTAACAAGCTGTTTAGCAGCGAATTGCTTCTACAGCAGATCGATCTGCTACAACTCGGGATGGACATCACAATTATTTGGAAATATTTAACTAGTTTTGACGATGTATAATGATAGTCAAGTATCAAATACATGAAGTATTCAAATGAACTTCATATCCTTTCATACTCTTTATTAACTATTTCCTGTGAAGTGACTTCATATTTCATTTCAATGTTCAACAGGAATACTTATAATATCTTCTATAGTATCAATATAAATTCGTGCTTCTGTTCAAAAAGGAATATTCCGTCTCCAAAACCATTCAACTGCATGATAATTCTTCGCTTTTCTTCGAAAAAATTATCATTTGACCACGTTGTTTTAAATTTAAAGAAATTCAGTAAAATATGATCTTGTATATTTCATTTCAAGAATATTTGTTGTGAACAGAAGGTTGCACAAAAATAATTTGCAAATGTGTCTTTAACATTTCCTCACATTATTCAGTCGTAAAGCAACACATTTTATTTTGTAGAAGTATGAAATGACTTCCTGTTATTTCAAGAGAAAAACAGTTAAAATCTACAATTTAACTCCTTTTTAATAATGAATAATGTGAGGAAATATTAAACCTTTTTTCCAAATGAAGTACTGTAATTTTTCAAAAACAAGTTTTTTCGATAAAAACAACCACCTTGACTGCTTTATGTTATTTGTATAATTTATTTTATTAATAAATGAAATTATTCTGATATCTAGAGCAAAATGTCTTCTTTGATGCTAACTCTAGATGGAATATAACCAATATTCAAAAGTATCTCATTTCTCAACAGAAATATTCTGTGAGACACGCTCTAATTATCAAAAGTTTCGGAAGCCTTTCATTTTCTCTTCGAATGCAGAAATTAACAGTTTAACAAGCGGTGTAGCAGCGAATTGCTTTTACAGCAGATCAGTCTGTTACAACTCGGGATGGACATCACAATAATTTGGAAATATTTGACTGGTTTTGACGATGTATAATGACATTCAAGTATCAAATTTATGAAGTATTCAAATGACTTCATATTCCTTTCATACTCTTTATTAACTATTTCCTGTGAAGTGACTTCATATTTCATTTCAATGTTCAACAGGAATACTTATAATATCTTCTATAGTATCAATATAAATTCGTGCTTCTGTTCAAAAAGGAATATTCCCTCTCCAAAACCATTCAAAAGCATGATTATTCTTCGCTTTTCTTCGAAAAAATTATCATTTGACCACGTTGTTTTAAATTTAAAGAAATTCAGTAAAATATGATCTTGTATATTTCATTTCAAGAATATTTGTTGTGAACAGAAGGTTGCACAAAAATAATTTGCAAATGTGTCTTTAACATTTC
Source organism: Coelopa pilipes (assembly GCA_947389925.1). Taxonomy (NCBI): domain Eukaryota; kingdom Metazoa; phylum Arthropoda; class Insecta; order Diptera; family Coelopidae; genus Coelopa; species Coelopa pilipes. The sequence goes on along the minus strand of OX376698.1, from coordinate 18,489,756 downwards.
CTCACATTATTCAGTCGTAAAGCAACACATTTTATTTTGTAGAAGTATGAAATGACTTCCTGTTATTTCAAGAGAAAAACAGTTAAAATCTACAATTGAACTCCTTTTTAATAATGAATAATGTGAGGAAATATTAAACCTTTTTTCCAAATGAAGTACTGTAATTTTTCAAAAACAAGTTTTTTCGATAAAAACAACCACCTTGACTGCTTTATGTTATTTGTATAATTTATTTTATTAATAAATGAAATTATTCTGATATCTAGAGCAAAATGTCTTCTTTGATGCTAACTCTAGATGGAATATAACCAATATTCAAAAGTATCTCATTTCTCAACAGAAATATTCTGTGAGACACGCTCTAATTATCAAAAGTTTCGGAAGCCTTTCATTTTCTCTTCGAATGCAGAAATTAACAGTTTAACAAGCGGTGTAGCAGCGAATTGCTTTTACAGCAGATCAGTCTGTTACAACTCGGGATGGACATCACAATAATTTGGAAATATTTGACTGGTTTTGACGATGTATAATGACATTCAAGTATCAAATTTATGAAGTATTCAAATGACTTCATATTCCTTTCATACTCTTTATTAACTATTTCCTGTGAAGTGACTTCATATTTCATTTCAATGTTCAACAGGAATACTTATAATATCTTCTATAGTATCAATATAAATTCGTGCTTCTGTTCAAAAAGGAATATTCCCTCTCCAAAACCATTCAAAAGCATGATTATTCTTCGCTTTTCTTCGAAAAATTATCATTTGACCACGTTGTTTTAAATTTAAAGAAATTCAGTAAAATATGATCTTGTATATTTCATTTCAAGAATATTTGTCGTGAACAGAAGGTTGCACAAAAATAATTTGCAAATGTGTCTTTAACATTTCCTCACATTATTCAGTCGTAAAGCAACACATTTTATTTTGTAGAAGTATGAAATGACTTCCTGTTATTTCAAGAGAAAAACAGTTAAAATCTACAATTTAACTCCTTTTTAATAATGAATAATGTGACGAAATATTAAACCTTTTTTCCAAATGAAGTACTGTAATTTTTCAAAAACAAGTTTTTTCGATAAAAACAACCACCTTGACTGCTTTATGTTATTTGTAAAATTTATTTTATTAATAAATGAAATTGTTCTAATATCTAGAGCAAAATGTCTTCTTTGATGCTAACTCTAGATGGAATATAACCAATATTCAAAAGTATCTCATTTCTCAACAGAAATAATCTGTGAGGCACGCTCTAATGAATTCCACCCAACTCAAACTTATAAAACTTATAGGCATTTATCAAAAGTTTCGGAAGCCTTTCATTTTCTCTTCGAATGCAGAAATTAACAGTTTAACAAGCGGTGTAGCAGCGAATTGCTTTTACAGCAGATCGATCTGTTACAACTCGGGATGGACCTCACAATAATTTGGAAATATTTGACTGGTTTTGACGATGTATAATGACATTCAAGTATCAAATTTATGAAGTATTCAAATGACTTCATATTCCTTTCATACTCTTTATTAACTATTTCCTGTGAAGTGACTTCATATTTCATTTCAATGTTCAACAGGAATACTTATAATATCTTCTATAGTATCAATATAAATTCGTGCTTCTGTTCAAAAAGGAATATTCCCTCTCCAAAACCATTCAAAAGCATGATTATTCTTCGCTTTTCTTCGAAAAATTATCATTTGACCACGTTGTTTTAAATTTAAAGAAATTCATTAAAATATGATCTTGTATATTTCATTTCAAGAATATTTGTGGTGAACAGAAGGTTGCACAAAAATATTTTGCAAATGTGTCTTTAATATTTCCTCACATTTTTCAGTCGTAAAGCTACTAATTTTATTTTGCAGAAGTATGAAATTGACATCATGTTATTTTAAGAGAAACAGCTAAAATCTATAAATGAACTCCTATTTAATAATGAATAATGTGAGGAAACATTAAAAACTTTTTTCCAAATGCAGTACTGTAATTTTTCAAAAACAAGTTTATCCGAAAAGAAACAACCACCTTGACTGCTTTATGTTGTTTGTGTAATTTATTTTATTATTAATTAAGTTGTTCTAATATCTAGAGCAAAATGTTTTCTTTGATCCTAACTCTAGATGGAACCACCACAATGTTCTACTTTATCTGTTCTATGCAATTAATTATCTTTGTTGAATTAAATCAATTGCATTTGTTCAGCCTATATAATTGTATAGATGAGATCTGATCTTAATTTGTTTGATTTTGCTTTCAACTGTGTGTTATCAATATTCCACACTACATTAATAGAGAATAAATGACATATAAAGAACCAAATGAAGGAAAGTAAATAAATGAATGTTTTCACAGCGTATTCGACATCACTAATGAGTTATAATACAAGAAAAAAAGAAGAACCAAATAAGAATACCAAAAAAAAAAAAAAACACAAAAAATCTTCGAAAATCCTAATGTTTAGTTAATGAATACGTTACTTCAATTACCGGTCTTGTCTTTTTAAATTTTACTGAAGAGGTTTTGAAATATCTAAAAAAGGCAAAGACAAGTACTAGTATATGCACGTCGACCGAGAGACTTCATATTAATAGTCCAAGATATGCAAAAGACACACACAGAATATCAAATCCATGCATTTTTCACCTTAAGGTGGATCGCAGCTGTAGAAACACTCCATAAATGATGAGACTTCATTTTTTTATTCCATATAACTGTTTATTATACAGTTCGATCACCTCTGCTAAATAACTCACGATTTTTTTACCTTAATGACTTAGTGGCATGTAACTTCATCAGCTTGTAGGGGCCGAATGTATTCTTAAACGAAATAGTATCCCATTAGATTCAAAGTCATCATTTTGTATCACAAAAGCAGTATACCGCAATGATTATTCGCTATTTCTACTTGATACTAACCAGATATTAGAAAAAGTTTAGTCGTTACAGGCATTGTAGAGATGACTCCATTTACCGTCGCGATAGTTTGCATAAGTATTCTTCTTAATTTTATATGCGAACTAAGACTATGAATAAAATGAATACGATAGACGAGTCATTGTTGTTCCAATAATTCCCCAAATATTTACAGGATTATCTGTTGTTTTGGGATCAGAACTGGATACAGGCGATAATTGATTGAAAATATTCCAATTTTAATTTCTACTCCCTCGATCCGTACGTTTCAATCACTTTCAAATGTTAACCAACGTAATCGTTAAAGTATCTTGGGTAATGACTAAACTGTTCTATTCATGTATGACTAAATGTTCACCCACATCTAATATTGTGGCAGCGTGCGTCATCCGTAGACTATCAACGAAAATTCCGTTCCTGACGACTTATTAAAAAATGTGGCCCAAATTATATATCGTGACATTTAACAGAAAATAACCAATATTTAAAATATCTTTCATTTTCTGTTGGAATACAGAAATTAACAGCTTTAACAAGCTGTTTAGCAGCGAATTGCTTCTACAGCAGATCGATCTGCTACAACTCGGGATGGACATCACAATTATTTGGAAATATTTAACTGGTTTTGACGAAGTATAATGACATTCAAGTATCAAATTTATGAAGTATTCAAATGACTTCATATTCCTTTCATACTCTTTATTAACTATTTCCTGTGAAGTGACTTCATATTTCATTTCAATGTTCAACAGGAATACTTATAATATCTTCTATAGTATCAATATAAATTCGTGCTTCTGTTCAAAAAGGAATATTCCCTCTCCAAAACCATTCAAAAGCATGATTATTCTTCGCTTTTCTTCGAAAAATTATCATTTGACCACGTTGTTTTAAATTTAAAGAAATTCAGTAAAATATGATCTTGTATATTTCATTTCAAGAATATTTGTTGTGAACAGAAGGTTGCACAAAAATAATTTGCAAATGTGTCTTTAACATTTCCTCACATTATTCAGTCGTAAAGCAACACATTTTATTTTGTAGAAGTATGAAATGACTTCCTGTTATTTCAAGAGAAAAACAGTTAAAATCTACAATTTAACTCCTTTTTAATAATGAATAATGTGACGAAATATTAAACCTTTTTTCCAAATGAAGTACTGTAATTTTTCAAAAACAAGTTTTTTCGATAAAAACAACCACCTTGACTGCTTTATGTTATTTGTAAAATTTATTTTATTAATAAATGAAATTGTTCTAATATCTAGAGCAAAATGTCTTCTTTGATGCTAACTCTAGATGGAATATAACCAATATTCAAAAGTATCTCATTTCTCAACAGAAATAATCTGTGAGGCACGCTCTAATGAATTCCACCCAACTCAAACTTATAAAACTTATAGGCATTTATCAAAAGTTTCGGAAGCCTTTCATTTTCTCTTCGAATGCAGAAATTAACAGTTTAACAAGCGGTGTAGCAGCGAATTGCTTTTACAGCAGATCGATCTGTTACAACTCGGGATGGACCTCACAATAATTTGGAAATATTTGACTGGTTTTGACGATGTATAATGATATTCAAGTATCAAATACATGAAGTGTTCAAATGACTTCATATTCCTTTCAAACCCTTTTTAACTATTTCCAGTGAAGTGACTTCATATTTCATTTCAATGTTCAACAGGAATACTTATAATATCTTCTAGCATCAATATAAATTCGTGTTTCTGTTCAAAAAGGAATATTCCCTCTCCAAAACCATTCAAAAGCATGACTATTCTTCGCTTTTCTTCGAAAAATTATCATTTAAACACGTTGTTTTAAATTTAAAGAAATTCAGTAAAATATGATCTTGTATATTTCATTTCAAGAATATTTGTGGTGAACAGAAGGTTGCACAAACATATATTTATATTTAATATTTCCTCACATTATTCAGTCGTAAAGCTACCAATTTTATTTTGCAGAAGTATGAAATTGACATCATGTTATTTTAAGAGAAACAGCTAAAATCTATAAATGAACTCCTATTTAATAATGAATAATGTGAGGAAACATTAAAAAATTTTTTTCCAAATGCAGTACTGTAATTTTTCAAAATCAAGTTTATCCGAAAAGAAACAACCACCTTGACTGCTTTATGTTGTTTGTGTAATTTATTTTATTATTAATTAAGTTGTTCTAATATCTAGAGCAAAATGTTTTCTTTGATCCTAACTCTAGATGGAACCACCACAATGTTCTACTTTATCTGTTCTATGCAATTAATTATCTTTGTTGAATTAAATCAATTGCATTTGTTCAGCCTATATAATTGTATAGATGAGATCTGATCTTAATTTGTTTGATTTTGCTTTCAACTGTGTGTTATCAATATTCCACACTACTTTAATAGAGAATAAATGACATATAAAGAACCAAATGAAGGAAAGTAAATGAATGAATGTTTTCACAGCGTATTCGACATCACTAATGAGTTATAATACAAGAAAAAAAGAAGAACCAAATAAGAATACCAAAAAAAAAAACACAAAAAATCTTCGAAAATCCTAATGTTTAGTTAATGAATACGTTACTTCAATTACCGGCCTTGTCTTTTTAAATTTTACTGAAGAGGTTTTGAAATATCTAAAAAAGGCAAAGACAAGTACTAGTATATGCACGTCGACCGAGAGACTTCATATTAATAGTCCAAGATATGCAAAAGACATACACAGAATATCAAATCCATGCATTTTTCACCTTAAGGTGGATCGCAGCTGTAGAAACACTCCATAAATGATGTAGACTTCATTTTTTTATTCCATATAACTGTTTATTATACAGTTCGATCACCTCTGCTAAATAACTCACGATTTTTTTACCTTAATGACTTAGTGGCATGTAACTTCATCAGCTTGTAGGGGCCGAATGTATTCTTAAACGAAATAGTATCCCATTAGATTCAAAGTCATCATTTTGTATCACAAAAGCAGTATACCGCAATGATTATTCGCTATTTCTACTTGATACTAACCAGATATTAGAACAAGTTTAGTCAACACTTTCGTTACAGGCATTGTAGAGATGACTCCATTTACCGTCGCGATAGTTTGCATAAGTATTCTTCTTAATTTTATATGCGAACTAAGACTATGAATAAAATGAATACGATAGACGAGTCATTGTTGTTCCAATAATTCCCCAAATATTTACAGGATTATCTGTTGTTTTGGGATCAGAACTGGATACAGGCGATAATTGATTGAAAATATTCCAATTTTAATTTCTACTCCCTCGATCCGTACGTTTCAATCACTTTCAAATGTTAACCAACGTAATCGTTAAAGTATCTTGGGTAATGACTAAACTGTTCTATTCATGTATGACTAAATGTTCACCCACATCTAATATTGTGGCAGCGTGCGTCATCCGTAGACTATCAACGAAAATTCCGTTCCTGACGACTTATTAAAAAATGTGGCCCAAATTATATATCGTGACATTTAACAGAAAATAACCAATATTTAAAATATCTTTCATTTTCTGTTGGAATACAGAAATTAACAGCTTTAACAAGCTGTTTAGCAGCGAATTGCTTCTACAGCAGATCGATCTGCTACAACTCGGGATGGACATCACAATTATTTGGAAATATTTAACTGGTTTTGACGAAGTATAATGACATTCAAGTATCAAATTTATGAAGTATTCAAATGACTTCATATTCCTTTCATACTCTTTATTAACTATTTCCTGTGAAGTGACTTCATATTTCATTTCAATGTTCAACAGGAATACTTATAATATCTTCTATAGTATCAATATAAATTCGTGCTTCTGTTCAAAAAGGAATATTCCCTCTCCAAAACCATTCAAAAGCATGATTATTCTTCGCTTTTCTTCGAAAAATTATCATTTGACCACGTTGTTTTAAATTTAAAGAAATTCAGTAAAATATGATCTTGTATATTTCATTTCAAGAATATTTGTTGTGAACAGAAGGTTGCACAAAAATAATTTGCAAATGTGTCTTTAACATTTCCTCACATTATTCAGTCGTAAAGCAACACATTTTATTTTGTAGAAGTATGAAATGACTTCCTGTTATTTCAAGAGAAAAACAGTTAAAATCTACAATTTAACTCCTTTTTAATAATGAATAATGTGACGAAATATTAAACCTTTTTTCCAAATGAAGTACTGTAATTTTTCAAAAACAAGTTTTTTCGATAAAAACAACCACCTTGACTGCTTTATGTTATTTGTAAAATTTATTTTATTAATAAATGAAATTGTTCTAATATCTAGAGCAAAATGTCTTCTTTGATGCTAACTCTAGATGGAATATAACCAATATTCAAAAGTATCTCATTTCTCAACAGAAATAATCTGTGAGGCACGCTCTAATGAATTCCACCCAACTCAAACTTATAAAACTTATAGGCATTTATCAAAAGTTTCGGAAGCCTTTCATTTTCTCTTCGAATGCAGAAATTAACAGTTTAACAAGCGGTGTAGCAGCGAATTGCTTTTACAGCAGATCGATCTGTTACAACTCGGGATGGACCTCACAATAATTTGGAAATATTTGACTGGTTTTGACGATGTATAATGATATTCAAGTATCAAATACATGAAGTGTTCAAATGACTTCATATTCCTTTCAAACCCTTTTTAACTATTTCCAGTGAAGTGACTTCATATTTCATTTCAATGTTCAACAGGAATACTTATAATATCTTCTAGCATCAATATAAATTCGTGTTTCTGTTCAAAAAGGAATATTCCCTCTCCAAAACCATTCAAAAGCATGACTATTCTTCGCTTTTCTTCGAAAAATTATCATTTAAACACGTTGTTTTAAATTTAAAGAAATTCAGTAAAATATGATCTTGTATATTTCATTTCAAGAATATTTGTGGTGAACAGAAGGTTGCACAAACATATATTTATATTTAATATTTCCTCACATTATTCAGTCGTAAAGCTACCAATTTTATTTTGCAGAAGTATGAAATTGACATCATGTTATTTTAAGAGAAACAGCTAAAATCTATAAATGAACTCCTATTTAATAATGAATAATGTGAGGAAACATTAAAAAATTTTTTTCCAAATGCAGTACTGTAATTTTTCAAAATCAAGTTTATCCGAAAAGAAACAACCACCTTGACTGCTTTATGTTGTTTGTGTAATTTATTTTATTATTAATTAAGTTGTTCTAATATCTAGAGCAAAATGTTTTCTTTGATCCTAACTCTAGATGGAACCACCACAATGTTCTACTTTATCTGTTCTATGCAATTAATTATCTTTGTTGAATTAAATCAATTGCATTTGTTCAGCCTATATAATTGTATAGATGAGATCTGATCTTAATTTGTTTGATTTTGCTTTCAACTGTGTGTTATCAATATTCCACACTACTTTAATAGAGAATAAATGACATATAAAGAACCAAATGAAGGAAAGTAAATGAATGAATGTTTTCACAGCGTATTCGACATCACTAATGAGTTATAATACAAGAAAAAAAGAAGAACCAAATAAGAATACCAAAAAAAAAAACACAAAAAATCTTCGAAAATCCTAATGTTTAGTTAATGAATACGTTACTTCAATTACCGGCCTTGTCTTTTTAAATTTTACTGAAGAGGTTTTGAAATATCTAAAAAAGGCAAAGACAAGTACTAGTATATGCACGTCGACCGAGAGACTTCATATTAATAGTCCAAGATATGCAAAAGACATACACAGAATATCAAATCCATGCATTTTTCACCTTAAGGTGGATCGCAGCTGTAGAAACACTCCATAAATGATGTAGACTTCATTTTTTTATTCCATATAACTGTTTATTATACAGTTCGATCACCTCTGCTAAATAACTCACGATTTTTTTACCTTAATGACTTAGTGGCATGTAACTTCATCAGCTTGTAGGGGCCGAATGTATTCTTAAACGAAATAGTATCCCATTAGATTCAAAGTCATCATTTTGTATCACAAAAGCAGTATACCGCAATGATTATTCGCTATTTCTACTTGATACTAACCAGATATTAGAAAAAGTTTAGTCGTTACAGGCATTGTAGAGATGACTCCATTTACCGTCGCGATAGTTTGCGCATAAGTATTCTTCTTAATTTTATATGCGAACTAAGACTATGAATAAAATGAATACGATAGACGAGTCATTGTTGTTCCAATAATTCCCCAAATATTTACAGGATTATCTGTTGTTTTGGGATCAGAACTGGATACAGGCGATAATTGATTGAAAATATTCCAATTTTAATTTCTACTCCCTCGATCCGTACGTTTCAATCACTTTCAAATGTTAACCAACGTAATCGTTAAAGTATCTTGGGTAATGACTAAACTGTTCTATTAATGTATGACTAAATGTTCACCCACATCTAATATTGTGGCAGCGTACGTCATCCGTAGACTATCAACGAAAATTCCGTTCCTGACGACTTATTAAAAAATGTGGCCCAAATTATATATCGTGACACTTAACAGAAAATAACCAATATTTAAAATATCTTTAATTTTCTGTTGGAATACAGAAATTAACAGCTTTAACAAGCTGTTTAGCAGCGAATTGCTTCTACAGCAGATCGATCTGCTACAACTCGGGATGGACATCACAATAATTTGGAAATATTTGACTGGTTTTGACGATGTATAATGACATTCAAGTATCAAATTTATGAAGTATTCAAATGACTTCATATTCCTTTCATACTCTTTATTAACTATTTCCTGTGAAGTGACTTCATATTTCATTTCAATGTTCAACAGGAATACTTATAATATCTTCTATAGTATCAATATAAATTCGTGCTTCTGTTCAAAAAGGAATATTCCCTCTCCAAAACCATTCAAAAGCATGATTATTCTTCGCTTTTCTTCGAAAAATTATCATTTGACCACGTTGTTTTAAATTTAAAGAAATTCAGTAAAATATGATCTTGTATATTTCATTTCAAGAATATTTGTTGTGAACAGAAGGTTGCACAAAAATAATTTGCAAATGTGTCTTTAACATTTCCTCACATTATTCAGTCGTAAAGCAACACATTTTATTTTGTAGAAGTATGAAATGACTTCCTGTTATTTCAAGAGAAAAACAGTTAAAATCTACAATTTAACTCCTTTTTAATAATGAATAATGTGACGAAATATTAAACCTTTTTTCCAAATGAAGTACTGTAATTTTTCAAAAACAAGTTTATCCGATAAAAACAACCACCTTGACTGCTTTATGTTATTTGTAAAATTTATTTTATTAATAAATGAAATTGTTCTAATATCTAGAGCAAAATGTCTTCTTTGATGCTAACTCTAGATGGAATATAACCAATATTCAAAAGTATCTCATTTCTCAACAGAAATAATCTGTGAGGCACGCTCTAATGAATTCCACCCAACTCAAACTTATAGGTTAAGCATTTATCAAAAGTTTCGGAAGCCTTTCATTTTCTCTTCGAATGCAGAAATTAACAGTTTAACAAGCGGTGTAGCAGCGAATTGCTTTTACAGCAGATCGATCTGTTACAACTCGGGATGGACCTCACAATAATTTGGAAATATTTGACTTTGATATTCAAGTATCAAATACATGAAGTGTTCAAATGACTTCATATTCCTTTCAAACCCTTTTTAACTATTTCCAGTGAAGTGACTTCATATTTCATTTCAATGTTCAACAGGAATACTTATAATATCTTCTAGCATCAATATAAATTCGTGTTTCTGTTCAAAAAGGAATATTCCCTCTCCAAAACCATTCAAAAGCATGACTATTCTTCGCTTTTCTTCGAAAAATTATCATTTAAACACGTTGTTTTAAATTTAAAGAAATTCAGTACAATATGATCTTGTATATTTCATTTCAAGAATATTTGTGGTGAACAGAAGGTTGCACAAACATATTTTGCAAATGTGTCTTTAATAATTCCTCACATTATTCAGTCGTAAAGCTACCAATTTTATTTTGCAGAAGTATGAAATTGACATACTGTTATTTCAAGAGAAAAACAGCTAAAATCTATAAATGAACTCCTATTTAATAATGAATAATGTGAGGAAATATTAAAAACTTTTTTCCAAATGCAGTACTGTAATTTTTCAAAAACAAGTTTATCCGAAAAGAAACAACCACCTTGACTGCTTTATGTTGTTTGTGTAATTTATTTTATTATTAATTAAATTGTTCTAATATCTAGAGCAAAATGTTTTCTTTGATCCTAACTCTCGATGAAACCACCACAATGTTCTACTTTATCTGTTCTATGCAATTAATTATCTTTGTTGAATTAAATCAATTGCATTTGTTCAGCCTATATAATTGTTTAGATGAGATCTGATCTTAATTTGTTTGATTTTGCCTTCAACTGTGTTAACACACAATATTCAATATTCAATATTCCACACTACTTTAATAGAGAATAAATGACAGATAAAAAACCAAATGAAGGAAAGTAAATAAATGAATGTTTTCACAGCGTATTCAACATCACTAATGAGTTATAACAAAAAAAAAAAAAAAAAAAAAAAACACAAAAAAATCTTCGAAAATCCTAATGTTTAGTTAATGAATACGTTACTTCAATTACCGGCCTTGTCTTTGTAAATTTTACTGGAGAGGTTTTAAAATATCTTAAAAAGGCGAAGACAACTACTAGTATATGCACGTCGACCGAGAGACTTCATATTAATAGTCCAAGATATGCAAAAGACATACACAGAATATCAAATCCATGCATTGTTCACCCTAATGTGGATCGTAGCTGTAGAAATAATGTAGACTTAATTCTTTTATACTATATAACTGTTAATTATACAATTCGATCACCTCGAAAAAATAACTAACGATTTTGTACCTTAATGACTTAGTGGCATTTAACATCATCAGCTTGTAGGGGTCGAATGCATTTTAAAACGAAATGGTATCCCATTAGATTCAAAGTCATCATTTTGTATCACAAAAGCAGTATACCGCAATGATTATTCGCTATTTCTACTTGATACTAACTAGATATTAGAACCAGTTTAGTCAACACTTTAGTTACAGGCATTGTAGAGATGACTACATTTACAGTCAGAAGTGATCATGGCTGTTTCTCGGTTTTTGCGTAATGCTCGCGATAGTTTGCGCATAAGTATTATTCTTAATTTTATATGCGAACTAAGACTATGAATAAAATGAATACGATAGACGAGTCATTGTTGTTCCAATAATTCCCCAAATATTTACAGGATTATCTGTTGTTTTGGGATCAGAACTGGATACAGGCGACAATTGATTGAAAATATTCCAATTTTAATTTCTACTCCCTCGATTCTTACGTTTCAATAACTTCCAAATGTTAACCAACGTAATCGTTAAAGAATCTTGGGTAAAGACAAAACTGTTCTATTCTTGTCAGACTAAATGTTCACCATATCTACTATCGCGATAAAAGCGTGCGTGTGTGACCACTTAACAGTATTCATTTTCAGTTAGGGTCATCCGTAGACTATCAACAAACATTGAGTTCATGACATAACGACTTATTAAAAAATGTGGCCTAAATTATATATCGTGACGCTTAATAGATAATAACCAATATTCAAATGTATCTCATTTCTCATCAGGAATAATCTATGATGCACGCTCTAATGAATTCCTCCCAACTCAAAATTATAGGTTAGGCATTTATCAAAAGTTTCGGAAGCCTTTCATTTTCTCTTCGAATGCAGAAATTAACAGCTTTAACAAGCGGTTTAGCAGCGAATTGCTTCTACAGCAGATCAATCTGTTACAACTCGGGATGGACATCACAATTATTTGGAAATATTTAACTGGTTTTGACGATGTATAATGACATTCAAGTATCAAATTTATGAAGTATTCAAATGACTTCATATTCCTTTCATACTCTTTATTAACTATTTCCTGTGAAGTGACTTCATATTTCATTTCAATGTTCAACAGGAATACTTATAATATCTTCTATAGTATCAATATAAATTCGTGCTTCTGTTCAAAAAGGAATATTCCCTCTCCTAAACCATTCAAAAGCATGATTATTCTTCGCTTTTCTTCGAAAAATTATCATTTGACCACGTTGTTTTAAATTTAAAGAAATTCAGTAAAATATGATCTTGTATATTTCATTTCAAGAATATTTGTTGTGAACAGAAGGTTGCACAAAAATAATTTGCAAATGTGTCTTTAACATTTCCTCACATTATTCAGTCGTAAAGCAACACATTTTATTTTGTAGAAGTATGAAATGACTTCCTGTTATTTCAAGAGAAAAACAGTTAAAATCTACAATTTAACTCCTTTTTAATAAATGAAATTGTTCTAATATCTAGAGCAAAATGTCTTCTTTGATGCTAATTCTAGATGGAATATAACCAATATTCAAAAGTATCTCATTTCTCAACAGAAATAATCTGTGAGGCACGCTCTAATGAATTCCACCCAACTCAAACTTATAGGTTAAGCATTTATCAAAAGTTTCGGAAGCCTTTCATTTTCTCTTCGAATGCAGAAATTAACAGTTTAACAAGCGGTGTAGCAGCGAATTGCTTTTACAGCAGATCGATCTGTTACAACTCGGGATGGACCTCACAATAATTTGGAAATATTTGACTTTGATATTCAAGTTTCTAACCCTTTTTAACTATTTCCAGTGAAGTGACTTCATATTTCATTTCAATGTTCAACAGGAATACTTATAATATCTTCTAGCATCAATATAAATTCGTGTTTCTGTTCAAAACCATTCAAACCATTCCCTCTCCAAAACCATTCAAAAGCATGACTATTCTTCGCTTTTCTTCGAAAAATTATCATTTAAACACGTTGTTTTAAATTTAAAGAAATTCAGTAAAATATGATCTTGTATATTTCATTTCAAGAATATTTGTGGTGAACAGAAGGTTGCACAAACATATTTTGCAAATGTGTCTTTAATATTTCCTCACATTATTCAGTCGTAAAGCTACCAATTTTATTTTGCAGAAGTATGAAATTGACATACTGTTATTTCAAGAGAAAAACAGCAAAAATCTATAAATGAACTCCTATTTAATAATGAATAATGTGAGGAAACATTCAAAACTTTTTTCCAAATGCAGTACTGTAATTTTTCAAAAACAAATTTATCCGAAAAGAAACAACCACCTTGACTGCTTTATGTTGTTTGTGTAATTTATTTTATTATTAATTAAATTGTTCTAATATCTAGAGCAAAATGTTTTCTTTGATCCCAACTCTCGATGAAACCACCACAATGTTCTACTTTATCTGTTCTATGCAATTAATTATCTTTGTTGAATTAAATCAATTGCATTTGTTCAGCCTATATAATTGTTTAGATGAGATCTGATCTTAATTTGTTTGATTTTGCCTTCAACTGTGTTAACACACAATATTCAATATTCAATATTCCACACTACTTTAATAGAGAATAAATGACAGATAAAGAACCAAATGAAGGAAAGTAAATAAATGAATGTTTTCACAGCGTATTCAACATCACTAATGAGTTATAACACAAGAAAAAAGAAGAACCAAATAAGAATACCAAAAAAAAAAAAAAAAAAAAAACACAAAAAAAACTTCGAAAATCCTAATGTTTAGTTAATGAATACGTTACTTCAATTACCGGCCTTGTCTTTGTAAATTTTACTGGAGAGGTTTTAAAATATCTTAAAAAGGCGAAGACAACTACTAGTATATGCACGTCGACCGAGAGACTTCATATTAATAGTCCAAGATATGCAAAAGACATACACAGAATATCAAATCCATGCATTGTTCACCCTAATGTGGATCGTAGCTGTAGAAATAATGTAGACTTAATTCTTTTATACTATATAACTGTTAATTATACAATTCGATCACCTCGAAAAAATAACTAACGATTTTGTACCTTAATGACTTAGTGGCATTTAACATCATCAGCTTGTAGGGGTCGAATGCATTTTAAAACGAAATGGTATCCCATTAGATTCAAAGTCATCATTTTGTATCACAAAAGCAGTATACCGCAATGATTATTCGCTATTTCTACTTGATACTAACTAGATATTAGAACCAGTTTAGTCAACACTTTAGTTACAGGCATTGTAGAGATGACTACATTTACAGTCAGAAGTGATCATGGCTGTTTCTCGGTTTTTGCGTAATGCTCGCGATAGTTTGCGCATAAGTATTATTCATAATTTTATATGCGAACTAAGACTATGAATAAAATGAACACGATAGACGAGTCATTGTTGTTCCAATAATTCCCCAAATATTTACAGGATTATCTGTTGTTTTGGGATCAGAACTGGATACAGGCGACAATTGATTGAAAATATTCCAATTTTAATTTCTACTCCCTCGATTCTTACGTTTCAATAACTTCCAAATGTTAACCAACGTAATCGTTAAAGAATCATGGGTAAAGACAAAACTGTTCTATTCTTGTCAGACTAAATGTTCACCATATCTACTATCGCGATAAAAGCGTGCGTGTGTGACCACTTAACAGTATTCATTTTCAGTTAGGGTCATCCGTAGACTATCAACAAACATTGCGTTCATGACATAACGACTTATTAAAAAATGTGGCCCAAATTATATATCGTGACGCTTAATAGATAATAACCAATATTCAAATGTATCTCATTTCTCATCAGGAATAATCTATGATGCACGCTCTAATGAATTCCTCCCAACTCAAAATTATAGGTTAAGCATTTATCAAAAGTTTCGGAAGCCTTTCATTTTCTCTTCGAATGCAGAAATTAACAGCTTTAACAAGCGGTTTAGCAGCGAATTGCTTCTACAGCAGATCAATCTGTTACAACTCGGGATGGACATCACAATTATTTGGAAATATTTGACTGGTTTTGACGATGTATAATGATAGTCAAGTATCAAATACATGAAGTATTCAAATGAACTTCATATCCTTTCATACTCTTTATTAACTATTTCCTGTGAAGTGACTTCATATTTCATTTCAATGTTCAACAGGAATACTTATAATATCTTCTATAGTATCAATATAAATTCGTGCTTCTGTTCAAAAAGGAATATTCCGTCTCCAAAACCATTCAACTGCATGATTATTCTTCGCTTTTCTTCGAAAAATTATCATTTGACCACGTTGTTTTAAATTTAAAGAAATTCAGTAAAATATGATCTTGTATATTTCATTTCAAGAATATTTGTGGTGAACAGAAGGTTGCACAAACATATTTTGCAAATGTGTCTTTAATATTTCCTCACATTATTCAGTCGTAAAGCTACCAATTTTATTTTGCAGAAGTATGAAATTGACATACTGTTATTTCAAGAGAAAAACAGCTAAAATCTATAAATGAACTCCTATTTAATAATGAATAATGTGAGGAAACATTAAAAACTTTTTTCCAAATGCAGTACTGTAATTTTTCAAAAACAAGTTTATCCGAAAAGAAACAACCACCTTGACTGCTTTATGTTGTTTGTGTAATTTATTTTATTACTAATTAAATTGTTCTAATATCTAGAGCAAAATGTTTTCTTTCATCCTAACTCTCGATGAAACCACCACAATGTTCTACTTTATCTGTTCTATGCAATTAATTATCTTTGTTGAATTAAATCAATTGCATTTGTTCAGCCTATATAATTGTATAGATGAGATCTGATCTTAATTTGTTTGATTTTGCTTTCAACTGTGTTAACACACAATATTCAATATTCAATATTCCACACTACTTTAATAGAGAATAAATGACAGATAAAGAACCAAATGAAGGAAAGTAAATAAATGAATGTTTGCACAGCGTATTCAACATCACTAATGAGTTATAACACAAGAAAAAAGAAGAACCAAATAAGAATACCAAAAAAAAAAAAAAAAAAACACAAAAAAATCTTCGAAAATCCTAATGTTTAGTTAATGAATACGTTACTTCAATTATCGGCCTTGTCTTTGTAAATTTTACTGGAGAGGTTTTAAAATATCTTAAAAAGGCGAAGACAACTACTAGTATATGCACGTCGACCGAGAGACTTCATATTAATAGTCCAAGATATGCAAAAGACATACACAGAATATCAAATCCATGCATTGTTCACCCTAATGTGGATCGTAGCTGTAGAAATAATGTAGACTTAATTCTTTTATACTATATAACTGTTAATTATACAATTCGATCACCTCGAAAAAATAACTAACGATTTTGTACCTTAATGACTTAGTGGCATTTAACATCATCAGCTTGTAGGGGTCGAATGCATTTTAAAACGAAATGGTATCCCATTAGATTCAAAGTCATCATTTTGTATCACAAAAGCAGTATACCGCAATGATTATTCGCTATTTCTACTTGATACTAACTAGATATTAGAACCAGTTTAGTCAACACTTTAGTTACAGGCATTGTAGAGATGACTACATTTACAGTCAGAAGTGATCATGGCTGTTTCTCGGTTTTTGCATAATGCTCGCGATAGTTTGCGCATAAGTATTATTCTTAATTTTATATGCGAACTAAGACTATGAATAAAATGAATACGATAGACGAGTCATTGTTGTTCCAATAATTCCCCAAATATTTACAGGATTATCTGTTGTTTTGTGATCAGAACTGGATACAGGCGACAATTGATTGAAAATATTCCAATTTTAATTTCTACTCCCTCGATTCTTACGTTTCAATAACTTCCAAATGTTAACCAACGTAATCGTTAAAGAATCTTGGGTAAAGACAAAACTGTTCTATTCTTGTCAGACTAAATGTTCACCATATCTACTATCGCGATAAAAGCGTGCGTGTGTGACCACTTAACAGTATTCATTTTCAGTTAGAGTCATCCGTAGACTATCAACAAACATT
Source organism: Coelopa pilipes (assembly GCA_947389925.1). Classification (NCBI taxonomy): domain Eukaryota; kingdom Metazoa; phylum Arthropoda; class Insecta; order Diptera; family Coelopidae; genus Coelopa; species Coelopa pilipes. The sequence continues at coordinate 18,471,975 of OX376698.1, read as the reverse complement.
GAGTTCATGACATAACGACTTATTAAAAAATGTGGCCCAAATTATATATCGTGACGCTTAATAGATAATAACCAATATTCAAATGTATCTCATTTCTCATCAGGAATAATCTATGATGCACGCTCTAATGAATTCCTCCCAACTCAAAATTATAGGTTAAGCATTTATCAAAAGTTTCGGAAGCCTTTCATTTTCTCTTCGAATGCAGAAATTAACAGCTTTAACAAGCTGTTTAGCAGCGAATTGCTTTTACAGCAGATCAGTATGTTACAACTCGGGATTTACATCACAATAATTTGGAAATATTTGACTGGTTTTGACGATGTATAATGATATTCAAGTATCAAATACATGAAGTGTTCAAATGACTTCATATTCCTTTCAAACCCTTTTTAACTATTTCCAGTGAAGTGACTTCATATTTCATTTCAATGTTCAACAGGAATACTTATAATATCTTCTAGCATCAATATAAATTCGTGTTTCTGTTCAAAAAGGAATATTCCCTCTCCAAAACCATTCAAAAGCATGACTATTCTTCGCTTTTCTTCGAAAAATTATCATTTAAACACGTTGTTTTAAATTTAAAGAAATTCAGTAAAATATGATCTTGTATATTTCATTTCAAGAATATTTGTGGTGAACAGAAGGTTGCACAAACATATTTTGCAAATGTGTCTTTAATATTTCCTCACATTATTCAGTCGTAAAGCTACCAATTTTATTTTGCAGAAGTATGAAATTGACATACTGTTATTTCAAGAGAAAAACAGCTAAAATCTATAAATGAACTCCTATTTAATAATGAATAATGTGAGGAAACATTAAAAACTTTTTTCCAAATGCAGTACTGTAATTTTTCAAAAACAAGTTTATCCGAAAAGAAACAACCACCTTGACTGCTTTATGTTGTTTGTGTAATTTATTTTATTATTAATTAAATTGTTCTAATATCTAGAGCAAAATGTTTTCTTTGATCCTAACTCTCGATGAAACCACCACAATGTTCTACTTTATCTGTTCTATGCAATTAATTATCTTTGTTGAATTAAATCAATTGCATTTGTTCAGCCTATATAATTGTTTAGATGAGATCTGATCTTAATTCGTTTGATTTTGCCTTCAACTGTGTTAACACACAATATTCAATATTCAATATTCCACACTACTTTAATAGAGAATAAATGACAGATAAAGAATCAAATGAAGGAAAGTAAATAAATGAATGTTTTCACAGCGTATTCAACATCACTAATGAGTTATAACAAAAAAAAAAAAAAAAAAAAAAACACAAAAAAATCTTCGAAAATCCTAATGTTTAGTTAATGAATACGTTACTTCAATTACCGGCCTTGTCTTTGTAAATTTTACTGGAGAGGTTTTAAAATATCTTAAAAAGGCGAAGACAACTACTAGTATATGCACGTCGACCGAGAGACTTCATATTAATAGTCCAAGATATGCAAAAGACATACACAGAATATCAAATCCATGCATTGTTCACCCTAATGTGGATCGTAGCTGTAGAAATAATGTAGACTTAATTCTTTTATACTATATAACTGTTAATTATACAATTCGATCACCTCGAAAAAATAACTAACGATTTTGTACCTTAATGACTTAGTGGCATTTAACATCATCAGCTTGTAGGGGTCGAATGCATTTTAAAACGAAATGGTATCCCATTAGATTCAAAGTCATCATTTTGTATCACAAAAGCAGTATACCGCAATGATTATTCGCTATTTCTACTTGATACTTACTAGATATTAGAACCAGTTTAGTCAACACTTTAGTTACAGGCATTGTAGAGATGACTACATTTACAGTCAGAAGTGATCATGGCTGTTTCTCGGTTTTTGCGTAATGCTCGCGATAGTTTGCGCATAAGTATTATTCTTAATTTTATATGCGAACTAAGACTATGAATAAAATGAATACGATAGACGAGTCATTGTTGTTCCAATAATTCCCCAAATATTTACAGGATTATCTGTTGTTTTGGGATCAGAACTGGATACAGGCGACAATTGATTGAAAATATTCCAATTTTATTTTCTACTCCCTCGATCCGTACGTTTCAATCACTTTCAAATGTTAACCAACGTAATCGTTAAAGTATCTTGGGTAATGACTAAACTGTTCTATTCATGTATGACTAAATGTTCACCCACATCTAATATTGTGGCAGCGTGCGTCATCCGTAGACTATCAACGAAAATTCCGTTCCTGACGACTTATTAAAAAATGTGGCCCAAATTATATATCGTGACACTTAACAGAAAATAACCAATATTTAAAAGTATCTCATTTCTCATCAGAAATAATCTGTGATGTATGCTCTAAAGAATTCCACTCAACTCAAACTCAATAGGTTAAGCATTTATCAAAAGTTTCGGAAGCCTTTCATTTTCTCTTCGAATGCAGAAATTAACAGCTTTAACAAGCGGTTTAGCAGCGAATTGCTTCTACAGCAGATCAATCTGTTACAACTCGGGATGGACATCACAATTATTTGGAAATATTTAACTGGTTTTGACGAAGTATAATGACATTCAAGTATCAAATTTATGAAGTATTCAAATGACTTCATATCCTTTCATACTCTTTATTAACTATTTCCTGTGAAGTGACTTCATATTTCATTTCAATGTTCAACAGGAATACTTATAATATCTTCTATAGTATCAATATAAATTCGTGCTTCTGTTCAAAAAGGAATATTCCGTCTCCAAAACCATTCAACTGCATGATTATTCTTCGCTTTTCTTCGAAAAATTATCATTTGACCACGTTGTTTTAAATTTAAAGAAATTCAGCAAAATATGATCATGTATATTTCATTTCAAGAAAATTTGCGGTGAACAGAAGGTTGCACAAAAATAATTTGCAAATATGTCTTTAATAATTCCTCACATTACTCAGTCGTAAAGCAACACATTTTATTTTGTAAAAGTATGAAATGACTTCCTGTTATTTCAAGAGAAAAACAGTTAAAATCTACAATTGAACTCCTTTTTAATAATGAATAATGTGAGGAAATATTAAACCTTTTTTCCAAATGAAGTACTGTAATTTTTCAAAAACAAGTTTATCCGATAAAAACAACCACCTTGACTGCTTTATGTTATTTGTAAAATTTATTTTATTAATAAATGAAATTGTTCTAATATCTAGAGCAAAATGTCTTCTTTGATGCTAACTCTAGATGGAATATAACCAATATTCAAAAGTATCTCATTTCTCAACAGAAATAATCTGTGAGGCACGCTCTAATGAATTCCACCCAACTCAAACTTATAGGTTAAGCATTTATCAAAAGTTTCGGAAGCCTTTCATTTTCTGTTCGAATGCAGAAATTAACAGCTTTAACAAGCGGTTTAGCAGCGAATTGCTTTTACAGCAGATCAGTATGTTACAACTCGGGATTTACATCACAATAATTTGGAAATATTTGACTGGTTTTGACGATGTATAATGATATTCAAGTATCAAATACATGAAGTGTTCAAATGAACTTCATATTCCTTTCAAACCCTTTTTAACTATTTCCAGTGAAGTGACTTCATATTTCATTTCAATGTTCAACAGGAATACTTTGCATCAATATAAGTTCGTGTTTCTGTTCAAAAAGGAATATTCCCTCTCCAAAACCATTCAAAAGCATGACTATTCTTCGCTTTTCTTCGAAAAATTATCATTTAACCACGTTGTTTTAAATTTAAAGAAATTCAGTAAAATATGATCTTGTATATTTCATTTCAAGAATATTTGTGGTGAACAGAAGGTTGCACAAACATATTTTGCAAATGTGTCTTTAATATTTCCTCACATTATTCAGTCGTAAAGCTACCAATTTTATTTTGCAGAAGTATGAAATTGACATACTGTTATTTCAAGAGAAAAACAGCAAAAATCTATAAATGAACTCCTATTTAATTATGAATAATGTGAGGAAACATTAAAAACTTTTTTCCAAATGCAGTACTGTAATTTTTCAAAAACAAGTTTATCCGAAAAGAAACAACCACCTTGACTGCTTTATGTTGTTTGTGTAATTTATTTTATTATTAATTAAATTGTTCTAATATCTAGAGCAAAATGTTTTCTTTGATCCTAACTCTCGATGAAACCACCACAATGTTCTACTTTATCTGTTCTATGCAATTAATTATCTTTGTTGAATTAAATCAATTGCATTTGTTCAGCCTATATAATTGTATAGATGAGATCTGATCTTAATTTGTTTGATTTTGCCTTCAACTGTGTTAACACACATTATTCAATATTCAATATTCCACACTACTTTAATAGAGAATAAATGACAGATAAAGAACCAAATGAAGGAAAGTAAATAAATAAATGTTTTCACAGCGTATTCAACATCACTAATGAGTTATAACACAAGAAAAAAAGAAGAACCAAATAAGAATACCAAAAAAAAAAAAAAAAAAAAACACAAAAAAATCTTCGAAAATCCTAATGTTTAGTTAATGAATACGTTACTTCAATTACCGGCCTTGTCTTTGTAAATTTTACTGGAGAGGTTTTAAAATATCTTAAAAAGGCGAAGACAACTACTAGTATATGCACGTCGACCGAGAGACTTCATATTAATAGTCCAAGATATGCAAAAGACATACACAGAATATCAAATCCATGCATTGTTCACCCTAATGTGGATCGTAGCTGTAGAAATAATGTAGACTTAATTCTTTTATACTATATAACTGTTAATTATACAATTCGATCACCTCGAAAAAATAACTAACGATTTTGTACCTCAATGACTTAGTGGCATGTAACATCATCAGCTTGTAGGGGTCGAATGCATTTTAAAACGAAATGGTATCCCATTAGATTCAAAGTCATCATTTTGTATCACAAAAGCAGTATACCGCAATGATTATTCGCTATTTCTACTTGATACTAACTAGATATTAGAACAAGTTTAGTCAACACTTTAGTTACAGGCATTGTAGAGATGACATTTACAGTCAGAAGTGATCATGGCTGTTTCTCGGTTATTGCGTGATGCTCGCGATAGTTTGCGCATAAGTATTATTCTTAATTTTATATGCGAACTAAGACTATGAATAAAATGAATACGATAGATGAGTCATTGTTGTTCCAATAATTCCCCAAATATTTACTGAATTATCTGTTGTTTTGGGATCAGAACTGGATACAGGCGATAATTGATTGAAAATATTCCAATTTTAATTTCTACTCCCTCGATCCGTACGTTTCAATCACTTTCAAATGTTAACCAACGTAATCGTTAAAGTATCTTGGGTAATGACTAAACTGTTCTATTCATGTATGACTAAATGTTCACCCACATCTAATATTGTGGCAGCGTGCGTCATCCGTAGACTATCAACGAAAATTCCGTTCCTGACGACTTATTAAAAAATGTGGCCCAAATTATATATCGTGACACTTAACAGAAAATAACCAATATTTAAAAGTATCTCATTTCTCATCAGAAATAATATGTGATGTATGCTCTAAAGAATTCCACTCAACTCAAACTCAATAGGTTAAGCATTTATCAACAGTTTAGGAAGCCTTTCATTTTCTCTTCGAATGCAGAAATTAACAGATTTAACAAGCGGTTTAGCAGCGAATTGCTTCTACAGCAGATCAATCTGTTACAACTCGGGATGGACATCACAATTATTTGGAAATATTTAACTGGTTTTGACGATGTATAATGATAGTCAAGTATCAAATACATGAAGTATTCAAATGAACTTCATATCCTTTCATACTCTTTATTAACTATTTCCTGTGAAGTGACTTCATATTTCATTTCAATGTTCAACAGGAATACTTATAATATCTTCTATAGTATCAATATAAATTCGTGCTTCTGTTCAAAAAGGAATATTCCGTCTCCAAAACCATTCAACTGCATGATTATTCTTCGCTTTTCTTCGAAAAATTATCATTTGACCACGTTGTTTTAAATTTAAAGAAATTCAGCAAAATATGATCATGTATATTTCATTTCAAGAAAATTTGCGGTGAACAGAAGGTTGCACAAAAATAATTTGCAAATATGTCTTTAATAATTCCTCACATTACTCAGTCGTAAAGCAACACATTTTATTTTGTAGAAGTATGAAATGACTTCCTGTTATTTCAAGAGAAAAACAGTTAAAATCTACAATTGAACTCCTTTTTAATAATGAATAATGTGACGAAATATTAAACCTTTTTTCCAAATGAAGTACTGTAATTTTTCAAAAACAAGTTTATCCGATAAAAACAACCACCTTGACTGCTTTATGTTATTTGTAAAATTTATTTTATTAATAAATGAAATTGTTCTAATATCTAGAGCAAAATGTCTTCTTTGATGCTAACTCTAGATGGAATATAACCAATATTCAAAAGTATCTCATTTCTCAACAGAAATAATCTGTGAGGCACGCTATAATGAATTCCTCCCAACTCAAGCTTATAGGTTAAGCATTTATCAAAACTTTCGGAAGCCTTTCATTTCTGTTCGAATGCAGAAATTAACAGCTTTAACAAGCGGTTTAGCAGCGAATTGCTTTTACAGCAGATCAGTATGTTACAACTCGGGATTTACATCACAATAATTTGGAAATATTTGACTGGTTTTGACGATGTATAATGATATTCAAGTATCAAATACATGAAGTGTTCAAATGACTTCATATTCCTTTCAAACTCTTTTTAACTATTTCCAGTGAAGTGACTTCATATTTCATTTCAATGTTCAACAGAAATACTTATAATATCTTCTAGCATCAATATAAATTCGTGTTTCTGTTCAAAAAGGAATATTCCCTCTCCAAAACCATTCAAAAGCATGACTATTCTTCGCTTTTCTTCGAAAAATTATCATTTAAACACGTTGTTTTAAATTTAAAGAAATTCAGTACAATATGATCTTGTATATTTCATTTCAAGAATATTTGTGGTGAACAGAAGGTTGCACAAACATATTTTGTAAATGTGTCTTTAATATTTCCTCATTATTCAGTCGTAAAGCTACCAATTTTATTTTGCAGAAGTATGAAATTGACATACTGTTATTTCAAGAGAAAAACAGCTAAAATCTATAAATGAACTCCTATTTAATAATGAATAATGTGAGGAAACATTAAAAACTTTTTTCCAAATGCAGTACTGTAATTTTTCAAAAACAAGTTTATCCGAAAAGAAACAACCACCTTGACTGCTTTATGTTGTTTGTGTAATTTATTTTATTACTAATTAAATTGTTCTAATATCTAGAGCAAAATGTTTTCTTTGATCCTAACTCTCGATGAAACCACCACAATGTTCTACTTTATCTGTTCTATGCAATTAATTATCTTTGTTGAATTAAATCAATTGCATTTGTTCAGCCTATATAATTGTATAGATGAGATCTGATCTTAATTTGTTTGATTTTGCCTTCAACTGTGTTAACACACAATATTCAATATTCAATATTCCACACTACTTTAATAGAGAATAAATGACAGATAAAGAACCAAATGAAGGAAAGTAAAAAAATGAATGTTTTCACAGCGTATTCAACATCACTAATGAGTTATAACACAAGAAAAAAAGAAAAACCAAATAAGAATACCACAAAAACAAAAACAAAAAACACAAAAAAATCTTCGAAAATCCTAATGTTTAGTTAATGAATACGTTACTTCAATTACCGGCCTTGTCTTTGTAAATTTTACTGGAGAGGTTTTAAAATATCTTAAAAAGGCGAAGACAACTACTAGTATATGCACGTCGACCGAGAGACTTCATATTAATAGTCCAAGATATGCAAAAGACATACACAGAATATCAAATCCATGCATTGTTCACCCTAATGTGGATCGTAGCTGTAGAAATAATGTAGACTTAATTCTTTTATACTATATAACTGTTAATTATACAATTCGATCACCTCGAAAAAATAACTAACGATTTTGTACCTTAATGACTTAGTGGCATTTAACATCATCAGCTTGTAGGGGTCGAATGCATTTTAAAACGAAATGGTATCCCATTAGATTCAAAGTCTTCATTTTGTACCACAAAAGTAGTATACCGCATTGATTATTCGCTATTTCTACTTGATACTAACCAGATATTAGAAAAAGTTTAGTCAACACTTTAGTTACAGGCATTGTAGAGATGACTACATTTACAGTCAGAAGTGATCATGGCTGTTTCTCGGTTTTTGCGTAATGCTCGCGATAGTTTGCGCATAAGTATTATTCTTAATTTTATATGCGAAGTAAGACTATGAATAAAATGAATACGATAGACGAGTCATTGTTGTTCCAATAATTCCCCAAATATTTACAGGATTATCTGTTGTTTTGGGATCAGAACTGGATACAGGCGACAATTGATTGAAAATATTCCAATTTTAATTTCTACTCCCTCGATTCTTACGTTTCAATAACTTCCAAATGTTAACCAACGTAATCGTTAAAGAATGTTGGGTAAAGAGAAAACTGTTCTATTCTTTTAGACTAAATGTTCACCATATCTACTATCGCGATAAAAGCGTGCGTGTGTGACCACTTAACAGTATTCATTTTCAGTTAGGGTCATCCGTAGACTATCAACAAACATTGCGTTCATGACATAACGACTTATTAAAAAATGTGGCCCAAATTATATATCGTGACGCTTAATAGATAATAACCAATATTCAAATGTAACTCATTTCTCATCAGGAATAATCTATGATGCACGCTCTAATGAATTCCACCCAACTCAAACTTATAGGTTAAGCATTTATCAAAAGTTTCGGAAGCCTTTCATTTTCTCTTCGAATGCAGAAATTAACAGTTTAACCAGCGGTGTAGCAGCGAATTGCTTCTACAGCAGATCAATCTGTTACAACTCGGGATGGACATCACAATTATTTGGAAATATTTGACTGGTTTTGACGATGTATAATGATAGTCAAGTATCAAATACATGAAGTATTCAAAGGAACTTCATATTCCTTTCATACTCTTTATTAACTATTTCCTGTGAAGTGACTTCATATTTCATTTCAATGTTCAATAGGAATACTTATAATATCTTCTATAGTATCAATATAAATTCGTGCTTCTATTCAAAAAGGAATATTCCCTCTCCAAAACCATTTAAATGCATGATAATTCTTCGCTTTTCTTCGAAAAAATTATCATTTGACCACGTTGTTTTAAATTTAAAGAAATTCAGCAAAATATGAAATATACATTCATTTCAAGAAAATTTGCGGTGAACAGAAGGTTGCACAAAAATAATTTGCAAATGTGTCTTTAATATTTCCTCTCATTATTCAGTCGTAAAGCTACTAATTTTATTTTGCAGAAGTATGAAATGACTTCCTGTTATTTCAAAAGAAAAACAGCTAAAATATAGAATTGAACTCCTTTTTAACAATGAATAATTTGAGGAAATATTAAACCTTTTTTCCAAATAGAGTACTGTAATTTTTCAAAAACAAGTTTATCCGAAAAGAAACAACCACCTTGACTGCTTTATGTTGTTTGTGTAATTTATTTTATTATTAATTAAATTGTTCTAATATCTAGAGCAAAATGTTTTCTTTGATCCTAACTCTCGATGAAACCACCACAATGTTCTACTTTATCTGTTCTATGCAATTAATTATCTTTGTTGAATTAAATCAATTGCATTTGTTCAGCCTATATAATTGTATAGATGAGTTCTGATCTTAATTTGTTTGATTTTGCTATCAACTGTGTGTTATCAATATTCCACACTACTTTAATAGAGAATAAATGACAGATAAAGAACCAAATGAAGGAAAGTAAATAAATGGATGTTTTCACAGCGTATTCGACATCACTAATGAGTTATAACACAAGGAAAAAACAAGAATCAAACAAGTACACCAATAAAAAAAAACACACAAAAATATCTTCGAAAATCCTAATATTCAGTTAATGAATACGTTACTTCAATTACCGGCCTTGTCTTTGTAAATTTTACTGGAGAGGTTTTAAAATATCTTAAAAAGGCGAAGACAACTACTAGTATATGCACGTCGACCGAGAGACTTCATATTAATAGTCCAAGATATGCAAAAGACATACACAGAATATCAAATCCATGCATTTTTCACCCTAATGTGGATCGCAGCTGTAGAAATAATGTAGACTTAATTATTTTATTCTATATAACTGTTAATTATATAATTCGATCACCTCGAAAAAATAACTAACGATTTTGTACCTCAATGACTTAGTGGCATGTAACATCATCAGCTTGTAGGGGTCGAATGCATTTTAAAACGAAATGGTATCCCATTAGATTCAAAGTCATCATTTTGTATCACAAAAGCACTATACCGCAATGATTATTCGCTATTTCTACTTGATACTAACTAGATATTAGAACCAGTTTAGTCAACACTTTAGTTACAGGCATTGTAGAGATGACTCCATTTACAGTCAGAAGTGATCATGGCTGTTTCTCGATTATTGCGAAATGCTCGCGATAGTTTGCGCATAAGTATTATTCTTAATTTTATATGCGAACTAAGACTATGAATAAAATGAATACGATAGACGAGTCCTTGTTGTTCCAATAAGTCCATAAATATTTACTGGACAATCTGTTGTTTTGAGATCAGAACTGGATACAGGCGACAATTTATTGAAAATATTCCAATTTTATTTTCTACTCCCTCGATCCGTACGTTTCAATCACTTTCAAATGTTAACCAACGTAATCGTTAAAGTATCTTGGGTAATGACTAAACTGTTCTATTCATGTATGACTAAATGTTCACCCACATCTAATATTGTGGCAGCGTGCGTCATCCGTAGACTATCAACGAAAATTCCGTTCCTGACGACTTATTAAAAAATGTGGACCAAATTATATATCGTGACACTTAACAGAAAATAACCAATATTTAAAAGTATCTCATTTCTCATCAGAAATAATCTGTGATGTATGCTCTAAAGAATTCCACTCAACTCAAACTAAATAGGTTAAGAATTTATCAAAAGTTTCGGAAGCCTTTCATTTTCTCTTCGAATGCAGAAATTAACAGCTTTAACAAGCGGTTTAGCAGCGAATTGCTTTTACAGCAGATCAATCTGTTACAACTCGGGATGGACATCACAATTATTTGGAAATATTTAACTGGTTTTGACGATGTACAATGATAGTCAAGTATCAAATACATGAAGTATTCAAATGAACTTCATATCCTTTCATACTCTTTATTAACTATTTCCTGTGAAGTGACTTCATATTTCATTTCAATGTTCAACAGGAATACTTATAATATCTTCTATAGTATCAATATAAATTCGTGCTTCTGTTCAAAAAGGAATATTCCGTCTCCAAAACCATTCAACTGCATGATTATTCTTCGCTTTTCTTCGAAAAATTATCATTTGACCACGTTGTTTTAAATTTAAAGAAATTCAGCAAAATATGAAATATACATTCATTTCAAGAAAATTTGCGGTGAACAGAAGGTTGCACAAAAATATTTTGCAAATATGTCTTTAATATTTCCTCAAATTACTCAGTTGTAAAGCAACACATTTTATTTTGTAGAAGTATGAAATGACTTCCTGTTATTTCAAGAGAAAAACAGTTAAAATCTACAATTGAACTCCTTTTTAATAATGAATAATGTGACGAAATATTAAACCTTTTTTCCAAATGAAGTACTGTAATTTTTCAAAAACAAGTTTATCCGATAAAAACAACCACCTTGACTGCTTTATGTTATTTGTAAAATTTATTTTATTAATAAATGAAATTGTTCTAATATCTAGAGCAAAATGTCTTCTTTGATGCTAACTCTAGATGGAATATAACCAATATTCAAAAGTATCTCATTTCTCAACAGAAATAATCTGTGAGGCACGCTATAATGAATTCCTCCCAACTCAAGCTTATAGGTTAAGCATTTATCAAAACTTTCGGAAGCCTTTCATTTTCTGTTCGAATGCAGAAATTAACAGCTTTAACAAGCGGTTTAGCAGCGAATTGCTTTTACAGCAGATCAGTATATTACAACTCGGGATTTACATCACAATAATTTGGAAATATTTGACTGGTTTTGACGATGTATAATGATATTCAAGTATCAAATACATGAAGTGTTCAAATGACTTCATATTCCTTTCAAACCCTTTTTAACTATTTCCAGTGAAGTGACTTCATATTTCATTTCAATGTTCAACAGGAATACTTTGCATCAATATAAATTCGTGTTTCTGTTCAAAAAGGAATATTCCCTCTCCAAAACCATTCAAAAGCATGACTATTCTTCGCTTTTCTTCGAAAAATTATCATTTAACCACGTTGTTTTAAATTTAAAGAAATTCAGTAAAATATGATCTTGTATATTTCATTTCAAGAATATTTGTGGTGAACAGAAGGTTGCACAAACATATTTTGCAAATGTGTCTTTAATATTTCCTCACATTATTCAGTCGTAAAGCTACCAATTTTATTTTGCAGAAGTATGAAATTGACATACTGTTATTTCAAGAGAAAAACAGCAAAAATCTATAAATGAACTCCTATTTAATAATGAATAATGTGAGGAAACATTCAAAACTTTTTTCCAAATGCAGTACTGTAATTTTTCAAAAACAAGTTTATCCGAAAAGAATCAACCACCTTGACTGCTTTATGTTGTTTGTGTAATTTATTTTATTACTAATTAAATTGTTCTAATATCTAGAGCAAAATGTTTTCTTTGATCCTAACTCTCGATGAAACCACCACAATGTTCTACTTTATCTGTTCTATGCAATTAATTATCTTTGTTGAATTAAATCAATTGCATTTGTTCAGCCTATATAATTGTATAGATGAGATCTGATCTTAATTTGTTTGATTTTGCTTTCAACTGTGTGTTATCAATATTCCACACTACTTTAATAGAGAATAAATGACAGATAAAGAACCAAATGAAGGAAAGTAAATGAATGAATGTTTTCACAGCGTATTCGACATCACTAATGAGTTATAACACAAGGAAAAAACAAGAATCAAACAAGTACACCAATAAAAAAAAACACACAAAAATATCTTCGAAAATCCTAATGTTTAGTTAATGAATACGTTACTTGTCCTTGTCTTTGTAAATTTTACTGGAGAGGTTTTAAAATATCTTGAAAAGGCGAAGACAACTACTAGTATATGCACGTCGACCGAGAGACTTCATATTAATAGTCCAAGATATGCAAAAGACATACACAGAATATCAAATCCATGCATTTTTCACCCTAATGTGGATCGCAGCTGTAGAAATAATGTAGACTTAATTATTTTATTCTATATAACTGTTAATTATATAATTCGATCACCTCGAAAAAATAACTAACGATTTTGTACCTCAATGACTTAGTGGCATGTAACATCATCAGCTTGTAGGGGTCAAATGCATTTTAAAACGAAATGGTATCCCATTAGATTCAAAGTCATCATTTTGTATCATAAAATCACTATAACGCAATGATTATTCGCTATTTCTACTTGATACTAACCAGATATTAGAACAAGTTTAGTCAACACTTTCGTTACAGGCATTGTAAAGATGACTCCATTTACCGTCGGAATTGATCATGGCTGTTTCTCGCTAATTGCATTATGCTCGCGATAGTTTACTCATTAGCATTTTTCTTCATTTTACTTGCGAACTAAGATAATGGATGACGTGTAAAATGAATTCGATAGGCGAGTCCTTGTTGTTCCAATAAGTCCATAAATATTTACTGGACAATCTGTTGTTTTGAGATCAGAACTGGATACAGGCGACAATTTATTGAAAATATTCCAATTTTATTTTCTACTCCCTCGATCCGTACGTTTCAATCACTTTCAAATGTTAACCAACGTAATCGTTAAAGTATCTTGGGTAATGACTAAACTGTTCTATTCATGTATGACTAAATGTTCACCCACATCTAATATTGTGGCAGCGTGCGTCATCCGTAGACTATCAACGAAAATTCCGTTCCTGACGACTTATTAAAAAATGTGGCCCAAATTATATATCGTGACACTTAACAGAAAATAACCAATATTTAAAAGTATCTCATTTCTCATCAGAAATAATCTGTGATGTATGCTCTAAAGAATTCCACTCAACTCAAACTCAATAGGTTAAGCATTTATCAAAAGTTTCGGAAGCCTTTCATTTTCTCTTCGAATGCAGAAATTAACAGCTTTAACAAGCGGTTTAGCAGCGAATTGCTTCTACAGCAGATCAATCTGTTACAACTCGGGATGGACATAACAATAATTTGGAAATATTTAACTGGTTTTGACGATGTATAATGATAGTCAAGTATCAAATACATGAAGTATTCAAAGGAACTTCATATTCCTTTCATACTCTTTATTAACTATTTCCTGTGAAGTGACTTCATATTTCATTTCAATGTTCAATAGGAATACTTATAATATCTTCTATAGTATCAATATAAATTCGTGCTTCTATTCAAAAAGGAATATTCCCTCTCCAAAACCATTTAAATGCATGATAATTCTTCGCTTTTCTTCGAAAAAATTATCATTTGACCACGTTGTTTTAAATTTAAAGAAATTCAGTAAAATATGATCTTGTATATTTCATTTCAAGAATATTTGTGGTGAACAGAAGGTTGCACAAACATACTTTGCAAATGTGTCTTTAATATTTCCTCACATTATTCAGTCGTAAAGCTACTAATTTTATTTTGCAGAAGTATGAAATTGACATCCTGTTATTTCAAAAGAAAAACAGCTAAAATATAGAATTGAACTCCTTTTTAACAATGAATAATTTGAGGAAATATTAAACCTTTTTTCCAAATAGAGTACTGTAATTTTTCAAAAACAAGTTTATCCGAAAAGAAACAACCACCTTGACTGCTTTATGTTGTTTGTGTAATTTATTTTATTACTAATTAAATTGTTCTAATATCTAGAGCAAAATGTTTTCTTTGATCCTAACTCTCGATGAAACCACCACAATGTTCTACTTTATCTGTTCTATGCAATTAATTATCTTTGTTGAATTAAATCAATTGCATTTGTTCAGCCTATATAATTGTATTGATGAGATCTGATCTTAATTTGTTTGATTTTGCTTTCAACTGTGTGTTATCAATATTCCACACTACTTTAATAGAGAATAAATGACAGATAAAGAACCAAATGAAGGAAAGTAAATAAATGGATGTTTTCACAGCGTATTCGACATCACTAATGAGTTATAACACAAGGAAAAAACAAGAATCAAACAAGTACACCAATAAAAAAAAACACACAAAAATATCTTCGAAAATCCTAATATTCAGTTAATGAATACGTTACTTCAATTACCGGCCTTGTCTTTGTAAATTTTACTGGAGAGGTTTTAAAATATCTTAAAAAGGCGAAGACAACTACTAGTATATGCACGTCGACCGAGAGACTTCATATTAATAGTCCAAGATATGCAAAAGACATACACAGAATATCAAATCCATGCATTTTTCACCCTAATGTGTATCGCAGCTGTAGAAATAATGTAGACTTAATTATTTTATTCTATATAACTGTTATTTATATAATTCGATCACCTCGAAAAAATAACTAACGATTTTGTACCTCAATGACTTAGTGGCATGTAACATCATCAGCTTGTAGGAGTCGAATGCATTTTAAAACGAAATGGTATCCCATTAGATTCAAAGTCATCATTTTGTATCACAAAATCACTATACCGCAATGATTATTCGCTATTTCTACTTGATACTAACCAGATATTAGAACAAGTTTAGTCAACACTTTCGTTACAGGCATTGTAGAGATGACTCCATTTACCGTCGGAATTGATCATGGCTGTTTCTCGCTTATTGCATTATGCTCGCGGTAGTTTACTCATTAGCATTTTTCTTCATTTTACTTGCGAACTATGATAATGGATGACGTGTAAAATTAATTCGATAGGCGAGTCCTTGTTGTTCCAATAAGTCCATAAATATTTACTGGACAATCTGTTGTTTTGAGATCAGAACTGGATACAGGCGACAATTTATTGAAAATATTCCAATTTTATTTTCTACTCCCTCGATCCGTACGTTTCAATCACTTTCAAATGTTAACCAACGTAATCGTTAAAGTATCTTGGGTAATGACTAAACTGTTCTATTCATGTATGACTAAATGTTCACCCACATCTAATATTGTGGCAGCGTGCGTGTGTGACCACTTAACAGTATTCATTTTCAATTAGGGTCATCCGTAGACTATCAACGAACATTGCGTTCATGACATAACGACTTATTAAAAAATGTGGCCCAAAGTATATATCGTGACGCTTATAAGATAATAACCAATATTCAAATGTATCTCATTTCTCATCAGGAATAATCTATGATGCACGCTCTAATGAATTCCTCCCAACTCAAACTTATAGGTTAAGCATTTATCAACAGTTTAGGAAACCTTTCATTTTCTGTTCGAATGCAGAAATTAACAGCTTTAACAAGCGGTTTAGCAGCGAATTGCTTCTACAGCAGATCAATCTGTTACAACTCGGGATGGACATAACAATAATTTGGAAATATTTAACTGGTTTTGACGATGTATAATGATAGTCAAGTATCAAATACATGAAGTATTCAAAGGAACTTCATATTCCTTTCATACTCTTTATTAACTATTTCCTGTGAAGTGACTTCATATTTCATTTCAATGTTCAATAGGAATACTTATGATATCTTCTATAGTATCAATACAAATTCGTGCTTCTATTCAAAAAGGAATATTCCCTCTCCAAAACCATTTAAATGCATGATAATTCTTCGCTTTTCTTCGAAAAAATTATCATTGACCACGTTGTTTTAAATTTAAAGAAATTCAGTAAAATATGATCTTGTATATTTAATTTCAAGAATATTTGTGGTGAACAAAAGGTTGCACAAACATACTTTGCAAATGTGTCTTTAATATTTCCTCACATTATTCAGTCGTAAAGCTACTAATTTTATTTTGCAGAAGTATGAAATTGACATCCTGTTATTTCAAAAGAAAAACATCTAAAATATAGAATTGAACTCCTTTTTAACAATGAATAATTTGAGGAAATATTAAACCTTTTTTCCAAATAGAGTACTGTAATTTTTCAAAAACAAGTTTATCCGAAAAGAAACAACCACCTTGACTGCTTTATGTTGTTTGTGTAATTTATTTTATCACTAATTAAATTGTTCTAATATCTAGAGCAAAATGTTTTCTTTGATCCTAACTCTCGATGAAACCACCACAATGTTCTACTTTATCTGTTCTATGCAATTAATTATCTTTGTTGAATTAAATCAATTGCATTTGTTCAGCCTATATAATTGTATTGATGAGATCTGATCTTAATTTGTTTGATTTTGCTTTCAACTGTGTGTTATCAATATTCCACACTACTTTAATAGAGAATAAATGACAGATAAAGAACCAAATGAAGGAAAGTAAATAAATGGATGTTTTCACAGCGTATTCGACATCACTAATGAGTTATAACACAAGGAAAAAACAAGAATCAAACAAGTACACCAATAAAAAAAAACACACAAAAATATCTTCGAAAATCCTAATATTCAGTTAATGAATACGTTACTTCAATTACCGGCCTTGTCTTTGTAAATTTTACTGGAGAGGTTTTAAAATATCTTAAAAAGGCGAAGACAACTACTAGTATATGCACGTCGACCGAGAGACTTCATATTAATAGTCCAAGATATGCAAAAGACATACACAGAATATCAAATCCATGCATTTTTCACCCTAATGTGGATCGCAGCTGTAGAAATAATGTAGACTTAATTATTTTATTCTATATAACTGTTATTTATATAATTCGATCACCTCGAAAAAATAACTAACGATTTTGTACCTCAATGACTTAGTGGCATGTAACATCATCAGCTTGTAGGGGTCGAATGCATTTTAAAACGAAATGGTATCCCATTAGATTCAAAGTCATCATTTTGTATCACAAAATCACTATACCGCAATGATTATTCGCTATTTCTACTTGATACTAACCAGATATTAGAACAAGTTTAGTCAACACTTTCGTTACAGGCATTGTAGAGATGACTCCATTTACCGTCGGAATTGATCATGGCTGTTTCTCGCTTATTGCATTATGCTCGCGGTAGTTTACTCATTAGCATTTTTCTTCATTTTACTTGCGAACTATGATAATGGATGACGTGTAAAATTAATTCGATAGGCGAGTCCTTGTTGTTCCAATAAGTCCATAAATATTTACTGGACAATCTGTTGTTTTGAGATCAGAACTGGATACAGGCGACAATTTATTGAAAATATTCCAATTTTATTTTCTACTCCCTCGATCCGTACGTTTCAATCACTTTCAAATGTTAACCAACGTAATCGTTAAAGTATCTTGGGTAATGACTAAACTGTTCTATTCATGTATGACTAAATGTTCACCCACATCTAATATTGTGGCAGCGTGCGTGTGTGACCACTTAACAGTATTCATTTTAAATTAGGGTCATCCGTAGACTATCAACGAACATTGCGTTCATGACATAACGACTTATTAAAAAATGTGGCCCAAAGTATATATCGTGACGCTTATAAGATAATAACCAATATTCAAATGTATCTCATTTCTCATCAGGAATAATCTATGATGCACGCTCTAATGAATTCCTCCCAACTCAAACTTATAGGTTAAGCATTTATCAACAGTTTAGGAAGCCTTTCATTTTCTGTTCGAATGCAGAAATTAACAGCTTTAACAAGCGGTTTAGCAGCGAATTGCTTCTACAGCAGATCAATCTGTTACAACTCGGGATGGACATAACAATAATTTGGAAATATTTAACTGGTTTTGACGATGTATAATGATAGTCAAGTATCAAATACATGAAGTATTCAAAGGAACTTCATATTCCTTTCATACTCTTTATTAACTATTTCCTGTGAAGTGACTTCATATTTCATTTCAATGTTCAATAGGAATACTTATGATATCTTCTATAGTATCAATACAAATTCGTGCTTCTATTCAAAAAGGAATATTCCCTCTCCAAAACCATTTAAATGCATGCTAATTCTTCGCTTTTCTTCGAAAAAATTATCATTTGACCACGTTGTTTTAAATTTAAAGAAATTCAGTAAAATATGATCTTGTATATTTAATTTTAAGAATATTTGTGGTGAAGAGAAGGTTGCACAAAAATAATTTGCAAATGAGTCTTTAATATTTCGTCACATTATTCAGTCGTAAAGCTACTATTTTTATTTTGCAGAAGTATGAAATTGACATCCTGTTATTTCAAAAGAAAAACAGCTAAAATATAGAATTGAACTCCTTTTTAACAATGAATAATTTGAGGAAATATTAAACCTTTTTTCCAAATAGAGTACTGTAATTTTTCAAAAACAAGTTTATCCGAAAAGAAACAACCACCTTGACTGCTTTATGTTGTTTGTGTAATTTATTTTATTACTAATTAAATTGTTCTAATATCTAGAGCAAAATGTTTTCTTTGATCCTAACTCTCGATGAAACCACCACAATGTTCTACTTTATCTGTTCTATGCAATTAATTATCTTTGTTGAATTAAATCAATTGCATTTGTTCAGCCTATATAATTGTATAGATGAGATCTGATCTTAATTTGTTTGATTTTGCTTTCAACTGTTTGTTATCAATATTCCACACTTTAATAGAGAATAAATGACAGATAAAGAACCAAATGAAGGAAAGTAAATGAATGAATGTTTTCACAGCGTATTCGACATCACTAATGAGTTATAACACAAGAAAAAAGAAGAACCAAATAAGAATACCAAAAACAAAAAAAAACACAAAAAATCTTCGAAAATCCTAATGTTTAGTTAATGAATACGTTACTTCAATTACCGGCCTTGTCTTTGTAAATTTTACTGGAGAGGTTTTAAAATATCTTAAAAAGGCGAAGACAACTACTAGTATATGCACGTCGACCGAGAGACTTCATATTAATAGTCCAAGATATGCAAAAGACATACACAGAATATCAAATCCATGCATTTTTCACCCTAATGTGGATCGCAGCTGTAGAAATAAGTAGACTTAATTATTTTATTCTATATAACTGTTAATTATATAATTCGATCACCTCGAAAAAATAACTAACGATTTTGTACCTTAATGACTGAGTGGCATTTAATTTGCAAATGTGTCTTTAATATTTCCTCACATTATTCAGTCGTAAAGCTACTAATTTTATTTTGCAGAAGTATGAAATTGACATCCTGTTATTTCAAAAGAAAAACAGCTAAAATATAGAATTGGACTCCTTTTTAACAATGAATAATTTGAGAAAATATTAAACATTTTTTCCAAATAGAGTACTGTAATTTTTCAAAAACAAGTTTATCCGAAAAGAAACAACCACCTTGACTGCTTTATGTTGTTTGTGTAATTTATTTTATTACTAATTAAATTGTTCTAATATCTAGAGCAAAATGTTTTCTTTGATCCTAACTCTCGATGAAACCACCACAATGTTCTACTTTATCTGTTCTATGCAATTAATTATCTTTGTTGAATTAAATCAATTGCATTTGTTCAGCCTATATAATTGTATTGATGAGATCTGATCTTAATTTGTTTGATTTTGCTTTCAACTGTGTGTTCTCAATATTCCACACTACTTTAATAGAGAATAAATGACAGATAAAGAACCAAATGAAGGAAAGTAAATAAATGGATGTTTTCACAGCGTATTCGACATCACTAATGAGTTATAACACAAGGAAAAAACAAGAATCAAACAAGTACACCAATAAAAAAAAACACACAAAAATATCTTCGAAAATCCTAATATTCAGTTAATGAATACGTTACTTCAATTACCGGCCTTGTCTTTGTAAATTTTACTGGAGAGGTTTTAAAATATCTTAAAAAGGCGAAGACAACTACTAGTATATGCACGTCGACCGAGAGACTTCATATTAATAGTCCAAGATATGCAAAAGACATACACAGAATATCAAATCCATGCATTTTTCACCCTAATGTGGATCGCAGCTGTAGAAATAAGTAGACTTAATTATTTTATTCTATATAACTGTTAATTATATAATTCGATCACCTCGAAAAAATAACTAACGATTTTGTACCTTAATGACTTAGTGGCATTTAACATCATCAGCTTGTAGGGGTCGAATGCATTTTAAAACGAAATGGTATCCCATTAGATTCAAAGTCATCATTTTGTATCACAAAAGCAGTATACCGCAATGATTATTCGCTATTTCTACTTGATACTAACCAGATATTAGAACAAGTTTAGTCAACACTTTAGTTACAGGCATTGTAGAGATGACTCCATTTACAGTCAGAAGTGATCATGGCTGTTTCTCGGTTATTGCGTGATGCTCGCGATAGTTTGCGCATAAGTATTATTCTTAATTTTATATGCGAACTAAGACTATGAATCAAATGAATACGATAGATGAGTCATTGTTATTCCAATAATTCCCCAAATATTTACTGAATTATCTGTTGTTTTGGGATCAGAACTGGATACAGGCGATAATTGATTGAAAATATTCCAATTTTAATTTCTACTCCCTCGATCCGTACGTTTCAATCACTTTCAAATGTTAACCAACGTAATCGTTAAAGTATCTTGGGTAATGACTAAACTGTTCTATTCATGTATGACTAAATGTTCACCCACATCTAATATTGTGGCAGCGTGCGTCATCCGTAGACTATCAACGAAAATTCCGTTCCTGACGACTTATTAAAAAATGTGGCCCAAATTATATATCGTGACACTTAACAGAAAATAACCAATATTTAAAAGTATCTCATTTCTCATCAGAAATAATCTGTGATGTATGCTCTAAAGAATTCCACTCAACTCAAACTCAATAGGTTAAGCATTTATCAACAGTTTAGGAAGCCTTTCATTTTCTGTTCGAATGCAGAAATTAACAGTTTTAACAAGCGGTTTAGCAGCGAATTGCTTCTGTTACAACTTGGGATGGACATAACAATAATTTGGAAATATTTAACTGGTTTTGACGATGTATAATGATAGTCAAGTATCAAATACATGAAGTATTCAAAGGAACTTCATATTCCTTTCATACTCTTTATTAACTATTTCCTGTGAAGTGACTTCATATTTCATTTCAATGTTCAATAGGAATACTTATGATATCTTCTATAGTATCAATACAAATTCGTGCTTCTATTCAAAAAGGAATATTCCCTCTCCAAAACCATTTAAATACATGATAATTCTTCGCTTTTCTTCGAAAAAATTATCATTTGACCACGTTGTTTTAAATTTAAAGAAATTGAGTAAAATATGATCTTGTATATTTCATTTAAAGAATATTTGTTGTGAAGAGAAGGTTGCACAAAAATAATTTGCAAATGTGTCTTTAATATTTCCTCACATTATTCAGTCGTAAAGCTACTAATTTTATTTTGCAGAAGTATGAAATTGACATCCTGTTATTTCAAAAGAAAAACAGCTAAAATATAGAATTGAACTCCTTTTTAACAATGAATAATTTGAGGAAATATTAAACCTTTTTTCCAAATAGAGTACTGTAATTTTTCAAAAACAAGTTTATCCGAAAAGAAACAACCACCTTGACTGCTTTATGTTGTTTGTGTAATTTATTTTATTACTAATTAAATTGTTCTAATATCTAGAGCAAAATGTTTTCTTTGATCCTAACTCTCGATGAAACCACCACAATGTTCTACTTTATCTGTTCTATGCAATTAATTATCTTTGTTGAGATCTGATCTTAATTTGTTTGATTTTGCTTTCAACTGTTTGTTATCAATATTCCACACTACTTTAATAGAGAATAAATGACAGATAAAGAACCAAATGAAGGAAAGTAAATGAATGAATGTTTTCACAGCGTATTCGACATCACTAATGAGTTATAACACAAGAAAAAAAGAAGAACCAAATAAGAATACCAAAAAAAAAAAAAAAACACAAAAAATCTTCGAAAATCCTAATGTTTAGTTAATGAATACGTTACTTCAATTACCGGCCTTGTCTTTGTAAATTTTACTGGAGAGGTTTTAAAATATCTTAAAAAGGCGAAGACAACTACTAGTATATGCACGTCGACCGAGAGACTTCATATTAATAGTCCAAGATATGCAAAAGACATACACAGAATATCAAATCCATGCATTGTTCACCCTAATGTGGATCGCAGCTGTAGAAATAATGTAGACTTAATTCTTTTATACTATATAACTGTTAATTATACAATTCGATCACCTCGAAAAAATAACTAACGATTTTGTACCTTAATGACTTAGTGGCATTTAACATCATCAGCTTGTAGGGGTCGAATGCATTTTAAAACGAAATGGTATCCCATTAGATTCAAAGTCATCATTTTGTATCACAAAAGCAGTATACCGCAATGATTATTCGCTATTTCTACTTGATACTAACTAGATATTAGAACCAGTTTAGTCAACACTTTAGTTACAGGCATTGTAGAGATGACTACATTTACAGTCAGAAGTGATCATGGCTGTTTCTCGGTTTTTGCGTAATGCTCGCGATAGTTTGCGCATAAGTATTATTCTTAATTTTATATGCGAACTAAGACTATGAATCAAATGAATACGATAGATGAGTCATTGTTATTCCAATAATTCCCCAAATATTTACTGAATTATCTGTTGTTTTGGGATCAGAACTGGATACAGGCGATAATTGATTGAAAATATTCCAATTTTAATTTCTACTCCCTCGATCCGTACGTTTCAATCACTTTCAAATGTTAACCAACGTAATCGTTAAAGTATCTTGGGTAATGACTAAACTGTTCTATTCATGTATGACTAAATGTTCAACCACATCTAATATTGTGGCAGCGTGCGTCATCCGTAGACTATCAACGAAAATTCCGTTCCTGACGACTTATTAAAAAATGTGGCCCAAATTATATATCGTGACACTTAACAGAAAATAACCAATATTTAAAAGTATCTCATTTCTCATCAGAAATAATCTGTGATGTATGCTCAACTCAAACTCAATAGGTTAAGCATTTATCAACAGTTTAGGAAGCCTTTCATTTTCTGTTCGAATGCAGAAATTAACAGTTTTAACAAGCGGTTTCGCAGCGAATTGCTTCTACAGCAGATCAATCTGTTACAACTTGGGATGGACATAACAATAATTTGGAAATATTTAACTGGTTTTGACGATGTATAATGATAGTCAAGTATCAAATACATGAAGTATTCAAAGGAACTTCATATTCCTTTCATACTCTTTATTAACTATTTCCTGTGAAGTGACTTCATATTTCATTTCAATGTTCAATAGGAATACTTATAATATCTTCTATAGTATCAATATAAATTCGTGCTTCTATTCAAAAAGGAATATTCCCTCTCCAAAACCATTTAAATGCATGATAATTCTTCGCTTTTCTTCGAAAAAATTATCATTTGACCACGTTGTTTTAAATTTAAAGAAATTCAGTAAAATATGATCTTGTATATTTAATTTCAAGAATATTTGTGGTGAACAAAAGGTTGCACAAACATACTTTGCAAATGTGTCTTTAATATTTCCTCACATTATTCAGTCGTAAAGCTACTAATTTTATTTTGCAGAAGTATGAAATTGACATCCTGTTATTTCAAAAGAAAAACAGCTAAAATATAGAATTGAACTCCTTTTTAACAATGAATAATTTGAGGAAATATTAAACCTTTTTTCCAAATAGAGTACTGTAATTTTTCAAAAACAAGTTTATCCGAAAAGAAACAACCACCTTGACTGCTTTATGTTGTTTGTGTAATTTATTTTATTACTAATTAAATTGTTCTAATATCTAGAGCAAAATGTTTTCTTTGATCCTAACTCTCGATGAAACCACCACAATGTTCTACTTTATCTGTTCTATGCAATTAATTATCTTTGTTGAATTAAATCAATTGCATTTGTTCAGCCTATATAATTGTATAGATGAGATCTGATCTTAATTTGTTTGGTTTTGCTTTCAACTGTGTGTTATCAATATTCCACACTACTTTAATAGAGAATAAATGACAGATAAAGAACCAAATGAAGGAAAGTAAATGAATGAATGTTTTCACAGCGTATTCGACATCACTAATGAGTTATAACACAAGGAAAAAACAAGAATCAAACAAGTACACCAATAAAAAAAAACACACAAAAATATCTTCGAAAATCCTAATGTTTAGTTAATGAATACGTTACTTCAATTACCGGCCTTGTCTTTGTAAATTTTACTGGAGAGGTTTTAAAATATCTTGAAAAGGCGAAGACAACTACTAGTATATGTACGTCGACCGAGAGACTTCATATTAATAGTCCAAGATATGCAAAAGACATACACAGAATATCAAATCCATGCATTTTTCACCCTAATGTGGATCGCAGCTGTAGAAATAATGTAGACTTAATTATTTTATTCTATATAACTGTTAATTATATAATTCGATCACCTCGAAAAAATAACTAACGATTTTGTACCTCAATGACTTAGTGGCATGTAACATCATCAGCTTGTAGGGGTCGAATGCATTTTAAAACGAAATGGTATCCCATTAGATTCAAAGTCATCATTTTGTATCACAAAAGCAGTATACCGCAATGATTATTCGCTATTTCTACTTGATACTAACTAGATATTAGAACCAGTTTAGTCAACACTTTAGTTACAGGCATTGTAGAGATGACTACATTTACAGTCAGAAGTGATCATGGCTGTTTCTCGGTTTTTGCGTAATGCTCGCGATAGTTTGCGCATAAGTATTATTCTTAATTTTATATGCGAACTAAGACTATGAATAAAATGAATACGATAGATGAGTCATTGTTGTTCCAATAATTCCCCAAATATTTACTGAATTATCTGTTGTTTTGGGATCAGAACTGGATACAGGCGACAATTGATTGAAAATATTTTATTTTTTTTAACTTTTATTTAACTTTAATTTCTACTCCCTCGATCCGTACGTTTCAATAACTTCCAAATGTTAACCAACGTAATCGTTAAATAATTTTGGATAATGACTAAACTGTTCTATTCATATAAGACTAAATATTCACCCACATCTACTATTGCGGCAGCGTGCGTGTGTGACCACTTAACAGTATTCATTTTCAATTATGGTCATCCGTAGACTATCAACGAACATTGCGTTCATGACATAACGACTTATTAAAAAATGTGGCCCAAAGTATATATCGTGACGCTTATAAGATAATAACCAATATTCAAATGTATCTCATTTCTCATCAGGAATAATCTATGATGCACGCTCTAATGAATTCCTCCCAACTCAAACTTATAGGTTAAGCATTTATCAAAAGTTTCGGAAGCCTTTCATTTTCTCTTCGAATGCAGAAATTAACAGCTATAACAAGCGGTTTAGCAGCAAATTGCTTCTACAGCAGATCAATCTGTTACAACTCGGGATGGACATCACAATAATTTGGAAATATTTAACTGGTTTTGACGATGTATAATGATAGTCAAGTATCAAATACATGAAGTATTCAAAGGAACTTCAT
This sequence comes from Coelopa pilipes, assembly GCA_947389925.1. Classification (NCBI taxonomy): domain Eukaryota; kingdom Metazoa; phylum Arthropoda; class Insecta; order Diptera; family Coelopidae; genus Coelopa; species Coelopa pilipes. Next base: position 18,445,389 of record OX376698.1, on the reverse strand, counting down.
ATTCCATTCATACTCTTTATTAACTATTTCCTGTGAAGTGACTTCATATTTCATTTCAATGTTCAATAGGAATACTTATGATATCTTCTATAGTATCAATACAAATTCGTGCTTCTATTCAAAAAGGAATATTCCCTCTCCAAAACCATTTAAATGCATGATAATTCTTCGCTTTTCTTCGAAAAAATTATCATTTGACCACGTTGTTTTAAATTTAAAGAAATTCAGTAAAATATGATCTTGTATATTTCATTTCAAGAATATTTGTGGTGAAGAGAAGGTTGCACAAAAATAATTTGCAAATGTGTCTTTAATATTTCCTCACATTATTCAGTCGTAAAGCTACCAATTTTATTTTGCAGAAGTATGAAATTGACATCCTGTTATTTCAAAAGAAAAACAGCTAAAATATAGAATTGAACTCCTTTTTAACAATGAATAATTTGAGGAAATATTAAACCTTTTTTCCAAATAGAGTACTGTAATTTTTCAAAAACAAGTTTATCCGAAAAGAAACAACCACCTTGACTGCTTTATGTTGTTTGTGTAATTTATTTTATTACTAATTAAATTGTTCTAATATCTAGAGCAAAATGTTTTCTTTGATCCTAACTCTCGATGAAACCACCACAATGTTCTACTTTATCTGTTCTATGCAATTAATTATCTTTGTTGAATTAAATCAATTGCATTTGTTCAGCCTATATAATTGTATAGATGAGATCTGATCTTAATTTGTTTGATTTTGCTTTCAACTGTGTGTTCTCAATATTCCACACTACTTTAATAGAGAATAAATGACAGATAAAGAACCAAATGAAGGAAAGTAAATGAATGAATGTTTTCACAGCGTATTCGACATCACTAATGAGTTATAACACAAGAAAAAAAGAAGAACCAACTAAGAATACCAAAAAAAAAAAAAAAAAAACACAAAAAAATCTTCGAAAATCCTAATGTTTAGTTAATGAATACGTTACTTCAATTACCGGCCTTGTCTTTGTAAATTTTACTGGAGAGGTTTTAAAATATCTTAAAAAGGCGAAGACAACTACTAGTATATGCACGTCGACCGAGAGACTTCATATTAATAGTCCAAGATATGCAAAAGACATACACAGAATATCAAATCCATGCATTGTTCACCCTAATGTGGATCGCAGCTGTAGAAATAATGTAGACTTAATTCTTTTATTCTATATAACTGTTAATTATACAATTCGATCACCTCGGCTAAATAACTCACGATTTTGTACCTTAATGACTTAGTGGCATGTAACATCATCAGCTTGTAGGGGCCGAATGCATTTTAAAACGAAATGGTATTCCATTAGATTCAAAGTCATCATTTTGTACCACAAAAGTAGTATACCGCATTGATTATTCGCTATTTCTACTTGATACTAACAAGATATTAGAAAAAGTTTAGTCAACACTTTCGTTACAGGCATTGTAGAGATGACTCCATTTACAGTCAGAAGTGATCATGGCTGTTTCTCGGTTATTGCGTGATGCTCGTGATAATTTGCGCATAAGTATTATTCTTAATTTTATATGCGAACTAAGACTATGAAGAAAATGAATACGATAGACGAGTCATTGTTGTTCCAATAATTCCACAAATATTTACTGGATTATCTGTTGTTTTGGGATCAGAACTGGATACAGGCGACAATTGATTGAAAATATTTTATTTTTTTTAACTTTTATTTAAATTTAATTTCTACTCCCTCGATCCGTACGTTTCAATAACTTCCAAATGTTAACCAACGTAATCGTTAAATAATTTTGGATAATGACTAAACTGTTCTATTCATATAAGACTAAATGTTCACCCACATCTACTATCGCGACTACAGCGTGCGTGTGTGACCACTTAACAGTATTCATTTTCAATTACGGTCATCCGTAGACTATCAACGAACATTGCGTTCATGACATAACGACTTATTAAAAAATGTGGCCCAAAGTATATATCGTGACGCTTATAAGATAATAACCAATATTCAAATGTATCTCATTTCTCATCAGGATGATGCACGCTCTAATGAATTCCTCCCAACTCAAACTTATAGGTTAAGCATTTATCAAAAGTTTCGGAAGCCTTTCATTTTCTCTTCGAATGCAGAAATTAACAGCTTTAACAAGCGGTTTAGCAGCGAATTGCTTCTACAGCAGATCAATCTGTTACAACTCGGGATGGACATCACAATAATTTGGAAATATTTAACTGGTTTTGACGATGTATAATGATAGTAAAGTATCAAATACATGAAGTATTCAAATGAACTTCATATTCCTTTCATACTCTTTATTAACTATTTCCTGTGAAGTGACTTCATATTTCATTTCAATGTTCAACAGGAATACTTATAATATCTTCTATAGTATCAATATAAATTCGTGGTTCTGTTCAAAAAGGAATATTCCCTCTCCAAAACCATTCAAATGCATGATTATTCTTCGATTTTCTTCGATATTTTTTTCATTTGTCCACGTTGTTTTAAATTTAAAGAAATTGAGTAAAATATGATCTTGTATATTTCATTTCAAGAATATTTGTTGTGAACAGAAGGTTGCACAAAAATAATTTGCAAATGTGTCTTTAATATTTCCTGACATTATTCAGTCGTAAAGCTACTAATTTTATTTTGCAGAAGTATGAAATTGACATCCTGTTATTTCAAGAGAAAAACGGCTAGAATCTATAATTGAATTCCTTTTTAAAAATGAATAATGTGAGGAAATATTAAATACTTTTTTCAAATGGAGCACGGTCGTTTTTCAAAAACAAGTTTATACGAAAAGAAATAACCACCTTGACTGCTTTATGTTGTTTGTGTAATTTATTTTATTATTAATTAAATTGTTCTATTATCTAGAGCAAAATGTTTTCTTTGATCCGAACTCTAGATGATCTACTTTATCTGTTCTAAGTAATTAAATATCTTTGTTGAAGTAAATCAATTTCATTTGTTCAGCCTATATGATTGTATAGATAAGATCTAATCCTAATTTATTTGCTTTTGCTTTCAATTGTGTATTATCAATATTTTACACTACTTTAATAGAGACTAAATGACAGTTAAAGGACAAAATGAAGGAAAGTAAATGAATGGATGTTTTCTCAGCGTATTCGACATCACTAATGAGTTATAACACAAGAAAAAATAATAAACAAAAAACAAAGACACAAAAAAAATCTTCGAAAAACCTAAGATCAAGTTAACTTATTCATTACATTAATTACCGGCCTTGTCTTTGTAAATTATAGTGGAGAAATTATGAAATATTATTCTATTTGCCGTCGGCATTGACCTTTATTTTGGGATCAGAACTGGATATGGGCGTTTGATAATTATTTCCAAGAAAATCCGGTTTACATTTAAACTCTCTCGAGTAGATGATTTTGTATCCATATGCGGAAAGCCAAGAAGAAAACGTTCATCTACGTCCTTAAGCAGTTGGGTATATCTTAATAATGGGCCAATATCGAATTTTCTTGAAGGTGATTTTTTTTATTTTTATTCATTGTTCTGTTCGCACTAATCCAAATTTGTAATGCCAACAACTATTGGAGGAATATAATATGAATAAATAGTATAATGTTAATAAATTATTTATAATTATAAAATTCATATTTTAATGATGATGTCAATGGTTATGAGATACTAGCGGCTAAAGTCAGAACATCTGTAGAATTCTTGTATGGAATTTTCGGTTACCCGGGTTTGAAGCTGGGCTCAAATTCTTTTTCTTTACGGTTTCTGTGTGATCACCAATAAAGAGATTTATTCAATATTCTGATAATTATAATATGGTTACAGTATATTAAAGATAAAAAAAACTCGCACTTCTCATGTGCATTTGATGATCTTGAGATGTCCAGGGGATTCTCGTCTCATATCATTTTGGTTCGTTGACTCAGGCAATGGATATGCTAAAGTCAATGAAGTCATTGTTATGGACAATTTCAAGATCTAATAGCAAGTAGATTAATTTCCTCTATTGGCAAAAATATATAACTAAAAATAGTATTGCAATATTTTATTATATTCCTTTCCAACCATTATTACAACATATTGACTGACTAATAGAGATAACAAACTTATTTATTATTTATTGAACACTAATACTTTTAACTAGTATTTTAGAAATTAAATACACAATTAACTGAAATTTTTAAAAGAGTCTGTGCAATATTCAATTTTTAATTTTACGTGAGTGCTGTTTTTTCACTGTAGGGTGCATCATAATCTCCATGTGGTTTGATTGTGACACAGAAACGCCATGAAGATGAATTTCGCCGAAATGCGGGACTTGGAACGCCGAAGGTTTTACTATGCTGGAGTTTAATCAGCACTTGATGTGACTCCTTTTGTTGCTGGACTGAGCAGCAGCTGGACTCTGCAGACTTAAATGCCAAAAAAATGTTCTTGGCAAAATGTTGCTTGGCGAATATTGAGCCGGGTCGTGCTATATATTAATTAATTATCAAACCAGCACGACTTTCTTTAATTTAATTTAAAACGACGAAAAAAACATTCTCGCAAACTTAATTAAAAATTTTATTTCAAGTCTTTAAACTGTTGGACTTATTAGACCAACTGGTCACGCACAAATTTTTGTAAGCGAAGTGTTCGCTTTGACTGACTCATCACGACTGAGCGTGCCGACAAAAACAATGCTGTGGCCAATGCTTGTGCATAGACAATGCGCTGGGCTACAACAACCACATTGCGTGCCTCGACTCTCAGCTTTGGTGACAATAACGTCAAGCAGAGAAAGGTCAGGCAATAAAATGCAACAACGACATACAGATCATACCAAGTGCATGGAGAGCGTAGTGGCAAACTTTTTATGCATGCACTTAGATAGTGGAGATTGATACGCAATTTGTAAATACTCTCTGTTGCTATACTCCAAATATTTTCATCGCTCGTTTATCCTATTTGGAGTAAACAAACCCGGTAAAGATGTGAGATGTTAATAGAGATGAAACATCACCGTCTATATTAGAGATGGTATTTTTGTTTTGTTTTGTTTTGTTCTTATGACCATTACAGCTTCGGCTGGTCAACAGAACGTTATTCCTATTCCCGCGAAGAAAAATGATTCAATGCCACCTCTCTAGGATCCGAAATATGTCTTTTTCGCTAAGTCTGACACAGGGGTCTCGATTGCGACCTGGGCTGGCCCGATCTTTTTTCGGCCGGGTTTTTTCGGTCCGGGTTTTTTCGGCCCTGGTTTTTTCGGCCCGGGCCATCGATCCGACCTTGGTCGGTCGGCTTAACAGTCAAGCGTTCGAGCATCACAAAAACGAAAAAGGTAGAAAATGTTCTCTCAGCGAGAGAGAATGGGTTTCGAGCGTTGTCCGTCGGTGATCCCTTGTGCCTTTGTGTATCTTTAATCTGACGCATGTCTGTCCATCGATGTGGTTTTGTTGTTGTTTTGATGCGTGGATGATATTTCAATTCTGCGTACCTAGATTAAAAAGTAGCGCATTTGATGTATGCGAATCTGCATATGGAGGAATTTCTTCGACATTATGAAGGAACTTAAAAAAATTAACTTAATAACAACTTTTCAAAAAAAAAATAATATTTTTTTGTATTAAAATTTTTAGATAAAATTATTTTTTCTAAAAACGAATTAAAATAAAAATTTTTTAAAACATAAAAAAAACATTTGTTTAATAAAACACAAATTGGAACGCATTATGCGCGTCTTATTAATTTAGGTAGGCATATACGCAGAATTCCAATCTCATATATACAAAACGAAAACAAATTCAACACAAAGCGGCGTTCGCACACGCGTCGCATTCTAGATACACAAAAATACAAGGGATCACCGACAGAAAACGCTCGAAAACCATTCCCCCTCGCTGAGAGAAAATGTTCTACCTACTTCGCTCTCATCATAATCGAATGCTCGACTTTCGAGCCGACCGACCCGGGCCGGGAAATGCTCGGGTAATCGAGACCTCTGGTCTGACATTTGAAGCTAATAATTCGAGTTGTTTATGTGAAATGATTGTACATCAGTCTCACGGAATTAATTTTAACCAAAACTTCTTTTAAAATAATTCACTGATTCAGCTACTCACGTTCTCATATATTTATTATACATACGTTTGTATGTATATGTATATATAATATATATTGTATAAGTTATTATTTATTCTGGTATATCTTCTTTGCATTTCTTATAATATTTTATATTGATGTGATTGTTGCCAAATTTACTGTTTAAACGTAATATCTTTACTTTGACATAATGGATATCTATTTTCTACTATGTGGTAAGTTAATTTTGGAAGTATGCCAAATTAAAATGTTTCCTGTTCGGGCGCCAATTATTGTGTATCGTGTAGCAAATTTCTACTCGGTTACATAGTCATTCTAAAATGTTCAATTAATTTTAAATTTTATTTTCTCGAACCTGTTGAGAAGTTTTCCGTAATAGTTTTTTGTATTTGTTCTTATTTACGTAGTATTAATTAATTAATATGTTCGTCAAATATAATTAACATTATCTCTAGTTCTATATCAGCTAGTTCTATATGTAGATCTTCAACACTTGCATCTATGAAATTGCATATATTATAAAAAAAGTACATATGAAATAACTGTTTTATTTGTTTTAGATCAATGAGCTTGTTGTTTTGAAGTCCATTTATGATATTATATATAAGATGATTACGTTAGCAATATTGTGATTATAAGAATGAAATTCGCTGAATTCAGAACCTACGTAGGGCTTGATTTGTAGATTGCTGTTAGCGATATCAAATGATGAATGAATACTAATTGGAAAAAAGTTGACAGAATATTATGAACACAATAAACAAACTGACGACAGTTAATCAGTTAGCGATCTATATATTATACCAGCTCGAAATCCCGAGAAATTGAGACACATACTTTTAAGTTATAGTTCTAACTAGTCATCTGAAAAACCATTAAATTTCCGCAAATGATATAATACTATACAATTTAGTTGAAACTGACTTCATTTGAAATTGTTGCTTCTATGCAAATATATTTTATACGTATATATTTGAAGTTTAATGTATACACACATTTTTTGTATCCATTTATTGCTGACAGTTTTAAAATAATTGTTGTTTTTATAAAATCAATTTGATATTAGAATGTTTCAAAGCCAATTTAAGTTTGAAAATATATAGCGAAGCAATCAAATAATGTGTTCTATTAAAATAAGCAAAAGTCAAAGTTTTACAAATATAAAGCTTATTCACTGATAAATATCTAAAAGCTTTTTCAGATATGTCTACAATAATATGGCAAATATCCAAAACGAATATACACATAATAATCTTATATTTCTATTTATATAATAACCTTTACGTCATAAACTAAAGACATACATCGAAACATTACTTAAAATATACATACAATAACAAACATATATAAAATACATAAAATTAGGAGATTTCTGTATGAACGAACTTCATTCTACTAGAAAATGTATATTAAAAATAAAAACATTAAGAAAATAATAATAATAATAATAATAATAATAATAATAATAATAATAATAATAATAATAATAATAATAAAAAGTAATAATAATAATAATAATAATAATAATAATAATAATAATAATAATAATAATAATAATAATAAAAAGTAATAATAATAATAATAAGAATTATAATTATAATAATAATAATAATAACAATAATAATAATAATAATAATAATAATAATAATAATAATAATAATAATAATAATAATAATAATAATAATAATAATAATAATAATAATAATAATAATAATAATAATAATAATAATAACATTAATAATAACAATAACAATAATAATAATAATAATAATAATAATAATAATAATAATAATAATAATAATAATAATAATAATAATAATAATAATAATAATAATAATAATAAAAATAATAATAATAATAATAATAATAACAATAATAATAATAATAATAATAATAATAATTATAATAATAATAATAATAAGAATAATAGTAATAATAAGAATATTTAGAATAAGACTAAATATATATATATATAGATATATATGGTATATATATATATAGATATATATGGTATATATATATGTATATATATATATATGGTATACTATATATATATATATATATATATATACTATATAAGAGCTACAGACGATTTTGCATATAAGAGAGAGTGGTAGTATATCGATAAAAAAATCTATGATATTAATGAGTGCGTATAGTGAGCTTCCACCGAAAAGTTTAAATTTAGAAATGTTCGAGGCTTTAAGCTTTTAGTATTTTGAAAAATTTTAGTCACTCCCTAGTTGTTGTAGTAGACGAGTCGGAATATATTTATATAATAGTCGATTCATTATACGTTAATGAAGTAATGTGGTTGTAGTTCAAGGAAATATTTGAAATATTAATTTGAAAAAAACGTAAATAAGTACAGGTTTATGAAATATAATTTGAATTTCAATATTTTGAATTACGTAACTGTGTGTCGCTGCATTCGTGTGATCCTAATTTTGTATCAAAAGCTTTCTTTTACATTTAAATTTTATTCCGCGTGTGTGTTTCGAAATCACGTTTATACTTCAATTTGAATTGAATTATTCGATGGAATTTATTTCAATTTATTTTAAATTGATCTGTTCCGTTCGGCTTCACGAATCCATTTTAAATATTATTAAATATTATTAAATCCAATAATACATATTATATCAGAATTTTTAAAATCAGTAATAACATAGATTTATATAAGGAGACATAAATTTAGCAACACAATTTCGTGAAATATATCAATGGAAGAAATCAAATAAAAATTTCTAAATTTGTGAATATTTTATTTAAAATTTGAATATTAATAATTTTTAATCCATTACATTATCTTATTCATTAAAAGCTATTAAGAAAAAAAGATTATCAACCTCCTAAAACATGATAAGTGTAAGTGAGAGGCAAAACTTGTTATTAACGTAAAATTATCCCTCTCTTCATCAAAGTTTGGCTCTTTGGAATGGATTTAAATTGAAATAAATGGAAATAATGGACAGAAATTTAAACTGGTTTGTTTTACAAATCCCTACTTCAAATAAATACACACTTTTTTTATGTTTATCCGAATAATATATATCTATATATAGTTGTATATTAGATTTTATTAATGTGTTTTTTTTTAGAATATTGCTTATATATTCGGAGACAATAAAAGTATTAGTGAACATATTAAACTCCCCATTCAGCGTATAAACGACTACCAACTTCTATTAAAGGTAGGTTAGTTATTAAATAAACATTGCATATATATATATATATATATATATATATATATATATATATATATATATATATAGATATGTAGATATGTAGATATGTAGATATATCAATTACATATATAAATTTATATATACATAGATATATATATATATCTATATATATTCATTCATAATAATAATTTCATTAAATTTCTGAACATCTACAAAATCTAGAAACGATACGCTTTATTCTAAAGAGTGCATGTTTTAATAAATCGCAAATCGCAATACAAAATATATATAAAAAATCCAGCTTATTGCGCTTAGCTGCAAGACTACTATGCATTTCTTTTTTTTTTTTTTTTGTTTGTTTTTGTCTTTTGTTTATTTGCAGGAATTATTAAAATGCTCATTCAACACACCGGATAGCTTAAGAGAATTAGAAAGAGCTTTAGAGTTAATGCTTAGTGTGCCTAGTCGGGCTCTTGATAACTCATATTTATCTAGTATTGAAGGATATAAAGGAAATATACATAAATTGGGTAGATTGTTATCACATGGTTGGTGGACTAAAATAGAAAGTAATGGGAAATCTCATGATCGATATGTGTTCCTATTTAAGTCTAGAATACTAATATGCAAAGCTAGAAATATCAGCAATGATCGGTCAATATTTATGTTATCAGACATTGTTAAATTACCAAATTGTAAAGTGGAAATCAATTCGAGTGAAAAGTGTTTGTTAATAACGTCTAAAAACCAAAGTAACGATTATTGTGAAATACCAATTAAGATTAAACCACACAAAGAATCATTTGAGAGATTGTGGTATGAAGAAATTGTTTTAAATGTTAATAACAGTTTAGCATTATTTGAACATAAAAATGATGACATACGTTTAGACTCTAAACAAGTATTTCTAGCAGATCAGAAGATACTGCGTTTGCCCAAAAAAGCATCTGCTCACAAGCCTAATTCAGGTGGAAGACCTTCAGACGTAGCTCAGGATTATTTTTTATCTAAAGAAGAAAAGGAAAAACTTTACTTACAACAGAGGAAGTTACTAAAACTAGAAAGCCATGCTATTAAGTTCAATAAATTAGTCCAAAGTGAGATAACAAAAAATAAAGACAACATAAACGAATACTTCAAAGATACTAGTTTAGAAAATAAATGTAATATAAACATTCTAAATATAGAAAAAGAATCTGTTTTAGGCTCTGAAAGCAACAAACAAAAAGAAATAACTTATAGCGAAGAAAGAAATACATTGAATAATACAAATGAAAACGATAACAGCTCTAGTTGTATTGAAAAGGAAAATGGAGCTTTAGAAGTGAAATGTGAAAATATATTTTCATACAATCCTGAAAATATTAAGGAACTTCCATATAATAAAACTAATAATCTTTCGTACGTACATAATATCAATGATCCCAAAATTACAGTAATACGATCTAAAGAAACCCCTAAAATGCCAAAGCTTGTAGTGGAAGGTTTTATAAGTGATAATGCTAAAGTATGCCAAGATGTTGAAACAATTTCCTCAGAAGGTAATACTAAATTTAATGTTACTAATATAGGAGATACAATTTCGCTTGCAAAACTTAACAATGCTGTAGCTTCCTTTACAGCAGGGAGTGCTCAATATACTTCAGAGCCTCCTCCACCACCTATACCGCCACATGCAGTACGCATGCCAGGCTTCTTCCAACCATTGCCTCGCATATCTTACGAAACTACATTAGAAATATTAATTGTAAAATCACGACCACCTTTACCTTCTCCACCTCCTCCGCCACCATTAAAGCGTGTTCTAGTCCATACTGAGAGCCTAGAACAAAAGACAAAAAACTTTTTAGAAGGTATTTATGATATAAGTAGCTATGATACATCTTTGCGAACAGCGAAAAAAAAAATTCGTTCTATTAAAAGTTCGGTGCTAAAATCGAGCGATACTACAAAATATGCTGAAGATACTGTTCAAAAGGCAAAAGCACGTGATTTTTCACATATTTTTACCCCTCCTATTCATAAAAAAAGGCCAACCTACGAAGTAATCGAAATACCGTATGAACAAGGTGATACAGACGAATGTACTAAATCTATAGCCGGAGATATTAGAGAAATAAGTGCCGATATAGAAACAAGAGGACATAGTATTGCTGAAATGGATGATTACTACTCATCTAAATGTTCAACACGATCAACACGACAACGAACTGAACGTAAGTTAATTAAAATGTATATTTACCTAATACAGTTATTTACAATATAAGTTTACCGGTATTGTGAAGAATATGAATCACATTACATTAAAAAAATGCTTTTATTACATTTTCTCAATTCCATAAAAATTACTTACCCAATTGTTTATTTATAGTAATATATAAATAAATAGTTTAGAACATACAGACTATACTGTACTAAGAAAATCTATACATTTGTTATATTCGAAATATATAGTAAACACCTCAGAACGTGACTGTAATCGAATAGCATCAATTGAAAGCGTTGCTAGTTGCCAACAATACACCAAAACCTATTGTAAATCCAATATCGATCAATCTGAACAACGAGAATTATTATATTCGCCTCTATCTAACAAACGTGCTGACTCTATTGCTGAAGATTACTCATATTCACGTTCGGAAGATCAACAGCACTCTTCAAAAACAGGAACATATTCAAAAATGTTGGATGAAAATGCAGTGCATGCAATTGAAAAGCCTATAGTCATAAAAATGCTTAAAAGCATTCAAGTGCAACGTAAGTAATCTAATACATTCACAAGGGAAAAACACTTTTTTGTGTTTTTTTTAAATTTATATCATCCTTTATATGTTAAAAATTAATATATTTTTAATTTCGACAGTTGGCGAAAATGCACATTTCGAAATTCAATACAAAGAAAAGCCTGGACTAGTTACTTGGTTAAAGGATAATAAACCTCTTGATGATCGATATGCGGATCGCATTACTAAAACAGAAGCACCGATGAATTCATTTCGGCTGGATATAAAAAACTGCAGGTAAACCAAATTTAATTAGAGTTATATAATTTAATGAAAATTTAGTAATTATTGAAGATGCAATTAGTTAAAAATAATTAATTTTTTAATTTGAAAACTGTAGAATTCATATTCATTGGAGTTAATGGTTCAAACAAATTTTTTGAAAATAATTTGTAACCATTTTAAATAATAACAAATCGTATATAATAAAATATAATTCTAGAACTTATATTCGAATCAGTAGAAATTCAGTTGATTATAAATTAGATTTAAGTGAAGTTTAAAGACATTTACGAAACAATTGTATAACAATTAGGATGTGATATTTTAATCAAGACGCGTCAATTAATCACTAAAAAGTATGGTTCCCTACAAATACGATTCTCAGTATTTAACACGAACGATTGTCTCCGGAAATTCAGAGTAGGGTTTGTTGTTTTGGTCCTCGATCGATTATTATTAATTAATGTATTGTACGGTATGTATATGTATGCCTAATTCTATCCGAAGAATCTATAGAAATTATAAAATTTGAATATTTTTTAAATTTAATATATATTTAAGTCCAATTATACAAGTCTTCATTAGTACAATTGCCACATGTCACTTGAATATGAAAAGATTCTTTTGCAGGACAATTTTAATTAGTAACAACTCAGTATGATTTGAATTTAAATTTTTTCCGATGAAAACCAATTTTCAAGATAGTGAAAAGAACAACTGGTACTTGGTAATTGTTTATAAATTCTATATTATTCCTCTTGTAACATCTGTTCAGATTGAATGGAGAAATCTCACTTCGAAAGAGAGATCTTTCATGTTAAAGACCCAAATGTATTTTCCCATGGGTTCGCTGTAAATCTTCCAATCTCTTATTGTTTTAACGTTCTTTGTTCTTTATTACCTTGTGACCGCCTCATGAATAGTATGAGTCTTAACACAGGGGACAATGAATTCTCGGTTAACCCTGGCTTCAAATTATCCAGGATCGGTGTCGTATTTTTTCCTCAACTAGAAGATTGGCAATGATTAGATTATATCGTGAACTTTGTAAACAGCTTCCAAATTATAACCAAATTGCTTTTTTGGTCAAATATTTTAAAACTCTTGAAAATTATTAATGTCTGTATATTATATGTTTTGTATATATATGTATATATGTGTTTCTTCTATTGACCTTAATAGTATGAAACGATTTGCATTACGCGATCCTCCATAAGAGTTTTAAATATAGCCATTTCTTCCATTTTTTATAGGTAAAATTTATTCACAAAAAAAAAATATATATATATATATATACATTTTTTATTCAAGTCTTGACTTTTGTGGAGTTCCGATATTATAAATACCATTATGCAACAACTTTAAAATATTGAATACATTATTTTAGCTTCATGTAATAAGTCCGTTGGCAATAAATTAATTGTAACCATTTCTTTAATTGTCTGATTTTGTTGAAATTGGAATTTTCTTTTAAAAAGAGGATTCATGTAGGGTTATCTTCATTGCGCCAAAAGCTTATACCCAGTACCTTTCATTTAACTAATTTGTAATATTGTTTTTTTTTCTTGTTTTTTTTTTTTTTTTTTGGTATTACTATATATAATTTTTTTTACGAATGATTTCTAAATATCAGTTGCTTATGGGGCTTGAAAAACTGTAATATTCATGACAAGAGATGAACATGGAAATAATACTTGTTAATATAAAGTTTTTCAATATGAATTATAAATTTGTAGTATTGCGTGATATTAATGACAATAAAATTATAAGAATAATAGAGAAATATATAATAATAGAGGTGATTACCTTGCCATTGAGAAATTATACTATATTATATAATTTGGCTCTATTTTGAATCTTGAACCCTTATACAGTGGTTCAATAATTTTTCATACAGCAGCTACATCTATATTTATTAATGTTAAAATGTTATTTAGAACAAAATGAATTTTAATAGATATTTTTAAATGACTTTCATAAACATTTTCTTTCTAAACTTAAACATTAAATAATAAATAAATTTGATATATATCCGTTCAATACAACACTTGACTTACAATAATGAACTTGCATACTGATTCTGAAAAGGCCGTGAGTTTCGACCATTTTTAGAAAATCCCTTAATACAACGATGTGGTCATTCTGCTTATGCAGTCAAAGGAGAGTAATGGTTTTACGACCGGGTTTAAGAACGAAAAAGGAGAATCTTGTAACAAACATCCATGACAGTACACTGAGAATATGGAGGAATTATTTTTCCAACATTCTCAATGAAAACAATGGATACAATTTCGGTATTATGGGCGACCTGTTGCCGCCGTTATCTCACAACTTGGAAATAATGAGATTTTCTTTCGGGGCGTCACAAAGATATATATTTGATAAATAATGAATATATACATTTTAAAATTACCTTAAGAAAATAGTTAAAAAACTTGTCTCAATACGGTTGATCATATGCACAATACCCTAGATAAACTGATAGGGCTCATCGAAATGCTAGAAATTCTTTTTTGTTGTTCTTTCTATCCATAAATTAGTAATTTTTTTGTTTCTGATTTACGTAATAAACAATTATACTAGAAAGTTAAAAGTAAAAAAAATTAAACAAACATTACAATTTCTCAAAATTCGTAAAGACTTGTTTTATAAAGGCTGTTGTACGAAGTCATTATTGGAATACTGTATTTATATAGCTCAAGTATTCTAACATTTATTAAGTCGATAATTATTTAGTGAAATAGATGTTGGAACCTATACTGTAAAAGCTATTTCTGCCACGGAAACTACTACCTGTTCAGCTCAGTTGGCAGTGGGCCAAGGTGAATAATGAGTTATTTGATGTAATAAAAGAATTAACTAAATTATTATTTTTTACAAAGTTGACGGTTTGGATGAAACTAAGACAAATGTTGGACCAGTTTTTCTTGTATCTCTTAAGGATGCGGAAATGTTAGAAAACACATTATTTCGTTTTTTAATAAAAGTTATGGGAGATCCAAAACCACGAGTAAAATTGCAAGTATTATTAAAACATGTTTGAACAAGGCTTATTCATATTATACATATATCTAATATAGCTATAAAGACGACAAAGAAATCTTTGAATCCGACAATCATATTCAAATAATACGCGAAAAAGATTATTTAGGTTATTATGAGTTAGTCATTAATGACGTGTGTTCGCAAGATGCTGGTATTTATTCATGTAAGGCTGTTAATAAATTGGGTGAAGCTGTTTGTGAAGCTACAGTCACTACTGTTGGTTAGTAAATAATCTTAAATTTTTGTATAATATTTAAACATACTTTTTTTAGAAGATAAAAATTTGTTTGGATCCCTAAGTGGACAAATTTTACCTGCTGGTGAATGTTCAAATTTTGTATGGAAGCGCAATGGTGTAGAATTCGATCCTGAAGAGCGTTTTAAAGTCATTTTCGGAGAAGATGAAGATTCCCTAGCTCTAGTTTTTCAACATGTTAAACCAGAAGATGCTGGTATTTATACTTGTGTAGCACAGACTACTACTGGAAACATATCATGTAGCGCCGAATTATCTGTGCAAGGTGCCATACAAACACTCCATAGAGAGCCAGAAGAGCCAACGATTTTAATAGATCACAAGGAGCCTAATGCAAGTGTGGGAGGTTCTGCAATTTTAGAATTACATTGCAAAGGATTTCCAAAGCCTGCAATTCAATGGAAGCATGAGGATCATATTGTACAAACTGATGAACGTCATAAATTTATGTATGAAGATGAAGAAAGTATGTCATTGGTAATCAAAAATGTCTTACCTGAGGATGCAGGCGAGTACACAATTCATGCAGTTAATGAACTGGGTGAGGACATATCATCAATTAATCTAGTTGTTAAAGGTTGGTTTTTACTTACTCTAATATTTATTAATATATATACTTGCATTATATTCTTGCGTTATAGCTCCACCCAAGATTAAAAAAATATCTGATGTAATATGCACAGCTGGAGAAAATGTTCGCATGGAAGTGGAGATTGAAGGTTTTCCTAAACCGTCTATTAAGCTTTGTAACAATGGTATTGATGTAACAAATCATGACCAATTTAACCTAAACTGCTCAACCATTTCAAAAAGTACTCACCAAATTGTTATTGAAATGAAAAATATTACTCTATCTAATTCCGGTTCATTTACGATTACTGCAACCAATGAACTTAGCCAAACTTCAGAATTTTGGAACTGTATAGTAAACTCTAAACCAGTAATTGTTAAACAGTTAGAAGCCGAGTATGTTCATGGAGAAGGAGAAACGGTTGTAATGTCTGTTAGAATAGATGCTTATCCAGAAGCTGATTTAAAATGGTTTCAAGATGAGAAAGAAATTAATCTTACTGATCAGAAATATATCATCTTAAAAGACGGTAATATCCACACATTAAAAATAAAAAATATTTCGCGCGTAGATGCAGCAAAATATACAGTTAAAGCTTCAAACAAACATGGTTCAGTAACAAGTAAAACGGACTTGCGTGTAAAATGCACACCAGAATTTACGAAAAAATTAACAAATATTGTTGTTTCTGAGGGTGATACAAATATTGACCTCGTTGTTAGAGTGGATGCCTACCCAGAACCACATATCCTGTGGTATATAGATGGTATTGAAATAGACGAAAAAAGAAAAGAATTCCGTCGGATAAATGAAAATAATGAGTTTAAGCTTATTTTAAATGAAGTCACTACCGCACTGGATGGTACATATTGTTGTAAGTTGATGAATGACTACGGAAAATTGGAAAATGAGTGTATGGTTACAGTAAACTGTAAGTGAGGATTTAAATATAATATCTGTTATAAATCCATTTCTAACAATGTTGCGTATATAGGTAAGCCAAAGATACGTAAACCATTAAATAATGTAGAAGTTCGTCAGGGTGATACTCTTTTGTTAGAAGCTGAAATTTACAGTGTTCCGGAAGCAGATGTTAAATGGTTGTAATATATACAAATATCATAAAATTTAGTAACATTTTAATGCTGATGTAGGTTTAAAGATGGACAAGAAGTTCTCGTCGATGCTCGTCTCAAGATTATACGTGACTCCAAGAGAACAGAATCATATTGTCTTTCACTGAATCTCTGTAAGACGGATGACTCTGGAACATATGAAGTAAAGGCTTCGAATAACATTGGCATAAGTACATCTTCATGTTTAGTTACTGTAATAAGTAAGCATTATATTATTATAATTCTCTGATTTTGAACTTATGACAATCGATTTTATTTTGACTGCTTAGCTAAACCTGAAATATTACATGCTGATGTTTTTGAAAAGCATTGTTTTGAATCCGTATCGCATAAATATGAAGTTATTGCAACTGGCATACCAAAACCTGAAGCCGAATGGTATCATGATGACAAATTAATAAAACCAGATGATCGAATTTTAATGAAAACGGATGGGGTTTGTATACATATCGATATTTTTATATAGATAGATAGATATTTATTTATATATATATATATATATATATATATATATATATATATATATATATATATATATATATATATACATATACATATATAGAACATATAGCGCAGAACATCACACTAAAGATTCATTGAAATTGGATGTACAGTATATCACCACACAAAGGACAAACACATGAATTACATTTTGATATATATATATAATGTAAATGGCATAATTCTTATCTTTTTTTTTTTTGTTTTGTTTATTTCGTGTTACATATAGGATAAATATAGAATAGAATTTAAAAAACTGGAACTGGAAGATTCTGGTCAATATAAAGTAGTAATTAAAAATAAATGTGGAGACCAATCTCATACGGGTGTTCTTTCAATTTCAGGTAATAATTTAAGGAAATTTAATAGATAGTACTGTGGAAACCAATTATACTTTCATTGTACAGGGGTAGCGGAATATCGAAAGCCATTATTAAAGAAAGGATTAAAAGATATGACTTTAACTAAAGGATCAGCACTTTCTATTCCGGTTATTTTTACAGCAGATCCAATTCCCGATATAAAATGGCTCAAAGATGGTATTCCAATTCTTAGTGATGAAAACATTCATTTTGAAATTGATCAAAAGGAAATTGAAGATGGACTTAAAGAATTCGCATGTACTTTAAGTTTTCTTAAAGGTAAGTACCTTATTAATTAATACATCTTCTACCTAAGTTATTTGTTCATACACGAAAAATAGCAGCTGTAGTTGTCGCACATTCGGTAATTTGTATATCTAGTTCTTTTCATGTCTCCCAACTATTGCAGTATTTGTGCAATGATTATATTTTCTGTATTCCAGTTATCCTCAGAGAATAGCATCAACTGCATAACTCTCTGGGTAGTACTAAACATTAGTTTTCTCCTTTAGTAATGTTTTTCTTCTTGTATATTTTGCGTTTACTGCAATTCTGAATATTATATCCCTGATACATAATATATCGCTGAAAACACCCAAGAGCAGATTGAAACAGGGTTGACTAGGGTTAATTTCATTCTCTAAGAGGAGTTAGTCTATATTCCTCTTCTTAGCTTCTCATATATAATATGTGAAATTTTGGCTTTGCAGATTGTTTCACATACAGACTCTGCGTACATCATTACAAATATGTTTACAGTATCAATTAAATTTCTTATAGACTGTCTTACATCTCCTACTTACGGCATTAGTCTCTAACTTTCGCAGTTTTTCCCTTTTCGTCATTTGCAAGTTCTCCTTATGTGTGATTAATGATTACTGTCTGTATGTTGTTGCATTTGTGTCTTAGCCCTTCCTTTTAGTTGAGCCATGAGTCTATTTTAGTTGGTTTCCATAAACCATACTGCTGCTTTTTATCTGTAGTTCTGTATTATCGTTGTCAATAATCCGAATCCTGTTATACATCATGTTTTGCCTCATGTATGTCTGAAATTTAAAGCCTACTACCTATCAACTACCTCAAACAAAACAAATTTTTTAAGTAAGTTCACCTCTATTGTTGAATTGAATTGAATGTTGAATAATAACAAAATATTGAAATACGATTATATAGGGGTAAATTGTATGGAATTTAATTCGTTAATTATAAGTTTTATCTAGATTATTTGTATTAGAATTACTGGAGCCTCTAAAGATATATCAAGAACAATAATTGTTAACTTATTAATTTCTTCATTTAAACTTTCTCTTATTCTACCAAAATGAGACTAATCCTTAAAAATCATTTACAGTTTATTTTGAATTTCAGGTATTATGTTCACACTCTACCTCTCATACACAAATTACAGACTTGTTATTTTTCATCACCTTATTCTTTTGAAAGTAAATATTACATTGACCTGCGTCAAAACACCTCAAGAACTTTTATTTATTATTTATTTAACAAAGATAACTTATAATTAAAAATTATAAGCTAAACAAAGGAAAAGAGCATTAGCAACAAGGCCTTCAGCTCATGAATAATTCAAATTAAGATATAACATATGAGAAACTAACAAAAATTAAATTAAATGAAAAAGATTTGAACACTTCAGGAATTTTATTATTAGCTTTAAATTTTGTAAATTAGGTTCAGAGAGTAGATCAGAAAGAGTTGACGTCGAAAAAAATTGCTGTCTTAAATTCAAAAATGAGGGACAATTATGGAATATATGAGAAAGGGAAATATTGTCTAAAGAGCAATACGGACTGATAGGAGAAGATTTACTGATGAAGTGTTGGTGTGTCAAAAAAGTGTGACCTAGTCTGAGGCGAATAATTTTGATAAAATCTTGTTTAGAAATATAAAATTTGGAATAATATGTGAGATATTCTTTATAATTACATTTATTTTTGTTCGGATTTTTGTACCAATCTGATGTAAGAGACCATTGTTGTTGATGTTTAGTGTTTAAATCGTGTTTTTTTTATGTCTCAGATGTTGTAATTCGGAGAAAAATGAAGTGGAGAATTTGTAGCAAGTTTGGCAGCTTTGTCTGCAAATTCGTTACCCTGAATTTGCACATGACTGTGGATCCAAATAATTTTAATACGGGGAAATGCTTCTAATAAATAGTTTCTAATTAATGACGGGTAATAATTTGTATTATTTATATTTGATATAGCATCTAAAGATGAAAGGGAGTCTGAACATATAACAAACATTTGTTTTGAATTTTTAATGTGTTTAAGGGCAAAGTGTATGGCAATAATTTCTGCTGAGAAAATTGAGTAGTATGTTGGAAGGAGAGACATTTTAAGAATATCCCTTTCTTTAGTGATGCTGAAAGCTGTATTGTTGTTAATTTTAGATCCATCAGTAAAGATAAATATGTGATCATGATAAGTATTTCTAATTTCCATGAATTTCATTCGATCAATTTCAGGAGAGGTGGATGATTTGGAGTAAAAGCGAAGAGAGGTATTTATTAACTTTGAATCAAAAAACCAAGGAGGGAATTTTGAAGTTGGATGATTAATAGGGCGAAAAGGAAAGCCAAAAGATGTATGAAATGATATTGCACGATCAATAGCTGATGTAATTTTTTTATTTTTTTTTTTTCGATTAAGTTAGGTAATATATGAGCAATTGGCGAATCTTTGCTTAGAAAAGTAGAATTAAATAATTTCGATGTAACAAATTCACGTCTGTTTTCAATAGTGTGTATTTTGGCTTCGAAAAGAAGATTTTTTATTGGAGTTGTGCGTAATGCATTAAAAGCTATTCTGACAGAGGAATTCAAAACTGTTTTAATTTTGTTTAAAATGGATTTCGGAGCGTAACCGTAGAGAAAAAGCCCATAGTCAATTTTGCTAACAATAATTGCATTAACAACAGAAATAAGTGTTGAATGATCAGTGCAGAATTTAGAACTAGAGAGATATTGATGATATTGAGACGCAACGAAATGGATTGTATAAGATTTTAAATATGAGTATTCCAAGTGTATTTTTTGTTTAAAAAGATACCTAAAATTTTGAGGGTGGAAACATCAGGAATAGGTAAAGAATTACAATAAATTTTGCAGGAAGTCGTCAGCATAAGCACAGAATACAATTTCTTTGTGTAGTGAGAGAACATTAGAAAGTTTGTTATAAGCAATAAGGAATAAAATAACTGAAAGAGGAGAACCCCATTTTGAAGGAGGGAAGGACAGGAGGAGTGAGATCCTATACGAATTTTTATCATTCAATATGTAGTTTATAATTTTAGGTCCAATTTTCCAAGAAATTAGTTGGTCAATAACAGTGTTAACGCCAATTTTATCAAATGCTTTGGAAAAATCGAGTGAAATTAAAGAAATATGTTTTTTGGCTGAGAAAGAGTCAGTAATCATATGATCTAAATAAACAAGAGAATCAGTTACAGATTTTCCTTTTTCGAAACCAATTTGGCGTTTGTTGAGAAGATTTTTGTTACCAACAAACCACCATAGTCTATTAGCAATAATTTTATCAAGAACTTTGGAGCAACAAGGGTTTAGAGAGATAGGGCGATATGACTTTAAAAGAGTTTTATCAGAATTAGGTTTAACTATAGGAATAACAAGACTTGTTTTGTATATATGAGAAATGAAATTATTAAGAATATTATTATAATGTTTGATAAGTCTAATTTTTACTGAATTATGAAGATTTTTAATCATTGGATAGGATATTTTATCCTGACCAGGCGTTTTACCACGTAATTTCTGTAGAGCTGAACTAAACTCAATAAAAGAAATATCTTTTTCAATAAGTAATGCCGAAATATCTGGGATATAATTAATGGAAATATTGAGGCAGCGGTTTTTATTTTCACGAAAAGATTCAGAAAAATTAGAGTCAGAGGATTCTTCAGACCAAAATTTTGCGAATTCATTAGCTATTTAAACAATGTTAGTAATATTGGGGAGGGAGGAATTGTTGTAAGGAGAAATGCAGTGTATCGTTTGATAATTATTAAGACCACAAAAATTTCGAATGTTGGACCAAATTTTTTGGACAGGAGTAGTAGGATTAATTTCTGTTGTAAAATCTCTTAAAGAAGTTTTCTTATATTCTTTAATTTTCTTTTTAAATAATGCATTTGCCCTTCTATAATTTAAAATTTTATCAGTTGTTATGTTGCGTTTTAGTTGGTTCCAGGAATGTTGTTTTAACGATTTTAGTTTCTCTAGATCTTTATTCCACCAAGGAATAAAGTATTTCATTTTTCGATTTTGAGATTGGGGTATAGATAAATTCGAACTTTGAAGAATAATTTTGTGTAAGTTAGAAACTTCTTTATTAACATTAGTGCTAATTGAACGTTCAATGCTAAATTTATTTGATAAGAAGTTAAATTTTTCCCAATCAGCTTGGTCAATTTTAAATTTAGAAATAGGTTTAGGTACAGTGGATCGTTCTGAGAACATATGTATGAATATCGGAAAATGATCACTGCCATGGAGATTATCTAGTATTTTCCAGGTAGACTCAGCCACAAGAGAAGGAGAAGTTAGTGTAATATCAACATGTGTAAAGGTGTGATGAGTGCTAGAGTGTGTCGGTGAACCATCATTAAGAACAACAATATTGGATTGATTAATATATTTTGCTAGTATATTACCCCTACGATTATTGTTGGGGGATCCCCACATATTATTCCAACTATTAAAGTCTCCCGCAATTATGCAAGGTTGTTGTATGTTGTCGAATGCATTTCTTAAATTGTTCAACGAAAAATTTTGATTGGGGGGAATATAGACTGATAAAAATGTAAATTTATGTTTAGATTTAATTGAAATTTGTATTGGATAGTGTTAGGGGAAAGATTTAATTTAGTATGTTCAATGGACTTATGAACAAGAAGATCAACTCCTCCATAAGAGTTGTTTGAAGAATTTTGAGAATATAAAATGTAATTTATAGGAATAGGGATATTATTTAAGGATTGGATGTGAGTTTCTTGAAGAGCAATTATTTTCAGCGAGAATTCTTTAATTATAATTTGAATTTGATTGTAAAATAACCTTTAACGTTCCATTGAATAATTTTTAAGGGCATAAACTTTTATATCTTTCTAAATATATGTGCATGCAATATTTAAGTAAACAGGCTTTTCTCATGAAGCTGAAACCATCTTATTAACTTTATTAATTCCGTTTTTACTATACTTTTAGTAAGTCGTTTCTTTGGCTACACTCCCATATACTGTTCCTGTGTTGTTGTTGCTTTGAATAATTGTCCATTCATTCTTCTGCCAATAAAGCAGACTAATGTGGTGTCGTGTGTAAATAGTGGCTTTGGAAACTTGTATCAAACTATAAAACTTGAATCACAATTTGTGTCACATTTTGTGTTTGTCATTTTGTATTGCTTTTATTTTGTTTAAATGACGCGTATATTTTTTTGTTTTTATTAATTTTTATTTTTTTGCTATAATAATACGTATTCAAGTCGAAAGATACTGCCCTTATGTTTTATACTGATCTAGACATGTGTCTGAGATCAATCAGTGCATCCTAACGTTGTTGCTATTCAGTAATTGCCCATTCATCGGTTGTTCGTACCGTCTGTCTGTTTCGGAATAATTTGGTGGCAAGCAGGTAAAGCAATATCTTCACGTACGATTTGTAACATGATGTCTTTGAACATATGGGTACTGTATACATCATGATGGAGGTCAATTATTTACATTCAAACAAATCCAAAGAAATCTAAAAGAAGCATTTGATTTCTTAAATACATTTTTAACGCAAAATAAGTATTAAACATAATTTTCAACTCAATTAAAAATAAATAGAAACATATTATAGTTCTATATTTGCATTGGTAGAAAGATTTTTAAATTTATAATAATCAATATTGTTTAGCTCTAAGTAATTCTAAATAAATTAATTCAGTCAATATAACTATGCACGTATTGCAGAAAGGGTTGACTATAATTAATTGTGGTTATATAGAGATGCTAGCAAAGTTCCACTTCGCTCATGTGAACATATTTTTTTATTATTAGTTTACTTTTTTTATAATAAATTGTTTATTATAACAACTGTATCTTAAACAATATTTTTAAATTACTTTAGCTGAACATAAAAATACTGGACGATATGAAATTCAAGTAAATAATAAATATGGATTATTGATATCAACTGGTTGGATTGACATATTATCCAAGCCAGAAATTATTGGGTTAAAAGATCAGAATTGTATTCCATATGAAACAATTTGTTTTGATGTGTTTGTACATGCAAACCCAAAACCAAAAATAAGTTGGACAAGGGGCAGTGAAAACCTTTGCAATAATGATAACTGCGAAGTGATTGCCGATGTTGATGCAGAGAAATACAGACTTATTTTTCAGTCAGTAGCACCTACTGAAGGTGGTATTTATACATTAACCGCTGTGAACACACAAGGCACTACTGTCCAAGACTTTAAATTGAATGTCCATGGTAAGTCAATATTGATATTTATTAGAGTAAATATTTGCCTTTCTAATTACCCAATAATTTAGTTCAAAAACCAAGTTTCATGACATCAGCAGAAGATCAAGTAATACATGATTATAGTTCTGCAAATACAAGAGTTCGTGTTCATGGAATCCCACAACCAACAATTGAGTGGAGAAAAGACGATAAACCTATTGACTACTCAGCTTTGAATAATTGTAATGAAAATCTATATAAAGTGGAATTTGCCGCTGTATCTGATGATCAAATAACAAGTGTATTCGAAATAATTAATTTCCGTCAAGTGGATGTTGGAACAGTAAGATACTATAAATAATTTAATTGAAAAGTTTTTTGATTAATTTATAAATATATTTAGTATTCTGTTGTGGCAAAAAATGAAGTTGGAATAACAGAAGAGAAATTTAGATTAAATATGCAACAATTGCCACCAACATTTATAAAAAAATTAGATAAAGCACTGGAAGTTCCACAAGGCGAACCACTTATTTTGCAATGTGTTGTTGAGGGAAGCCCCATACCATCTGTGCACTGGTATAAGAATGGGGAGGAACTTTTTCCAAATGAACAGTTAGTCAATTGTTGAAATTATCTTGCATATTTGTTAACAACTTTATATTTCATAAAACAGTATAAAGCAAACGAACACTCCTGATGGGAAAATAAAACTTGAAATTGAAAATGCTTCGCCAAATGATTCTGGTGCTTACAAACTGGTTTTGTCAAACCATAACGGGGAAAATGTTGGTTTATGTGCTGTTGCTGTTAAACGTATGTATTTTACTTATAAATCTAAAAGTTTATCACAAATTCTGTATCATTCCAGCTACCAATATGGCACCGACATTTTTAAAACATTTTCACGATCAAAAAATTATTATTGGAGAGCCATTGAAATTAGAAGCACAAGTAATTGGATTTCCTGCTCCTGAAGTTAAATGGTTTAAAAATGGCATGGCATTACGACCAAATCAAGCTATTAATTTTATAAATCAACCAAATGGTCTTATTGGCTTAAGGTACTTATACGTAATTATTGAACATAAAAATAATATATGTTTATTTATATTCTAGTATTGATTCCGCACAACCTCAAGATTCCGGTATTTATAAGTGTGTTATTGTAAACAATGAAGGAGAAAAAGAACTGGTGTCTACAGTTGAAATTCTACCAAAGGAAGAACAACCAATATTTATTACTGACTTACAAGATACACAAAGTATTGAAGGTTTTCCAGTAAGAATGCAAGTCAAAGTGCTAGCACATCCAGATCCAATTATTAAATGGTATCACAATGGACAAGAAATTTTACCGGAAAATGTACACTACTCCATAGTTAAAAATCCTGATCACAGCATTAGTATGATTATAGAAAATGTCGTACCATCTGATTCTGGGTTATACGAAGTTATAGCTACTAACTCACAAGGATCAATCTCATCGAAAGCAAAGTTATACGTAGCTCCTAAAGTCGATGAATCGATTTCTGAGCAACCACCAAGATTCGTTTCTTCTCTACGTGATGTTAATGCAGATGAGGAGGAAGAGTTGATACTTTCAGCTCCATTTATTGGGAATCCAATACCAGAAACGATTTGGTCAAGGGATGGCGAAACTCTTAAACCTAGTAAACGTATTCTTATAACTAGTGATGGAAAGCATGCCAAACTTATTATTACCCAAACAGAAACGAATGATTCGGGTACATATACTTGCTTATTGGCAAATCCTCTGGGTGAAGATATATCCAAATGCAATGCAAATGTAAGAAAGGTTTATAAAAAACCGCAGTTTACGCAAAAAATGTATGATCAACAGCAAGTATTTGGTAACGATCTAAAGATGTCTGTTTCTGTTTCCGGTGTGCCCTATCCTGAAGTAAATTGGTACTTCCAGGATAAGCCTATAGAAGGAGAAAACTTTTCAATTAAAAATGATGGGGATCATCACATTCTTACTATAAGGGATTGCCAAAAGAGTAATCAAGGAGTATATAAATGCATAGCTCGTAATAGAGAAGGTGAAGATATAACACAGTGTCGCGTAGACATAGTAGATGAACTGTAAGTATTTTGCTAGTTTATAACTAGTTTATAAACGTTACAATGCCATGCTATTTTGCTTCCTTTTAATTTGTTTATTATTTTTTAAATACTTATATTAGTAGTCTATATATATATATATATATATATATATATATATATATATATATATATATATATATATATATATATATATATATATAAATATATAATCTATGTATTAATAAAATTAATTATAATTACAGAAAAAAATATACTCGTTCAGAACCACCAACATTTTTAAAGAAGATCGGCGATTGTGAAGTTTTTCATGGTATGCAAGCAAAATTCACTGCTTGTGCAACAGGACATCCGGAACCTGAAGTTGAATGGTTGAAGAATGGTCAAAAACTATTTCCCAGTGAAAAATTTACTATGAATGTTGAAGTAAATGGGTTATTGCGATTGACTATTAAAGATGTCGATGAAGGTGACGTGGGACGTTACTCATGTCGTGTGTTTAATCCTCATGGAGAAGATATATGTTGTGCTGAATTATTATATGATAGTAAAGAAAATATCTCTTATTATTAAGGCTACTACTATATTTAAACTATTTCAGCAATTGAACTACGTAAGCAACGTCCAATAGGAGATCAATATGAAGATTATAACAAATATAAGAAAACTGGTGCACCTACTCCACTAAATGAGAAACCTATCATTTCTCGAATGACGGATCGGAACCTGTTATTGACATGGAAACCTTTCTCTACACATGTACCTCGCTTTCCAGTAACATATCAAGTAATGTATCATACCCTCATACTAAAACAAACAGCACCACCATCGATATGATGTCCAAAATATATTTGATTGTCCATAGATTGAAGTAATGGATTTACCTGATGGAGATTGGCAAACAATTCGAACTGGCGTACGAAGTTGCGCTTGTGAAATTCGAAATCTTGAGCCCAACCGTGATTATAGATTTAGAATACGTGTAGAAAATAAATATGGTGTAAGCGATCCTAGTCCATATGTCCAAACACATCGGTAAAATTTTATATTTCAAATATAAAACATATTAACACTTGTGAATTTTAGGCAACGTTTGTTAACAGATCCACCTAAATCATATACCTACCTACCAGCTGGTATTGATTTCCGACCAGATACATCCCCATACTTCCCTAAGGATTTCGATATAGAACGACCTCCTCATGATGGGTTAAAACAAGCTCCGCAGTAGGTTAAAGTCTGTTTAATATTATGTTGCCATATATAGAAAAGACACGAAATTTTAGATTTTTGCGAAGAGAAAGTGATATTTTATATGGAGTGAAGGACCACAATGCTAATTTGATTTGGTTCGTGTACGGTTATCCTAAACCCAAAATTTCTTATTATTTCGAAGATACGATTATACAACCGGGTGGAAGATTTGATTATAGCTACACTAGAAATGGACAAGCTACACTGTTCATAAATAAGTAAGTGTATAAAATAAAAATTTACAGTTGGTATTATTGTGAACATCTATTATATATTTTTCTCATAAGAATGCTTGATCGTGATGTTGGCTGGTATGAAGCTGTTGCTACAAATGAACACGGTGAAACTCGTCAAAAAGTAAAATTAGAAATTGCAGAACACCCTAGGTTCACAAAACGACCGGATGAAACATTTATAATGTCACGTAAAAACGGACGTATAGAAGCTCATATAGTTGGTGTACCATTGCCTGAAATTAAATGGTATAAAGATTGGCAACCGTTATCGGAAAGCACACGTATAAAAGTAATATGTTGTTATAATGTTACATGTTATATTTAAATATATTTGTCTATATTTATTTTTATTTTAATTTCAGATGAATTACTTTGAACCAAATTCTTATATACTTTCCATTCATGATTCAATTATAAAAGATGAAGGTTTGTATTCAATAAGTGCTCGCAATGTAGCTGGTACTGTTAGTACTTCAGTTATGGTTCACATTGAAGAAAATGACGATAAGTACATATATAAAACTTATGGACGACACCCATATGTCCGAACAAAACCTATTGGCTATGAAGATAAATATGATATTGGTGATGAACTAGGTCGTGGCACACAAGGTATTACTTATCATGCCGTAGAACGTTCTTCTGGAGATAATTATGCAGCTAAAATTATGTACGGAAAACCTGAGTTGAAACCGTTCATGCTTAATGAATTAGAAATGATGAATATGTTTAACCATAAAAAATTAATACGTTTACATGATGCTTTTGATAATGACAGAAAAATTACTCTTATTATGGAATTGGCAGCAGGAGGTGAATTAGTCAAAGACAATTTACTGAAACGCAATTTTTATACAGAGCGTGATATAGCACATTACATACGTCAAGCTCTGTGGGGGCTGGAACATATGCACGATATAGGCGTGGGGCATATGGGATTGACTGTAAGTTAATTTAAAAATAATATTTTTAAGCATTCTATTAAATTACGTGTTTTTTTTTTTGTTTTTGGTTTTTTTTTGTTTTTTGTTTTGTAGATAAAAGATCTTCTAATTTCAGTTGTAGGAAGCGACGATTTAAAAATTTCCGATTTTGGATTATCTAGAAAAATTAATATTCATCGTTTAGCTAGTTTGGATTATGGAATGCCTGAATATGTTTCTCCTGAAGTAGTGAACAAGGAAGGCGTGGGATTTGCACATGATATGTGGTCTGTTGGTATTATAACATTTGTTTTACTAAGTGGATACAATCCATTTCGTGGAGTGGATGATCGTGAAACTTTAACAAAAATTCGTGAAGGCCATTGGGAATTTAGTGACCCTATTTGGTCGAATATTAGCGAAGATGGACGTGACTTTATTCGCAGATTATTAATATATAGCCCTGAGGAGCGAATGGATGTAAAAACCGCATTAAAACATCCTTGGTTTTTCATGTTGGATAAAAAACCAACTAATAATGAGTATCAAATACCTATAGATCGATTACGAAATTATTACGATTTATTTAAAGATTGGTATGCGAACGCTTCGTGTAGAAATTATTTCCGGCGGAGAAGATTAAGTGGATGTTTCCAGCATCCATCTAAGTTTGTTTATCCACCAGGACATATTTACACTCCAGAAGTAACGCCCGAGCCATTGCCTAAACCAAAGATTCGGGCCAAGTGGGAAAATACTGTATCAAAATATTTACATCCAGATTATGAACTTGGTTTAATACAATCTGAAAGCCAGTGAGTAAAACAAAATTATCAGATAGATCCGTTTTGTATTATTAAACTTATCATTTAAGTTACCAATATGGTCCAGATACTTACTTACTACAGTTAAGGGATGTAAATTTTCCTGTAAGATTACGTGAATATATGAAAGTAGCTCACAGACGATCACCTTCTTTTGCCCTAAACGATAGTGTTGATTGGTCGGTAAGTATTATTATTATGGAAATATAAAGTGGAAATTACTCAAAACGTATCGTGAGGTTAGGTGGCATATCAGATGTTTGGTTCTATCATACTGTATACTGCAGTATATTATTCAATATTAAGGTACAAGAAAATATTTGTTTAAGGATTCAATACTTAACCTGTTTTTAATTCTATGTAGTCCTTACTTTTTTTTTTTTTTTTGTTTGTTTTTCTAATCAAATTTTTCGATTACTACTTCGATGTGACAATGATGAATTGACTGACTTATTTCGAGCTTTGGCTTTGACATGTCAAATTCGACTCTTTACTGAAAAATTACTGCGTAGACAGATACAAAACACCGGATTTACTTCTTACTCTGTACTCTCGATATTTTCAATATATTACAAATTGAGATATTTGGATTAAAAATCGATTTCGACAATCAGTTAATAGTTTTAGCTTCAAAGTAAGCGAAACTTCGATTGTATTTCGCTCTGTTAACTAGATGGTAATAAAGCGACAAGTTGAAAATAGTTGTTATCTGCAATTAAATAATTTTTGATGATTTCACATGATTTAACTATGTTTGTGTTAAGTAATACATTATTGGACACGTGGCGTTACTGCCTCGAATTTCTGTTGTTATCTAACAATTTTGTTCTTCTTCGCAATCCTTTTTTCATGTGCTTTCAGGCTTTGATAGTGTATATATAATAGGGAATCGATTCCCATGAAAATTATAAATTCCCGAACTACAAATAAAATCCAAGGACCATATTTTTGTTTTATATTTTGCTTTCCCAAACTAAATGTATTTCAGTATAGTTTTAATATAAAGAACTCAATTTAATAAAGTATTCGAAAATAATAAAATAGAGCTTGGTAGCATATTTTTGGTTTTGTTGATTTTTTTTTTTTTTTTTTTGCAAACAGGTGTTTAAAACTGCTTTTACACCACCCACATATAACACCAAACAATTTAGCATTGTACTTAATTGAAGGAGAACTCATAACCTTATGTTCATAGATTTGTTTGACATGAAACCTCATAGACTAATATTTGATAATCTGTGCCTTTCACTTGGTATTCCTGCCTACATAACCTCACTTTTTTCTATCGAATCTCACGATAAATCTTGAGTAATTGGACTTTATGATTTATATAAATGCTATTAATATATTCTGATTTGACAAATCAGTTGCCCGTTATACGAGAACGACGTCGTTTTACTGATATCATGGATGAGGAAATTGATGACGAGCGTACACGTAGTCGCATAAGTATGTATGGAGAAAATGACTCGTATACAATAAGGCGTTTACGTACTGAATTGGGTCCAAGATTGGATCAATATACTGAATCGGACGCATTATTGGAAAGTCAAAGAGAAGGTTATCCACCGTTCTTTAGAGAAAAACCACAAACACTCGCTATTATTGAAAATCAATCTGCTCACATTCATTGCTTTGCTGTGGGAGATCCTAAACCAGTTATTCAATGGTTTAAGAATGATATGGTTATTGTCGAAAATAATCGAATTAAAATTTTAACAGATGAAGATGGGCGTTCAATTTTAAGTTTTGAACCAGCTGCATATATTGATGTTGGTATTTATAAAGCAGTGGCTAGAAATAATGTTGGACAGACAGTTACTCGTTGTCGTGTTGTTGTGGCTACATTGCCTGATGCGCCTGATTCTCCAGAAATATCTGCAATAAGTGGAACCGAAGTTTTATTAAGATGGAAACAACCACGAAACGATGGCAATTCCCCAGTTCTATGCTACAGTTTGCAATTTAAAATGAATTCTACCGATAATTGGACAACAATTGCAGATAATATTGACCACGAATTTTTTTTAGTTCACAATCTCCAAGCTAATACTAAATATCAATTTCGACTAGCATCTAGGAATAGGATTGGATGGAGTGAAATGGGAATTCCCTTAAACACTTCTACAATCGATAAAAATTCACCGAAAATTCATATAACAAACGCAATGAAATATTTACAACAGTTAACAGAAAGTGGACAGCTAATTATTGCTGAGGAAGAAAAAGTACATACAGACTATCAATGTGAACGTGATCCTCCTGTTTGGGTTACTGATACAAGCGTTAGTGATAAATATAGCTTCATTTCTGAAATATACCGTGGTCAATTCAGCAATATTGTGAAAGGTGTACAGAAATCAACAAATGTAGTTGTTATCGCAAAAATTTTCGAAGTAAATGAAAGTAACGAAAATTATATAATTACTGAATTCGATAATTTCAAAACACTACGTCATGAACGAATTCCCGCCCTTTTTGCTGCATATAAACCAGCTAACATACCTGTTGCTATTTTCGTAATGGAAAAGTTGCAAGGAGCTGATGTTTTAACATATTTCAGTAGTAGACATGAGTATTCAGAGCAAATGGTGTCATGTGTCATTACGCAACTTCTAGATGCATTGCAATACCTACATTGGAGAGGATTTTGCCATTTAAACATTCAGCCTGATAATATAGTTATGGCATCTGTTCGATCCATTCAAATAAAATTAATTGATTTCGGTGACGCTAAACGAGTACCTAAATTAGGAACTAATGTTAATTCCAGTGGTTTACTGGAATTTCAGTCTCCAGAAATGGTAAATAATGAACTTGTTTTCCCTCAAACAGACATATGGTCTGTCGGAGTACTTTCATATTTACTTTTATCCGGCTGTAGTCCCTTCAAAGGGTTTGATGATAATGATACCATCCAAAATATTTGCTTTGTTCGATATAGATTTGACAATCTATTTAAAGAAGTTACTCCAGAAGCAACTCGTTTTATAATGTTCTTATTTAAACGAAATCCAACGTGAGTAAAGCAAATTTTAGTTTAAATTTCAATTCAACTAATATGTAAAAAACTTCTTTAGAAAGCGACCTTATACTGAAGAATGTTTAGAGCACAGATGGTTAATGTCGTCTGACTATATGATTAAGAAACGTGAACGCGCTATATTCCTTGGAAATCGTCTAAAGGTTCTTTGAAATAATTTGTATTCTCTACAGCTCCATTTATATATGGTTATATATTTTAGGCATACTCCGATGAATATCATAACAAGAAAAGCGCTAATGGCATATTGTCTGACACATTGTCCGCATCTCTTGGAAGTGGACCTTCTCCAGGACAGTTACTTAGATCAAATAGTATTCAAGAAGAACTGTACACAACATTTTAAAGTTATTAATTTTATTTTATTCATTGTATTTCATATTATCTGATCTTACTTTATTAAGAATGTAATACGTTTCTTCTTCTTAAAGAAATATTGGTATCCACTTATAATAAAGTGTAATTAATCTTATTTCTTGTATCTGAAAAATTTTGTGCTCTTCAAAAGTTAGTAAAAAGCGATTCGATAAGTAGAGAAAAAACAACACAGATAATCAGATTAATTCTGGTTATCGTCTAGTTAATTTATTCGGGTTATACTATATTACAAAGTTAATGACGACTACAACTTTTTCAGCTAGGAATCCAAAAGTTAGAGACCTCTTTCCTGTTGTCTCTCGTCATTCTTTGAATAAAATTGTTTTAAAATTTGCTCTTCGACTATATTCGGTTTCAATGCGGGTTCATTGTTGGAAAATAAAAATATACATATAGTTCCCATAGGTTATTATTACAGGTGACATGAATTTATTCAAAATTTGTAAAGGAATAAGATGTGATGTTCGAAAAATGAAAGTACAATTGCTAAACATGTGGGAAACTGTAAATTCAAAGAGGGATTGTCCAATGAAGAGCAAAAAACAGGCCAAAAAACAAAAACGGTTGAGGAGAAATCATTTCATGATGTGGTATGTGTCAGTTACGAAAACAAGAGAATGGAATCTGAATGGTACTTAAACTCGGAGGCAACCTGTCACATGTGTTAATGGCATATTAGTTTTACTAGCAATAGCAATTGATCATTTGTTAATTTTGTGTAGATTCGATGCAACGATTGTCAAATATTGTAACAAATCGGAGCACTTCACAAAGTTCATAACTGACAGAGTTATCTGCAAACCTTCATATAACTTGTACATTATTGATTGATCGTCAATGTTCTCACGTCGACCCAGCGATCTATGAATTGATCAAACGTTAGCTCACTACTACAAGGATCGAATTCTGTCAAAATTAATATAATGTCGCGTACATTAATATATATATATATATAATTACTGAAAGATTCTTGTGATTGCGAAGTTGAAATGCCAAAATTACTATGTTGTTCTTGTTGTCCTTGCTGTTGACATTGTATACATGTTTAAGGGAACCATCGTTGCAATGTTGCTATACATAGTTGCAGGAGCATACATTGCAAGTTGATATACCCACAATAACGGAGTGGGGAAGCGACATGTTTGGCATTTGATAGTATCACTTTGGTGTTGGCAAAACAAAAATACAGAAAACGTCTTGGTTTTCAAATATGTGTAAATATGTCTATACTTTTATCTCGTCTTGTTTTCAAAAATCGAGGAGGTAAAACTGAAGGAAATTCATTACGACGAAGTTGAACCTGCGCCATTTTCTTTCGTTCATATGTAGTAAGAGGGGAAATTCGATTATTTTGATCATATCGGACGCATTCAGCAAATTCGTGGTTGTAAAAGCCGTTCGAAATACAAAGACGATATCGGTAACTAAACCATTTTGTCTTGTCTTCGCACATCGTCTGAGCATCGCAATTCTACATCCGGCTTTACACCAAACGAATTTATCTTTGATTTTTTAGGTTTGTGGCTTGTAATACAAACTATTTTTTATTTTTATATATTATTAATCACTGCACAACCTCAAGAATACTGCTCTCAAATATCTCACAGCGATAAATTATCAGAAGCCGAATATTTGATATTGAGTTGCTGCATGAATTCAGTTTAAAAATTAATATAGGCCATTTCAAATAGTGGCGTCTTCTTGAAAACAGTATTCTAGTAAAGTCTACAGAAATCAATTAAAAATTTATTATTTTTAATTTTTATAAAAGTTTAAAAACCGAAATTTATTTACGAAGGTAATAATTAAAGTAAATTTATGTGGGTATTTATACAACAAAATATACTTACATGTGTTTGTGCATTTTCAATTTTTTGCATATTTTAATTGCTTCCGAACAGGTGGAATTACTTCCTAGGTAAGTTATCCCTCAAAATTAAAGAACGATTTATATGAACAATTTTCATATACAGAATTATGTTATTGACTTGGTGGTGACAGAGAGAACGGAGCCCCTCTTCCTCTGGAAGAATTCTTTCTACTTTCCATCTTTGTTGAACTATCAAAATCCCGGAGAGTATTCTTCGACAAGAAAGAAAAATCGAGCTTCAAAAATTTACATAATCGGTCACAACTCGCACATGACTCGGTCGAAGTCTGAAAAATACATGCACTGTCTCAACGAGTTCCAGTGCCAATAGTCACTAAAACCGCTTTCGGGTTTTAGTTTTAGTTTAGTTTAGTGTAGTATAAAATTGAGATTAATTAAAAAAAAAAATAAAGTGATAAGTTGGGAGAATATAAATATGTTCGTTTTCCACCTCCGTCGGGGTGCGATACGCGTTGTTAATTGTAGAATATTCTAAAATAATAGCAAAGCCGCGGAGTAAATTTTAAACCAGATCCTCCGCTTATTTCAGTTTTCATTTCAGCGAAAAAAAAAAACACAAAAATAAAAGTACAATATCGCGGGCCGCTGAATAGTGATAGCAACGCGAGCGGTTTGATACATGCTGCGGAACCTACACATGTATGCAATGTTGCCGTAACATTGTGGCTTTTCAATTTTCCTTACCTCTCGTCTCTTCTTATTAAAGTGTTCCTGAAATTCGCAGCAACGAATGAAAGATCTTTAATCATTGGAGTAATTGGAGCATTGCAGTAAGTCTGTCAACATTATTTTATTCTATTCGCTCTCCTTCGCAAATATATGTATGTGAAAGAGGTAGAGAAAGAGAAATGAAAAGCCAGAAGCGTGACTTCAGTGGCTGCAGGGAATATCATTAAGTATTGAAAGCCTATTAGAGCTTTTTCCAAAATTAGAAACAACTAATTGCTTTACGGGCAGAATTTATTCTTTTCATCATTAAGGATCATTATAAAGAAAAGTTTTTAAAACGTATATTCGAAATGTCTTGCAATTCTTTTTTCAGGCGCAATTAGTCCGGCGCATTGAAAAGTACTGTAACACACAATTCTAAATTTCCCATTAAATTCTAATCAATGGGAATTCCAGATTCAACTCGTGCTGCCAATCTTAAATGATATCTTTCTAATAAAGTTCATAATGAACACTGATATGGTAATAATAACTTACAAGCTTTTACATTTATTGCTACTCCAATAGTTGATTTAATAAAAATGCTTTAATTAAAAGGCAGATTTTGATAACTCTGCTATTACTATGAATATTAAAAATCATGGCCTCATCTACACTTATATTCCAAAATATTCTCCTTCAAATATATTGAAACAACTCGAAGGTCAAGATCGCACATATCAAAACCGCTGGGTTACAGGAAAGTATGCAAATCCGAAGGCACACAGACAGTTGTCGTGTTCTTGTGGCTACATTGCCTGATGCGCCTGATTCTCCAGAAATATCTGCAATAAGTGGAACCGACGTTTTATTAAGATGGAAACAACCACGAAACGATGGCAATTCCCCAGTTCTATGCTACAGTTTGCAATTTAAAATGAATTCTACCGATAATTGGACAACAATTGCAGATAATATTGACCACGAATTTTTTTTAGTTCACAATCTCCAAGCTAATACTAAATATCAATTTCGACTAGCATCTAGGAATAGGATTGGATGGAGTGAAATGGGAATTCCCTTAAACACTTCTACAATCGATAAAAATTCACCGAAAATTCATATAACAAACGCAATGAAATATTTACAACAGTTAACAGAAAGTGGACAGCTAATTATTGCTGAGGAAGAAAAAGTACATACAGACTATCAATGTGAACGTGATCCTCCTGTTTGGGTTACT
The DNA here is from genome assembly GCA_947389925.1 of Coelopa pilipes. Lineage (NCBI taxonomy): Eukaryota > Metazoa > Arthropoda > Insecta > Diptera > Coelopidae > Coelopa > Coelopa pilipes. The sequence continues at coordinate 18,408,218 of OX376698.1, read as the reverse complement.
GATACAAGCGTTAGTGATAAATATAGCTTCATTTCTGAAATATACCGTGGTCAATTCAGCAATATTGTGAAAGGTGTACAGAAATCAACAAATGTAGTTGTTATCGCAAAAATTTTCGAAGTAAATGAAAGTAACGAAAATTATATAATTACTGAATTCGATAATTTCAAAACACTACGTCATGAACGAATTCCCGCCCTTTTTGCTGCATATAAACCAGCTAACATACCTGTTGCTATTTTCGTAATGGAAAAGTTGCAAGGAGCTGATGTTTTAACATATTTCAGTAGTAGACATGAGTATTCAGAGCAAATGGTGTCATGTGTCATTACGCAACTTCTAGATGCATTGCAATACCTACATTGGAGAGGATTTTGCTATTTAAACATTCAACCTGATAATATAGTTATGGCATCTGTTCGATCCATTCAAATAAAATTAATTGATTTCGGTGACGCTAAACGAGTACCTAAATTAGGAACTAATGTTAATTCCAGTGGTTTACTGGAATTTCAGTCTCCAGAAATGGTAAATAATGAACTTGTTTTCCCTCAAACAGACATATGGTCTGTCGGAGTACTTTCATATTTACTTTTATCCGGCTGTAGTCCCTTCAAAGGGTTTGATGATAATGATACCATCCAAAATATTTGCTTTGTTCGATATAGATTTGACAATCTATTTAAAGAAGTTACTCCAGAAGCAACTCGTTTTATAATGTTCTTATTTAAACGAAATCCAACGTGAGTAAAGTAAATTCAACTAATATGTAAAAAACTTCTTTAGAAAGCGACCTTATACTGAAGAATGTTTAGAGCACAGATGGTTAATGTCGTCTGACTATATGATTAAGAAACGTGAACGCGCTATATTCCTTGGAAATCGTCTAAAGGTTCTTTGAAATAATTTGTATTCTCTACAGCTCCATTTATATATGGTTATATATTTTAGGCATACTCCGATGAATATCATAACAAGAAAAGCGCTAATGGCATATTGTCTGACACATTGTCCGCATCTCTTGGAAGTGGACCTTCTCCAGGACAGTTACTTAGATCAAATAGTATTCAAGAAGAACTGTACACAACATTTTAAAGTTATTAATTTTATTTTATTCATTGTATTTCATATTATCTGATCTTACTTTATTAAGAATGTAATACGTTTCTTCTTCTTAAAGAAATATTGGTATCCACTTATAATAAAGTGTAATTAATCTTATTTCTTGTATCTGAAAAATTTTGTGCTCTTCAAAAGTTAGTAAAAAGCGATTCGATAAGTAGAGAAAAAACAACACAGATAATCAGATTAATTCTGGTTATCGTCTAGTTAATTTATTCGGGTTATACTATATTACAAAGTTAATGACGACTACAACTTTTTCAGCTAGGAATCCAAAAGTTAGAGACCTCTTTCCTGTTGTCTCTCGTCATTCTTTGAATAAAATTGTTTTAAAATTTGCTCTTCGACTATATTCGGTTTCAATGCGGGTTCATTGTTGGAAAATAAAAATATACATATAGTTCCCATAGGTTATTATTACAGGTGACATGAATTTATTCAAAATTTGTAAAGGAATAAGATGTGATGTTCGAAAAATGAAAGTACAATTGCTAAACATGTGGGAAACTGTAAATTCAAAGAGGGATTGTCCAATGAAGAGCAAAAAACAGGCCAAAAAACAAAAACGGTTGAGGAGAAATCATTTCATGATGTGGTATGTGTCAGTTACGAAAACAAGAGAATGGAATCTGAATGGTACTTAAACTCGGAGGCAACCTGTCACATGTGTTAATGGCATATTAGTTTTACTAGCAATAGCAATTGATCATTTGTTAATTTTGTGTAGATTCGATGCAACGATTGTCAAATATTGTAACAAATCGGAGCACTTCACAAAGTTCATAACTGACAGAGTTATCTGCAAACCTTCATATAACTTGTACATTATTGATTGATCGTCAATGTTCTCACGTCGACCCAGCGATCTATGAATTGATCAAACGTTAGCTCACTACTACAAGGATCGAATTCTGTCAAAATTAATATAATGTCGCGTACATTAATATATATATATATATAATTACTGAAAGATTCTTGTGATTGCGAAGTTGAAATGCCAAAATTACTATGTTGTTCTTGTTGTCCTTGCTGTTGACATTGTATACATGTTTAAGGGAACCATCGTTGCAATGTTGCTATACATAGTTGCAGGAGCATACATTGCAAGTTGATATACCCACAATAACGGAGTGGGGAAGCGACATGTTTGGCATTTGATAGTATCACTTTGGTGTTGGCAAAACAAAAATACAGAAAACGTCTTGGTTTTCAAATATGTGTAAATATGTCTATACTTTTATCTCGTCTTGTTTTCAAAAATCGAGGAGGTAAAACTGAAGGAAATTCATTACGACGAAGTTGAACCTGCGCCATTTTCTTTCGTTCATATGTAGTAAGAGGGGAAATTCGATTATTTTGATCATATCGGACGCATTCAGCAAATTCGTGGTTGTAAAAGCCGTTCGAAATACAAAGACGATATCGGTAACTAAACCATTTTGTCTTGTCTTCGCACATCGTCTGAGCATCGCAATTCTACATCCGGCTTTACACCAAACGAATTTATCTTTGATTTTTTAGGTTTGTGGCTTGTAATACAAACTATTTTTTATTTTTATATATTATTAATCACTGCACAACCTCAAGAATACTGCTCTCAAATATCTCACAGCGATAAATTATCAGAAGCCGAATATTTGATATTGAGTTGCTGCATGAATTCAGTTTAAAAATTAATATAGGCCATTTCAAATAGTGGCGTCTTCTTGAAAACAGTATTCTAGTAAAGTCTACAGAAATCAATTAAAAATTTATTATTTTTAATTTTTATAAAAGTTTAAAAACCGAAATTTATTTACGAAGGTAATAATTAAAGTAAATTTATGTGGGTATTTATACAACAAAATATACTTACATGTGTTTGTGCATTTTCAATTTTTTGCATATTTTAATTGCTTCCGAACAGGTGGAATTACTTCCTAGGTAAGTTATCCCTCAAAATTAAAGAACGATTTATATGAACAATTTTCATATACAGAATTATGTTATTGACTTGGTGGTGACAGAGAGAACGGAGCCCCTCTTCCTCTGGAAGAATTCTTTCTACTTTCCATCTTTGTTGAACTATCAAAATCCCGGAGAGTATTCTTCGACAAGAAAGAAAAATCGAGCTTCAAAAATTTACATAATCGGTCACAACTCGCACATGACTCGGTCGAAGTCTGAAAAATACATGCACTGTCTCAACGAGTTCCAGTGCCAATAGTCACTAAAACCGCTTTCGGGTTTTAGTTTTAGTTTAGTTTAGTGTAGTATAAAATTGAGATTAATTAAAAAAAAAAATAAAGTGATAAGTTGGGAGAATATAAATATGTTCGTTTTCCACCTCCGTCGGGGTGCGATACGCGTTGTTAATTGTAGAATATTCTAAAATAATAGCAAAGCCGCGGAGTAAATTTTAAACCAGATCCTCCGCTTATTTCAGTTTTCATTTCAGCGAAAAAAAAAACACAAAAATAAAAGTACAATATCGCGGGCCGCTGAATAGTGATAGCAACGCGAGCGGTTTGATACATGCTGCGGAACCTACACATGTATGCAATGTTGCCGTAACATTGTGGCTTTTCAATTTTCCTTACCTCTCGTCTCTTCTTATTAAAGTGTTCCTGAAATTCGCAGCAACGAATGAAAGATCTTTAATCATTGGAGTAATTGGAGCATTGCAGTAAGTCTGTCAACATTATTTTATTCTATTCGCTCTCCTTCGCAAATATATGTATGTGAAAGAGGTAGAGAAAGAGAAATGAAAAGCCAGAAGCGTGACTTCAGTGGCTGCAGGGAATATCATTAAGTATTGAAAGCCTATTAGAGCTTTTTCCAAAATTAGAAACAACTAATTGCTTTACGGGCAGAATTTATTCTTTTCATCATTAAGGATCATTATAAAGAAAAGTTTTTAAAACGTATATTCGAAATGTCTTGCAATTCTTTTTTCAGGCGCAATTAGTCCGGCGCATTGAAAAGTACTGTAACACACAATTCTAAATTTCCCATTAAATTCTAATCAATGGGAATTCCAGATTCAACTCGTGCTGCCAATCTTAAATGATATCTTTCTAATAAAGTTCATAATGAACACTGATATGGTAATAATAACTTACAAGCTTTTACATTTATTGCTACTCCAATAGTTGATTTAATAAAAATGCTTTAATTAAAAGGCAGATTTTGATAACTCTGCTATTACTATGAATATTAAAAATCATGGCCTCATCTACACTTATATTCCAAAATATTCTCCTTCAAATATATTGAAACAACTCGAAGGTCAAGATCGCACATATCAAAACCGCTGGGTTACAGGAAAGTATGCAAATCCGAAGGCACACAGACAGTTGTCGTGTTCTTGTGGCTACATTGCCTGATGCGCCTGATTCTCCAGAAATATCTGCAATAAGTGGAACCGACGTTTTATTAAGATGGAAACAACCACGAAACGATGGCAATTCCCCAGTTCTATGCTACAGTTTGCAATTTAAAATGAATTCTACCGATAATTGGACAACAATTGCAGATAATATTGACCACGAATTTTTTTTAGTTCACAATCTCCAAGCTAATACTAAATATCAATTTCGACTAGCATCTAGGAATAGGATTGGATGGAGTGAAATGGGAATTCCCTTAAACACTTCTACAATCGATAAAAATTCACCGAAAATTCATATAACAAACGCAATGAAATATTTACAACAGTTAACAGAAAGTGGACAGCTAATTATTGCTGAGGAAGAAAAAGTACATACAGACTATCAATGTGAACGTGATCCTCCTGTTTGGGTTACTGATACAAGCGTTAGTGATAAATATAGCTTCATTTCTGAAATATACCGTGGTCAATTCAGCAATATTGTGAAAGGTGTACAGAAATCAACAAATGTAGTTGTTATCGCAAAAATTTTCGAAGTAAATGAAAGTAACGAAAATTATATAATTACTGAATTCGATAATTTCAAAACACTACGTCATGAACGAATTCCCGCCCTTTTTGCTGCATATAAACCAGCTAACATACCTGTTGCTATTTTCGTAATGGAAAAGTTGCAAGGAGCTGATGTTTTAACATATTTCAGTAGTAGACATGAGTATTCAGAGCAAATGGTGTCATGTGTCATTACGCAACTTCTAGATGCATTGCAATACCTACATTGGAGAGGATTTTGCTATTTAAACATTCAACCTGATAATATAGTTATGGCATCTGTTCGATCCATTCAAATAAAATTAATTGATTTCGGTGACGCTAAACGAGTACCTAAATTAGGAACTAATGTTAATTCCAGTGGTTTACTGGAATTTCAGTCTCCAGAAATGGTAAATAATGAACTTGTTTTCCCTCAAACAGACATATGGTCTGTCGGAGTACTTTCATATTTACTTTTATCCGGCTGTAGTCCCTTCAAAGGGTTTGATGATAATGATACCATCCAAAATATTTGCTTTGTTCGATATAGATTTGACAATCTATTTAAAGAAGTTACTCCAGAAGCAACTCGTTTTATAATGTTCTTATTTAAACGAAATCCAACGTGAGTAAAGTAAATTCAACTAATATGTAAAAAACTTCTTTAGAAAGCGACCTTATACTGAAGAATGTTTAGAGCACAGATGGTTAATGTCGTCTGACTATATGATTAAGAAACGTGAACGCGCTATATTCCTTGGAAATCGTCTAAAGGTTCTTTGAAATAATTTGTATTCTCTACAGCTCCATTTATATATGGTTATATATTTTAGGCATACTCCGATGAATATCATAACAAGAAAAGCGCTAATGGCATATTGTCTGACACATTGTCCGCATCTCTTGGAAGTGGACCTTCTCCAGGACAGTTACTTAGATCAAATAGTATTCAAGAAGAACTGTACACAACATTTTAAAGTTATTAATTTTATTTTATTCATTGTATTTCATATTATCTGATCTTACTTTATTAAGAATGTACTACGTTTCTTCTTCTTAAAGAAATATTGGTATCCACTTATAATAAAGTGTAATTAATGTTATTTCTTGTATCTGAAAAATTTTGTGCTCTTCAAAAGTTAGTAAAAAGCTATTCGATAAGTAGAGAAAAAATATAGATAATCAGATTAATTCTGGTTATCGTCTAGTTAATTTATTCGGGTTATACTATATTACAAAGTTAATGACGACTACAACTTTTTCAGCTAGGAATCCAAAAGTTAGAGACCTCTTTCCTGTTGTCTCTCGTCATTCTTTGAATAAAATTGTTTTAAAATTTGCTCTTCGACTATATTCGGTTTCAATGCGGGTTCATTGTTGGAAAATAAAAATATACATATAGTTCCCATAGGTTATTATTACAGGTGACATGAATTTATTCAAAATTTGTAAAGGAATAAGATGTGATGTTCGAAAAATGAAAGTACAATTGCTAAACATGTGGGAAACTGTAAATTCAAAGAGGGATTGTCCAATGAAGAGCAAAAAATAGGCCAAAAAACAAAAACGGTTGAGGAGAAATCATTTCATGATGTGGTATGTTTCAGTTACGAAAACAAGAGAATGGAATCTGAATGGTACTTAAACTCGGAGGCAACCTGTCACATGTGTTAATGGCATATTAGTTTTACTAGCAATAGCAATTGATCATTTGTTAATTTTGTGTAGATTCGATGCAACGATTGTCAAATATTGTAACAAATCGGAGCACTTCACAAAGTTCATAACTGACAGAGTTATCTGCAAACCTTCATATAACTTGTACATTATTGATTGATCGTCAATGTTCTCACGTCGACCCAGCGATCTATGAATTGATCAAACGTTAGCTCACTACTACAAGGATCGAATTCTGTCAAAATTAATATAATGTCGCGTACATTAATATATATATATATATAATTACTGAAAGATTCTTGTGATTGCGAAGTTGAAATGCCAAAATTACTATGTTGTTCTTGTTGTCCTTGCTGTTGACATTGTATACATGTTTAAGGGAACCATCGTTGCAATGTTGCTATACATAGTTGCAGGAGCATACATTGCAAGTTGATATACCCACAATAACGGAGTGGGGAAGCGACATGTTTGGCATTTGATAGTATCACTTTGGTGTTGGCAAAACAAAAATACAGAAAACGTCTTGGTTTTCAAATATGTGTAAATATGTCTATACTTTTATCTCGTCTTGTTTTCAAAAATCGAGGAGGTAAAACTGAAGGAAATTCATTACGACGAAGTTGAACCTGCGCCATTTTCTTTCGTTCATATGTAGTAAGAGGGGAAATTCGATTATTTTGATCATATCGGACGCATTCAGCAAATTCGTGGTTGTAAAAGCCGTTCGAAATACAAAGACGATATCGGTAACTAAACCATTTTGTCTTGTCTTCGCACATCGTCTGAGCATCGCAATTCTACATCCGGCTTTACACCAAACGAATTTATCTTTGATTTTTTAGGTTTGTGGCTTGTAATACAAACTATTTTTTATTTTTATATATTATTAATCACTGCACAACCTCAAGAATACTGCTCTCAAATATCTCACAGCGATAAATTATCAGAAGCCGAATATTTGATATTGAGTTGCTGCATGAATTCAGTTTAAAAATTAATATAGGCCATTTCAAATAGTGGCGTCTTCTTGAAAACAGTATTCTAGTAAAGTCTACAGAAATCAATTAAAAATTTATTATTTTTAATTTTTATAAAAGTTTAAAAACCGAAATTTATTTACGAAGGTAATAATTAAAGTAAATTTATGTGGGTATTTATACAACAAAATATACTTACATGTGTTTGTGCATTTTCAATTTTTTGCATATTTTAATTGCTTCCGAACAGGTGGAATTACTTCCTAGGTAAGTTATCCCTCAAAATTAAAGAACGATTTATATGAACAATTTTCATATACAGAATTATGTTATTGACTTGGTGGTGACAGAGAGAACGGAGCCCCTCTTCCTCTGGAAGAATTCTTTCTACTTTCCATCTTTGTTGAACTATCAAAATCCCGGAGAGTATTCTTCGACAAGAAAGAAAAATCGAGCTTCAAAAATTTACATAATCGGTCACAACTCGCACATGACTCGGTCGAAGTCTGAAAAATACATGCACTGTCTCAACGAGTTCCAGTGCCAATAGTCACTAAAACCGCTTTCGGGTTTTAGTTTTAGTTTAGTTTAGTGTAGTATAAAATTGAGATTAATTAAAAAAAAAAAATAAAGTGATAAGTTGGGAGAATATAAATATGTTCGTTTTCCAAGGTAGAGAAAGAGAAATGAAAAGCCAGAAGCGTGACTTCAGTGGCTGCAGGGAATATCATTAAGTATTGAAAGCCTATTAGAGCTTTTTCCAAAATTAGAAACAACTAATTGCTTTACGGGCAGAATTTATTCTTTTCATCATTAAGGATCATTATAAAGAAAAGTTTTTAAAACGTATATTCGAAATGTCTTGCAATTCTTTCTTCAGGCGCAATTAGTCCGGCGCATTGAAAAGTACTGTAACACACAATTCTAAATTTCCCATTAAATTCTAATCAATGGGAATTCCAGATTCAACTCGTGCTGCCAATCTTAAATGATATCTTTCTAATAAAGTTCATAATGAACACTGATATGGTAATAATAACTTACAAGCTTTTACATTTATTGCTACTCCAATAGTTGATTTAATAAAAATGCTTTAATTAAAAGGCAGATTTTGATAACTCTGCTATTACTATGAATATTAAAAATCATGGCCTCATCTACACTTATATTCCAAAATATTCTCCTTCAAATATATTGAAACAACTCGAAGGTCAAGATCGCACATATCAAAACCGCTGGGTTACAGGAAAGTATGCAAATCCGAAGGCATGTTTTGGGTAAAGTTTAAATTAGCCTAATATTTTTTGTTGGTTAGTTAAAACATTTTTTACATAAATATCATTAAGTATGGAAAGTCTATTAGATCTGTTTTCAAAATTAGATCGTAAAAATATCAGTAATCTGTTCATCTGTTCTATCGAATGGTGATCTAATGAATGGTTTCCTTATAATTCTTAAAATCGCTTATGCCCGATATACCCAACGAGAACACACACCTAACATTTCCTGTGAGGGTTCACCTTTGGATTAGTTGGTTATGGATTAGCGGTTTAATACAAGCTGCAGAACCTACACATGTCTGCAATGTTGCCGCAACATTGTTGCTTTCAAATTTCCCCACCTCTCTTCTCTTATAATTAAAGTGTTCTTGAATTTTGCAGCAATGAATGATAGATCTTTAATTATCCAAAGATCCAAAGTAAGTCTCTCAACATTTTTTAATTCCATTCGTTCTCCTTCGCAAATATATGTATGTGAGAGAGGTAGTGAAAGAGAAACGAAAAGCCAAGAGTGGGACTTCAGAGGCTGCGAATAGACAGGGAATATAATTAAGTCTTGAAAGCCTATTAGAACTTTTTCCAAAATTAGATACAACTAAAAAGTTTTTAAAATATATATTCGAAATATCTTGTAACGCTTTCTTCATGCGCAACTAGTCCGGCGCATTGAAAATTAATGTAACACACAATTCTAAATTTCACATTCAATTCTAATCTACCGAAATCAAAACTGACATTCAGTAAATAAAAGTACAATTAAAATTTATAAAAGCAAATGTTTAAAATTATATTATTAAAATTAAAGAGCGTTTATCTTTATCAACTCATGCTGCCAATCTCCAATGTTCCTTTTCAAATAAAGTTCATAATGAATAATGATATGGTAGTAATAACTTACAAGCTTTTACCTATATTTTTTGAAATTTGTTTATGAAAATACATCTGAATTGCAAAACATCAAAACCGCTGGGATACAGGTTATGGTAAAGAAACATATTTCAAGTTCGAGAGAAATCCGAAAAGTAAGAATGAAGAAAATGTTATGCTAACAGTGCTAACGATGCGGACATCGTAGCACCGACGTTAACTCTGAGCATTACGTGTAAAAGAATATATGCGGAATTTTTCCCTGATTTTAGAAAGATAATGTTGGAGTTCATAATACAAAGCTTGAATAAAAACATGAAGAGAACTGAAGAAGAGAACTGACCAAGTTTGATCTGCACGAGTTGAGGCAAAATTTAAGTCTCCATGATCAAGACTGTCAGTATGAAGTTCTATTGTGTCCAAAGAATAAAATAAGTCAAAATCCTGTATTAACAGAAATCTCTTTCGTGCTATTTAGACGAGAATGTGAGTAGAATAATAGAAAAAAAGTGCTTGTTTAAAGTTAAATTTAAGATTTGAGTTTTACTTCAAGTGATTGTTGAAATTCTGTAAATCCAAAGGCATATAGAGGATTCCATAAAGCATTTGTGTACCACATACAATGGATCCATAAGCCATACGAGCAAAATATGCGTTAGTTACGATAGAGTTTAGCAATGACTGTGTTACAAATTGTGAGACAATTGAGCGATGGCGATATGTAGCTTGTATAAAGAGGATAATAGAACAATAAGTTATAAGTATTTAACAATTGAGGAGTTTGTAGATTTATAGAATAGTTTTCATTAAAATCATCCCGAACCCTTCCGAAAATTTCCGAGTACAACTTGAGTTTTAAATCACAGAACTTTGTCAGATTATCGTTTTATAAATAATTGTTAATTTCGCCACACAATTCCAATATTCTCAAAGTTTTTGCATCAACTTCGCTTCATGGTTCTTGTTGCTTTTGAAAATACCTTTAGGGTGAAGTTTAAATTAGCCTAATATTTTTTGTTGGTTAGGTAAAACATTTGTTACATAAATATCATTAAGTATTGAAAGTCTATTAGATCTGTTAATTTCAAAATTAGAAGAATCTAACTGCTTTACGTTTTCAAAATTAGATCGTAAAAATATCAGTAATCTGTCTGTAATCTGTTCTATCGAATGGTGATCTAATGAATGGTTTCCTTATAATTCTTAAAATCGCTTATGCCTGATATACCCAATATACCCAACGAGAACACACACCTAACATTTCCTGTGAGGGTCCACCTCTGGATTTGTGGGTTATGGTAAAGAAACATAGTGTAAATCCGAGAAAAACCCGAAGGATAATAGAATAATAAACTAAAAGTATTAAACAATGAAAGAGCTTGTAGAGTTATATATTAGTTTTCATTAAACTCATCCCAAACCCATCTGCAAATTTTCCGAGTACCACAGCTTCTGCATCACGGCTTCAACTTATCAGATGAGAATATGGAAAAGGATTTTCTTTGAGTAACCTGTATGACAATAACATATATCATTAATGATCATCTTAGCTATAATATAGGGACGACCATATTTAGAAACAAGATTCTTCGACTAGCCTGTAGCCAGAGCGTCATGGCTCGAATTAGGATTACCGAGCTGATTAAACTTGGGACAAGAATAGAAAGCGGATGCACACAAGGTTTCTGGCTCGTATTTCGCCACTCTTCTTAGTTCTGTTTTCGTTTTCTCTCATTTGTATATTTTCAGTTGCCACTAATAAGGAGATGTCAATTCGCAGCCTCTGAAGTTCCGCCTCTTGCTTCTCATTTCTCTCTCGCCACTTGTCACATTCGTATATTTGCGAAGGAAAACTAATAGAACTATAAAATGTTGAGGGACTCACTTTGCATTATGCTCCAACGATTAAAGTCTTTCACTTGATGTTGCCAAGGCCAATTTCTGGAACGCTGTAATAAGAAGATAGGTCAGGGAAATTTAAAATCATCAATGTTGCGGCAACATTGCAGACATGTGCAGATTCCACAGCATGTCTGTCCACTAGTCTAGCGCATTGAGGAGTAATGTAACACACATTTCTAAATGTCCCATTCAATTCTAATCTATCGAAATCGAAATTGAAATACAGTAAATCAAATAAAATTATTCATGTTGCTAATCTCCAATGTTACCTTTCAAATAAAGTTCATAATGAATACTGATATGGTAATAATAACTTACAAGCTTTTACCTATATTGCTACTCTTGTCCTATAGCATTATTCTGTTTTCCCTATAAACGTTGTCTTTCACATATTAGAAACATTGTGATGGTTATACTCCAAAAAGTCATATCATAAATTTTATGTAAAATTCCGTTATAGTTAACAGTTGAACTAAATCGAAATAAATCTTTTTATGGAATTGGAATTATGGAGCCATTAGTTACTTTGTTCAAACAATTATTTTGATCTTTCTTATTCAATGTTCTGTATTGAATCTGTTCACCTGTTCTATTGAACGAGGATCTACTGCATGGCTTTCTTATAATTCCTTATTATCCCAATTAAGGAATTCTCAGATATCTTCATTAGCTACCGTCAAGACGGTTTTGTTTGCCCTTCTCCATAGCTCTAATAAAACGTGATGGCCCGAAGAACTTAAGGCACTGTGGTCAAGTAACGATCTTTAAGAGCACAAAATAGAACAACTATTTTGAAATTTGTTTATGAAAATACATCTGGATTGCAAAACATCAAAACCGCTGGTTTACAGGTTATGGTAAAGAAACATATTTCAAGTCCGAGAGATCCGAAATCCGAAAAGTAACATTATGCGAAGAATGAAGAAAATGTTGTGCTAACAGTGCTAACGATGCGGAAATCGCAGCACCGACGTTAACTCTGTGCATATACAAGCTTATGTGTAAAAGAATATATGCGGAATTGAACCCTGATTTTAGAAAGATAATATTGGAGTTCATAATACAAAGCTTGAATAAAAACATGAAGAGAACTGAAGATGCTGACCAAGTTTGATCTGCACGAGTTGAGGCAAAATTTAAGTTTCCATGATCAAGCCTGTCAGTATGAAGTTCTATTGTGTCCAAAGAATAAAATAAGTCAAAATCCTGTATTAACAGAAATCTCTTTCGTGCTATTTAGACGAGAATGTGAGTAGAATAATAGAAAAAAAGTGCTTGTTTAAAGTTAAATTTAAGATTTGAGTTTTACTTCAAGTGATTGTTGAAATTCTGTAAATCCAAAGGCATATAGAGGATTCCATAAAGCATTTGTGTACCACATACAATGGATCCATAAGCCATACGAGCAAAATATGCGTTAGTTACGATAGAGTTTAGCAATGACTGTGTTACAAATTGTGAGACAATTGAGCGATGGCGATATGTAGCTTGTATAAAGAGGATAATAGAACAATAAGTTATAAGTATTTAACAATTGAGGAGTTTGTAGATTTATAGAATAGTTTTCATTAAAATCATCCCGAACCCTTCCGAAAATTTCCGAGTACAACTTGAGTTTTAAATCACAGAACTTTGTCAGATTATCGTTTTATAAATAATTGTTAATTTCACCACACAATTCCAATATTCTCAATGTTTTTGCATCAACTTCGCTTCATGGTTCTTGTTGCTTTTGAAGATACCTTTGGGGTGAAGTTTAAATTAGCCCAATATTTTTTGTTGGTTAGGTAAAACATTTGTTACATAAATATCATTAAGTATTGAAAGTCTATTAGATCTGTTAATTTCAAAATTAGAAGAATCTAACTGCTTTACGTTTTCAAAATTAGATCGTAAAAATATCAGTAATCTGTCTGTAATCTGTTCTATCGAATGGTGATCGAATGAATGGTTTCCTTATAATTCTTAAAATCGCTTATGCCTGATATACCCAATATACCCAACGAGAACACACACCTAACATTTCCTGTGAGGGTCCACCTCTGGGTTTGTGGGTTATGTTAAAGAAACATAGTGTAAATCCGAGAAAAATCGAAATAAGGATAATGGAATAATAAACTAAAAGTATTAAACAATTAAAGAGCTTGTAGAGTTATATATTAGTTTTTATTAAAATCATCCCAAACCCATCTGCAAAATTTCCGAGTACCATAGCTTCTGCATCACGGCTTCAACTTATCAGATGAGAATATGGAAAAGGTGGTTTCCAAAACTGGGCAATTAGCAAAACTGAAGGAAGTCTTCATTACGACGAGGTTGAACCTGTGCCATTTCGTTTCGTGAGGTACATGCAGCAAATTCCTGGTTGTACAAAGACTATTTCGGTAACTAAACCAGTTTGTCTTATCTTTGCACATCTGAGAATTCTAAAGAATGAGACCTTAAACTTCACGATCTACAGTGGACAATCAATTGTCAATGAAATTCTACATCCGGATTTACACTAAACGAATTGATCCGTAAGACGTCCAAAACGGATAATTGACCGTCGTTCATGACGAAGGCAATATAAAAACGAAATCAAGATATTGCTAATGAGCGTGATAAAGGCAAACGACGTTTTGACCAAAAATACTGTAAACCGACGGAATATAAAATAAATGAATTAGTTGCAGTAGAAAATGAATCTTCGGCTACAGGCGAAGCGAGGAATCTTATTTCTAAATATCATGATTTCTTTATTATACTTAAGATTTTCACAAAATTTCGATATCGATTAATTGAAGATGTTCCTGTCATATAGTTTACTCAAAGAAAATCTTGTTACACATTCTCATCTTATAAGTTGAAGCCGTGGTGCAGAAGCTGTGGTACTTCCATTGGGTTCGATATGATTTTAATGAAATCTGAACTATGTGTATTCAATTGTTTAATACTTATTGTTTATTGTTGTTTTGTCCTATTTATACAGGCTGCATATAACCATCGCTCAATTGTCAAAAAATATGTAATACAGTCAATGCTCAAAACCGTCGATTGTACCTATTCCAAAACATGTCAAAGCCTTGGATTTAGATTTGTTGGCATGATAATAATTTGCTCATAACACTTATTGATCCATCATATGCGGTACACTTTTCTTTTCTAGCTTTCTAGAATCGACTATATGCTTTCGGATTTGAATAATTTCAACAATCTCGTGAAATAAAACTCAAACTATATATTAACTTCTTATTCTGCTCTAATTTTATAATAATATACTCTTATTTTCGTCTCTATAGCTTGTAACAGACTGCTGTTTTTACAGGATTTTGACTCATTTTCTTCCTTGGACATAATAGAACTTCATACTGAAAGTCATGGTTATAGCAACTTAAATTTCGCCTCAACTCGTACAGTTCAAACTTGATCAGCTTCTTTTGCAGTTCTCTTCGAGTTTTTATACAATCTTTGTATTGTTATTTCTAACACGAGCCTTCTAAATGTGGTTCTAGGAATTCCGCACTATTTACTTCACACGTAAGCCTGTATCTGCTCATATCTAACGTCACTACTATGAGTTGTGTTTCGTTAGCGCTGTGCATAACATGTGCTTTATACTTCACATAATCTTACCTGTCGGATTCCTCTCAGACTTAAAAGATGTCCCACATTGGTTATATAATTGAAGGAGCTTGTTTTGGGACTAAATTGTAGACGAGCGTCGGTCTGTGTGGTCCCCTGATCAATTCTTTATCTTGATCTGGTATAGAACCTGAATTTGTCTGAAGTCCAATGAATTTCACACATATATATTATGCTTCAGCAGAACTTTTTGTATTAAGTAACAATGAGGTATTTTATTCTACAAGGTGTTTCTAAGATACCTCTCATACTTCATATATTGATCAATATGTTGCTTTGTAGATTTTATTATATTACAACAACTTATTATACAACAACTTCATCTAGTTCTGAGGGCTTTGAATTTTTAATCTAACTGCAGAAGGTTTTAGTCAGTGGCTGTAATTGCAATAGATCTTTAACATCTGTTAAATGTTGTCAAACCACAATCTGGAAGAGTGTCTTGAGAAAAACAGAAATTCGAATCATCTTTCGAATTATTTGAAGATATGTTTTACGTATCATCTTAAAATCATTCACAAGTCCGATGTACGAAATCCATAAAATCAACAACGTTCATTTGCATTCGAAAAGTGTTGAGCTTCTCCACGTACAGCATATCATGTCAGGTGCTGCAAAATATTGGATCGATGCATTTCAATTTTTCATTTCGTGGGCGCAATTTGATTCTATATTTTTGTTCTATTTCCCGTGCATCGAAAACGTTGCTGACATCCACATTACAATTTCGATGATAAAGGGATAATCCAATGAAACGCGGCAGTATTATTTTTATAAAATGGTTACATTAGGCACAAGAGGAGAAGTTCCTTAATCCGGAACCGGTCGCCACAACATAAAAGGCATAATAATCCAGGGCTTAAAAAGAAAATATCAAACGATTATACGAAACGCAAATGCAACAATTTTCTGCGAGATATTATTAATTATTGCAATTATAATGATTTTCCAAGATCTGGATTTGTGCCACAGAACTAAAATCTAATCGCAGGAATAACGTCGAAAGTAAATGAGCCAACCACGAAACGTTTGGAAAATGAAGTCGATGGAGGAAAAGTAAAATGTTAAAACTGTTTTACGTTCGGGCACTACGTCATAAAATGCGCAGCATCACAGCGTAAAGAAGGAACAACACATGCATCCTATAAATGTTCCGACAAAAACGTTCGAGCGAAATCAGTTGTTAACAAAAATTATCACACTATCGAACCCAATGATAGTTTGATCCTGAATAATATTTTTGTCAACGAATTGAATGCACACTGATTATAAAGTCCTTCGTCAATGACATTGGAACACCCGAGCAATGTGTCGCCGTTGGATTTGCTGGAGGCAAATATGTCTGTAACGAACAAATTAGTGTGTCCATTGAAATCGATAACAACGAAATCAAAACCGATATACTTATTGTTAATGACTATCAAATTCGCTATTGTGCGTTCTCAAGCGGAGGTTTTGATGAGCGTGGTCGAACAACTACATCCTGAGTCTACAACTCCAGAACAAGTGGACAATATTCCGCGGCAGCAGTGATTGGATGCGTCGTAGCAGCGGAAGAGGGCAATGATGGAAAAATACGAGTCGCTAATATGAAGATCAATCTCCTCACCTACCGAAGACATGTACATAAACTGACGATGTTAAATTAATCTACTTAAATAACTGAAAACATGAAATTATTATTATACATAGGAATAGTTTATTCGTTCTACCGAAGTGAAGTTGCAGCCACTAGAAGTTATATCGAAGATGCGAGATTCGTTAAGTATATGCTTCGTCAAATCCAAAATTATTATTGTCAAATAAATTCTAAAATGTGAACATTTCGATTAAATAAAAATGTCTGCAAACTAATTTCGTTCTTTTAGTACAGAATTTAGAAAAAGATAGATAAACATTTTAATCATATCCATAGCACCATATCATAGCAGCACTCCATAATCTGTCAGTCTCTGATGCATTGGCTTCTTGATAATAACATGCCGAAATTGCCTAGCTTCAGTTACATGAGTGTGGTCCCAAAAAACATCACGAGGAATGCAAGTTGTGTTTTTACAACTTGCAGGCTTCCGATAACATTTTCTAACAATTGCAGAGATAGAGTGAAACGTCGAAATATGATATCAATCTACTCAAAATATTTTGATTGCAGATAATAACTGTAAATAATAGAATTGGCCCCGCTTCAAAATATTATTATTATTTTTATTTAATTGAATTATAAATATTTCAAGTTCTTTTTTTTAATTAACATTAAAAATATCTGAGAGCCACATTGTGGAAAGATTCATATTGAAAAACAAAAACATTTATTTCATATCTCGTAAATATTATAGCTATCGACATTCCAAATTAAATGCTTACCACTTCATTTATAAAGATATAAAACTATATATCAATACTTTGTCATGCACACTTTAAAAACGGTTCTCCACCATTGGTCAAATTATACATTTTTTAAATTGAATTCAAAATATAATTTACTACAAACAATAAAATATAGGTAGCACTGGTTCTATCGACAATTTAAGTCTCGGGCTTTAGCTCATTCATTTAGGATTCAAACCGTAGCTTAGAGGTGGCCAGTTGATGCAGGCGACTGATATCAATAATGATGAAACACTCTACAAACTGTCACAATTTGATGATGCACTGGCTTCTCGACAAAAAAGTGAAGAGTATATATACATTTAACACGCTTAGTCAATTGAAGATAGCAAATGTGTATTGTACACTACCCCAACATATTTTTTCATAAAATTTTAATATAAATTGACATCTGCAATATCCATTGTTATTCCCTAAAATGTTTGATTAAAAATCATGCCACCTAGATAAAATGTGCAACGGTAATGAAACATATACTCGCGCATCTTCAATTTATAAATTGGAGGTAGCTAAGGTGAAACAATTCCTTAATTGATTCATCAAATAATAAATTTTATTCAAATAATTTTAATCGATATTTTATTTAAAGAGAAGTTTATTAAAGTCATTATTTTATTAAATCCGAAGTGTCCGTTTTGTAGCATAATGATCTATGCTGAGTCCTCTGATCACTGAATATTATATAATTAACGACAAACATTGAAATAAATATTAATTAAAGTGCAACAAATTAGTGAGTATGCTGAACTACAAGTAAAATAAATTATTATATCTGAGAATACAAATTTTCAAGTTTGTTACTTTACTTTGTAGGATTAACAGAAGCAAAATTGTAGTAAATGTATTCATAAATTGGATACATCAGATAACAGTAAAACTATTTGAACTCATATTATTTCTTTAGGGTTTCCAATTAACAGAAATATTCTTCACAAAAGAAGTTAAGAACATACAATAACATTAAAATCTGTGAAATTATAATAAATAAAATATTAAATATTTTAACTACTATTACATATGTATATAAAAATATATATATATATAGATATATATAAATAGTGACATTTATATTCTTAAAATTTGCTAACCATTTAATTTTGTGAAGTAATATTCATTTATATGCATTATATATGTGCATCTGTATGCGTTATTTTAGTATCTACAGATTTGTTGTACAAAGTCATCCGGAATAATGAAACTTAAGAGTGTTCATTGAAAACGTTTTGTCTTTAGTTTAACAGTGCACGTTGCGTACGCTTAACAATTAAAATCAAGATTGATATATATATTTTATCGAGTTTAGTATTTTCATTGCATCAAGTATATATATGAATAGATATATATATATATATATGAATAGATATATATATATATATATAGATATATATATATAGATATAAATATATATATATATATATATATATATATATATATATATATATATATATATATATATATATGTATATATACGTACATATATAGATATATAAATATAATTCAAAACTCGTGAATGATGATTGCGACGGATTACATATCTAAATATAGTAAAAGTGAAAATTCATAATTGAGAAATAATAGAAAACATATTTTGGATATTCCTTCGTCATAATTTACGATATTATGCTAACTCGACTAAAATATCTCGCGTGTATGCATTAAATTAAAGAGAAATTCTTATTAAAAGTTGGTCGGCAGTAATTCACATAAAGAGCATTCATTGGCTCGCTTATTCATAATACGTTTATTTCTTATTTGAACCTACCTTGGGTCGTTGTGAATATTTTAATGTGAATTGTTTAA